>VZRW01005917.1:67382-92240 GCA_013398125.1 Aegotheles bennettii
CGGGCAGGGACGGGGCTCGTCCCGCTGCCGGGGAGCCCGCAGGGGCCGCTGCGAGCGCCCGCCCGGCTGAAACCCGAAATGCGAGTTCCTTCTCGAGGGGGAAGCGAATTTAGTGTGGAGAGGAGCAGATGCAGAGTTTTAGAGCCAACACGACCATCCCTGTGTGCTCTACAAGGGGCTGCCGACATCTCATTTCTCCGCACGGACAGAAGTTCCCTCCACATCACCCCCAAAAGTGGCCCACAGCTCCTGCTGGGTGCAGGCAGCAAAGGGGGAAGGGGGAAATCAGCAAAACCGCGCTGGCTTGAGGATGTTCGCTCACTACTAAGCACCTTCTCCCAGCTAGAAAACTTAAAACCTGGGCAGCTTTCACTTTGCTTGGGACCATTCCTGCTCAGTTTCTCTTGGAGGTGCTCAGCGGTTGCTCAGGCTCTTGGCTGAGGACAGCAGATAAAAATGCTACTGGATTTTAAAAACAAGGTTTCTGTTGGAAACACTACTGCACTTTTTAATGTTGTGGACATTCTGCCTTCTAGACCATTAAAGGGAAAAGCCGATTTAAGCTTTATTTACTGTTTATGATTTTTTTCCCAAAATTCTTAGGAAAATATTGGCAACTTACTGAGTCCCACTCAATGGCTTACCCACTATTAACTACCATAAACAGGACTGGGCTTTTCACTCTGAAGTGTTTTGTTTGTATTTTGGTGTCTTTGTTAATATCAACACATATTTGAAAATAAAGTGCATAGGGAGACCAAGTGTTCTCCTCTGGGTTAGTCCAAGGTTTATACAGTTACTTGCTATTAGTTTAACAATGGCTTTTTTTAAGCATAAGGACTCTCATACATAGGTTTCTACGTGCACTATACAGTAGTTCTGTACTTTGTGGAAGTGTTCTCTCAAGTGAGATCTGAGCCCCTGGTGTGGTTGACACTAACAAACTTTTACTGGGACTTGTCCTTTCAGGAACCTAAATCTGCCCAGTTTACTTTCCTCAAGCCAACAGAATATTTCTGGGCAAATATAACTGGACTAATCAGTAACAAAGAGGTTGCTGAATAATCACTTGCAGATAGAAAGGGGTTTTCTGTTCTTGATAGATTCAAAGCCATTATACCAAGTTCTGTTCTTTGGTAGAACCCTGCAACCAATAACCCAAGTTACCCACTGAAACCTGTGTGTACATCTGCATATATACACAAGCATGCAAAGTTCACAGAACTTGCATTTTTTCCCATCCCTAATCAAATATAGGCATGTGTTCTATAAGTAACAGTGCCAGTACACAAGGCATAAAACAAGTACACAAGTACATAAAACTCAGATTCTGCACTGTTTCTGTCAAGTTCCCTGGAAGGTAAGACAAACTTCCCATTAAAATAAGTGGAATGAGAAATGCATTCAATTACAATTTTTATCTCAAGAATGCGTTAGGCAGGAAAAGTTGAGGAATTGCTTTTCCATGTATTTATGCTCAACCTGCCTCTATCTCAGTTTGTTGTGAGGTAGTGTAATTTAACCAGAACTATGAATGTACACCCCTAGATGCATTTGGAAAAAAAGTAGGTTACATATTCTGAAGTTATGGAAACCTGACATTAAAGTGTTGACAAACTAAGTCCAAGCCTCATGCAATGGTTCTGCCAGCCTTGCTCCTACCCGTTCTTGACTTTCTGCATAGTACAAGAAAGGTTTTCTCCTCTTTCTGTTTCACTGACTTTTAAAACATTTCATCTTTCTTATGCCACTGAAGCCCAGTCCTATAAGCATATAGACACAAGTGCTTATATTACATGTTAAAAATGGTGGAAATACTTTCATCTATATTTGCAAAAAAAGGAGTATTTGTTTTTCCAGCTCTTAGGACCTGATTCAAAGCCCTCAAAGTCCTGCAGTCAGCTTTCAGTTGACTTTGATGGGTTTTGAATTAATATTAGTTATACAAGATACTTATATACTAAGTTCAAAGAATTGTTAAACAAAAACAAAGTTTTACTTGCTCAAGTAGCTTCCTTGTGCAAACATACCCAAGTGGCTTCCTTCCTACAGTCATATTCAAGTTAAAAAAACTCCAACCCTGTATTCCCATATTAAAGCAAGCTATGACTAATGGTAGAGATCAGACAATCAATAAAACACACATGCTTGATATCAGTGAAAGACTCTAGATATCTTGATTTATCACCATGTTAGTCCAGTGTTATGGTAGCAGAACTACAACTAAATAATGGAAGTTGCTCATTTTCCTTCTGTGTTCTACATATCTTTTATTAATACTCCTGATCCCAAATTAGGCTCAAGAACATTTCTGCCCTACATTCACGTAAGAGAATAAGGCATTCATAGTTAGGACACATTCCAACTTTGGTGCAGCACAACATACACAGCTGGGTCCTCAAGTTCAAAGTCTGGTTCATTAAAAAAGGCAAAAGTAGTTGCTTATAGGATTCATTAAGCTGGAAGAGAAATAATCTCCACCTGTCCATTAAAAAGCAGTGTATCTTAGTTTAAGTGTTGACAAATTGTGTTTAAAAACAGTGAAGGTAAGGAACTCCCTGCAAGTGTTCCCTTCCGAATCAAAATTTTTCTTAAAACCACACAACTAATTAATTTTGTATACACAAGCACTGATGCACATGTTAACCTCTAGTAACCGAGTAGGCTGAACCAATTTGACAGCTCACCGTGGTAACCCTCTGATGTGTTGGGAGTTAACATTTCAGAGCCAATTACCATGAAAATTCCAACCTGCAGCCCAAAACAGCAGACAGATTTTCCACAGAACTAGACTTACAGTAATCACACCAGGATCCATTTCACAGCCGCACAAATATACATAAAATTGCAACCAGAAAGATGTTTGAGTATTTGCTACGTAAGTGATGTGTGAGCACTTTAAAACAGACAATACACCTTCCAAAACCCCTTTCTGATGGTTAGGTTATTTCTCACACTTAATGAGCATTATTATAAGCAAACCTATACATTTGACAAAGCAACATATATAGGATATATATTTGTTGACATGACTGTCCACAGTAGGATGTTCATGCACCCTGCATATGCACCTAGATTACCTGTTGCATGTTCCAAGGCACAGTACAGATGTTGCAAACATCGCTAGAAAGGTGTTGCTCAGAGAGAGCATGTAGAAGAAATAACTAGTGCTATGTCTCATTTTGTTTGTTTTTCCACCCTGTGTCCCCAAGAAGACCTTTGCCTATAAATAAGTACATCTGACTTCCACCCCACGATTACTTTATGCCATCATTCTTCTGTTAACAAGAACTGGCACAATGTAAGTAAAAGCTAAGCAGTTTTGTGAAAAGGAAGGCTATTCACAATAAGATTAAACAAATATAAGGCTAGAAAAGAAGTAATACAAAAAGAGAGAAAAGAGTGCGAGTGCTCTCCCATCAAAGCAAGAAACCTCTTTTAAGCAGTTTTGCTTAGGTGGGGGCACCACCACTCATTGATCAAAGCATCACATATAAGTCACTGTGCACAAAACTTCACAATTAGTCTCCCATGATCCTTAGCTACACATGGAAAGCAAAAAGCTAAGCCTCCAGCTAAGATAGAAAGAGAAGTTCAGAAGCAGACACCTGTCTTCTCGGTTCAGAAGTAGACACCATCTGTAGGGCAATAACAACTTACACTTACCAGTAGTCCATCAACAATGCATATATCTACACAGCACTATAGTAAATCTAACTTATTGCTGGTTTGGTCTCCAAAAAAACTTAAATAGTAAAGATAATGACCTTTTCAAGTGCTTCCTATGGATTTACTTTTAATATATCTCAACAATACCCTTGAGGTTAGCATTTGGCAGTTTGATTTCCTAACATGGATGTTGTTGCATTTTGTCTCTCTAGGATAAGTCTCAAATACACAGAGTCAAACACAGTGCAGAGGCAGCAATCACTTCCTTCTGAACAAATGCTTCTCTTCCTAATACTTGAGAATCTCATGTTTGAGATTATTTTTAAGTTTGATACTTCTATAGTCTGCAAGCCAACAGAAGTGTTTTAAGTTGAATATGTACAAGTGGAAAACTGCACTGAAAGCTACCTTTAGATTTTTGTATATCTTATCAGAACTCAGTGTAAAATTATAACTCTGTCTAACTCAAACTATGAAATATTAGAAAAGTCCAAGATGAACTGGTAAAGAAACATATTCTATTATTCCGCCACATGGTGTGGAAGCTGGTAAGCATCAGGAAATCCAAAGCTCTAAATATCAAATGAGAATATTCATACTAGGAACTGCGGACGATGTTTAAGAGCAAAGCACTTCTCTGAGCTTTAGTAAGAGATCAGAAAGTCTGCTCTGCTAATATTAAAATCCTCATTAACACCACTTTGCAGCAGCTAAAAAAGCAGATAGGATGTAACCTGATCACAACCAGGAAGTTCATAGGCGCTCCAGCAGTGACAAGAACACTTTTATTCTAACTGGAGAGCATATTTTAAATTTTGAATACTTTTCAAGACTAACTGGTACTGTTCCATGGAGGATCTATGAAGTTTAAGATTAACAGTGCTCACTAATACAACATTCTACATTGCCAGTATAAACAAACAATACCAACATTATACAACATGGTAAATTTATAATAATCTAATGAGGTTTGGTTGTTGACTTTAATAGTGCTTCTTACTTCATTCTATGCTACTGAGCTCTCTTCATTTATTGATTCCACACCTCAGTGAAGAAATCGTTTAAGTACAGCATCAGACTGAAACAATCATCACACATCTTCAGAAACCACTTCTTTGGGTAGGAACAATGAGTTTGTGGACCATATTCGATAGCAACTTGCCCTGTCCACAGCACCCCCTACCAGTTCAGAAGGCAGCTTAAACACATGGAGGCAATCAGGGGCTTAAGCAGAACTGGCTGTGCACAGGTAGAGCAGCAAACATAAGGCACCTGACAGATAAGCAAGGTTAACACAAATGGGTAAGAGACTCTCGGGAAGCATCAAATATGATCATTGCACCGAATTGTAAATAAAATCACAACCAATGTGGAGCATATCCTACTGTTGCTCTACTTTAGCCAGTCTCACACACCCCCAGGGACTCAGACCAAACCAACTAGTATTTATTTGTATAATCCTACTGTCACTATGTCCAACCAGGAGCAATTCCCCCACTCACACAATAACCAAGTTGGAAAAAAAGAAGTTGTCATTTACACCTCAAGTCTCTGATGCTTTAAGCCCTTTTTTAAAAATAATCAGACATCATCGTAGTTTTCAAAGTAATTTACAAACCTACTCACTAGGACTGCAAAATATAAATACTGACTTAACCTTGATAATAGCTTAATTAGTGAGAGATAACAGCTATACTGATTTATTTGGTGATATAAAGTCAGACTATGGCTGTGCTGGTTTAAAGCAAGTTTGAACATCAGATAGCATTTTAGATTCAACCATTCGCATTGCAGACCCTAGGGCACACAAGGAACAACACAGCACCAACACAGGGGACCCACTCCTCACCCACAAACAACACAACTCCCACTGTTCCAGAGAAGCAGTGAGCTTTTCCCAAGGTCAGAAATTGGACCTCTCATGATGTCCTCCAAGGGTTCAGTGCCTAGGAAGTTGCTGGTTTGTAGCACGCACCAAGACTGCTCTGCACTGGGCCATTACCATAGCAGGTTTCAGCTAGGAGCATAACTGCAACACAATAGCAGCTCTAGCTTGGCTTTGATATCAGAAAAACAATCCCATAAGAATTGGAATATGCTACAGAGCTTTTTCTTGTTCTCTTCTTTGATAAAACAGCACTATATCACCTGTGCCTCCCAGTACTTCTCAGTTGAGTTACAAACATTTTGACTAGTCACGTACTTTAAAAAGAAAAACACCCACCTCCAACCAGAAACCGAGCAAAACCTATTCGCAATATGAAACAGAAGCTAAGCAGGGAGCAAAATTCGAGACTAATTTGAGAGATGCTCAGTTGAGTTATCAGTAAGACAAACCTTCCCAAGTTTAGAAATACAAAACATCCAAGAGAAAACTTACTCAAACCATTCAAACCCATAGAAAGAAGAGCTGCCTACCTCTACAGCTGGTGGCAAACACTCACCTCCACAGACTTGCCAATGCTCTTTTAAAACTTCTGCACTCCAAAGTTACCTCTGTCTACTAAACCAGGAGCCCCTGCAAACCACTGCTTTAAGGTCTGGTTCTCCGGTAGGGTGTTAGGAGCTGGTGTTGCTCAGCTGACCTGATTGGCACCAGTCTTCATTTACACCTGTGCAAGGTGCTGCCCACTCCCCCACCCCACACAGCTGAGATCAATGGAGTTAGCACATACACAGAACTACCCTGTTGCTCTGAGTTCCTGACCAGTTCAGAGATGTTCTACTTTGAAAACTCCGTTTTAAAGATCAAATGAAGTATTTATAACTATCATCCCAACAGACTACTCAAGATTTTCTTTTTAATCATGGTGAACTCTTTCCTGCAACCAACTTGAAACGCTTTTTTTAAAAAAAGAGGTAACTCCTTCCTTCCCCAGAACCCCACAGGTTCCAATGTTTTAACACATAAGAAAGTCATATAAGGGGATAAACGTATTAAAAGATAAGCCAATTATACCATCTCACACAGTTATGTTAATCAAATGCATATATTTGTCTAGAAGAGCAGGAGCTAAATCAACAACATTCTGTATCTTTATATGAAGGCTAAACTTGGCTTATGTAAGAACTTCTAATAACTGTTAATTTAAAAAAAATCACATAAAGAGCATTATTGATATAGGATAATACTATGTATATATGCATATATATATACACACACCGGGCTAGAGTTTGGTCTGAAACACTAATTTAAAATCTAGTTAGTACTAAATCACAAAAAAGGATTGATTTTCAATAGCATATTATAGCTTTTAAATAATTAGGTCTAACATCTGTTTCACAGTAGATTTCCATCTGTTTTAAAAGTGATAGCTAGGTAACTGTCCTGCTGTCATTATCTCTATAATTTTACCTATTTGTATCCTGTAACTAGTCAGACAGATTGCTCTGTACTATGTGATGGATGAAGGCCTAAGATGGAAATCCGAGCCAGCAATCATTCAGGAATGACAGACTTTTCTCAGAGCTTCCCTCAGAAGATTTCATCTTCAGAAAATTTTGTGGGACAATGGTCTCACACAGTAAATCCTTTAAAAAACAGAAATGACCTGTAATATCACTTTCATAGGTACATGACAGCTTGCTGTCATTTATTGGATTCAGTAGGTATGGTTACTCACAAAGGGCTTCTCTGGCATTCAAATCACTGGTGTTAAGATTTTCCTTTCTATCTGCAGTCTGTCCTGTAAGCAAACATAATGCTTGGTTGTAAATGGGGATGTAGAAAAATGTGCAAAATGTCTTTGCATGTTCTATCTGAAGTGGAAATTTTTGTTAGCAATACACTGTAATAGCACTATGGGAACACAAGCCTTCTAGCACTTGGAATCCAAGAAGCAGTTTAACTCCCAAGTGAGGCAAACATTGGTGACAGATCCAAGATGACGAACCAAAGGTCCCACGCACACAGTAATGTGGTGATATGCTAATTACCATCACACAGACTTAACTGCAGAGCCAGAAGAATGCAAAGGTGTGGGCTGGGGTCACACAACCTGTCAGCACAAGGAAGTGCAGATTTGGAAGCCACATTCACAGGATTATTCTGTGTAGAGCCAAGAAATGTGAAAATACTTGCAGAGCCAGCCATGATCCTTATGGACATGGCCTGGTGAATTTGCCTTGTGCTGTTACACATGAGCTTCCCACCTCAGTTCTCCATTCACCAGGAAGCATCTGCTCTATTAAACTAACAACCAATTTTTGGAAGACATGCTTGAGGCAAAGGCAATGCATAGTGTCACCATTTGGCTTGAGCAACAGCAACAGAACAGTCAGTATTAACATTTTCATATTTTCTTTCCTGAGTACTTCTTTTTAGTCTATTATAGACTGACCAAAGATATCTCTTGTTTTTAAACAAACCTGAGTGCAGACTTCATCCAGAGCACATGAAATTATTCCCATTGATTTCAGCAGGTTTTTCATTGGGCCAGTCATACTGCACTTGGCAGCTAAGAACAACATCCAACCTAACCTCCCTGAATGCCCAAAGGGACTGAAAGGGCCAGACCCACCCTGAGAGTAGATTTGTACAAGTACACCTACTGGTATTACCAGCATTCTGTTAGCAACCAGCATTTCAAGTAACTGGAGAGAGGCTGTGGTAAAATGCAGGTAAGAGAAAGGAGGGGTCACATGGACAATGCTGTTGTGGGGCAAAAGGTGTTTACAAAACACTTCCACATTACCCTTGAAGATACTTGGTAAGGAAAAGTACAGTTGAGTGACACAGTGCTCCTCCTCTTCTGGCCCTTTCCACTGTTTCCTGTTCTCTTTGCAGTCTACCTGACTGCTCTTCCTTTTCTCCACCACCACTAATTTTCTTACACTCTTATTTACCGCACACAGCCCTGCTTGCATTTGTATGCAAACTCACCCTATGCTTTGCCTATCAGAGATCATCCTGGTGCCACCACTTTGCCATCTGTCCCTCCCAAGGCTACTGACACTTGTTGAATTGAGCTCAATTTAGCAACAGTCAGGAAGATGGGGATCATCTCTGAAAAGCTAAAGCTTTACTGTGAGTGTAATGGGATATTACAGAATTAGAAATAGGTATAAAATTTACTGGAAGTAAAATTACATGATTCAGAGCAAGATATTCAGGATCATTCGGATGCCTAAAAATGCAATTAGGTGTTACAGAACTTCACATAGCTGATTTTTAAAATACTTTTGAAACTTTCAGTCTGTATGTCACACAGGCCAGTCAAAATGCTGACCTCTCTTTTCCTTCCTCCCTCATGCCTCCAGTTTTTCAACTGATATGGCCAAGAACTATAAAAAATTGCCACAAAAGGACATAGACTATACAATCCCTTCAAGAAGGCCCACAGAGATTTTAAAAATGACCAGGTTATTAAAAAAATTACAACTTTTTTCTCACACTTGTAAAAACTCCACAACCTGAGTGCCTCTGTTCTAAAACACATCGCTGAGAGAAATACTGTTTAATTTTGATACATATTTCAGTTCTTTGTCAACAGGCTCTCTACTGCCAACACTATTTCTTTGCAGAGCACTGGTCTCTAATTCAGGGTTGTAAAGAATGTTGTGGTGAATTTCTTTAGTTCATTAGTAATTAATGAAAGGCAAAGAGGAAGGATTACTATCCTACATTGCCACACAGGAACAACCACCCAGGCAGACATAAACACACCTCCCATGTGATAATTACACAGCAGCTTTGGTTCCCAGTTTTATATATTACCTCACCATATATCATCTTGATTTAGGCTTTTATGGGTGTGAATTCATTTAAAATCATGGCAAATGCTTCAAAGTTCTATATAATTTTAGGAAAAAGAGATGCTTGGGCTCTCTTTGTGAGCAGAGCTTATGGAATATACTGTGTTACGACTGATCAGGAAGATCAAACACTTCTGATGTGACAGGTACTGGTTGCACAGGCTGCTTGAAAAAGAAGTGCCTTTTCAAACATAATCTTTCTGCATATCTGTAATCTCTTTTCTGGCTAAATTCACTTCCTCTCCTGTACTATCATTACTGACAAGCTTTTTAAAACCTGAAGTGTATCACATTCATTCAGCCATAAGCTCCACCAGAACTCCTGCCCCAAAGGACCTGGCTCCGGAACCTGCAATGTCCTAATCATTTTGCTGTTATCACTTTGACTCAGTTCCTCCTTGTCACTGTCTGATAAGAAAAATTCCCCTCAACATGACTACATAATTGGACAGGAAATGCTCCTCTGATCTAACAAATGTTTGAGTCTCAAAGAGTATTTCCTTTATTCAGCCGGGGAATTCACTTTGCTACCTTGTATACCTGAAGAACATATAGAACACAATGGAAAACCCATTAAGCATGATTACATCAACTGTCAACCAAATTACCCCATTTCTTCCATGGGCTTGGGAAATCCAGCTCAAATACAATTCAAAGCAGTAAATGGTCCCACTGGCAGCAAGGATTCTGCAGTCACCTTCTCTGAAACACACCAAGATTATTTAAAAAACAACAGACACAGACCGCTCAAAACCCTAAGCAACAAAACATCTCTCCATAGCTCCTTCCCTTCTCTGCTGTCTTTATCTCACAAACAGTAAGCCTAGCCAGCTTAAACACTGCTCCTCTACCTTCATATTTACACAGTGCCCCTCATTCGGAGACAAGGCAACCCACTCGGGGAGAACAAGGCGGTCTCTCTTAACTTCTGTTACCAGAACTTGTCAGGAGAGAAACATCTTTTGTCTGAAGCTAACAACACAGCACTGGATTTCTGGCACAGATGAATAGACAGGAGATGAATAACTAACCTGCAACAGGGCTTCTTAGCCAAAAATGAGTTTTGCAAGCTGTTATGCACCCCCAGCCTCCAGATACTGCTTGTTGAAGCAGTGGTGATTTTAGAACTTAAATCTTTGTAGCCCCTTGGACGGAGTACCTGCAGTTATGTTTTACTCCAAGGAACACGATGACGGGCACCCAGTGGGCAAGTTACAGTATGACTTCAGGTGGTGGTTAACGGTAGGGTTGTACTTGTCCGATAGGCTAAATCCACTACTGAAAGTCTAGACTTTCTCTAGTTATTCATAACAAAACAGTGTTCCCAAACTTCATGGGAAACTTTAAGGATATGTTCAGAAGACTTGGAGAAAGATGCATGTTCTAATTTGGTTTTGCTTCAGGCTTAGGCTGGGCTCGGTGTGGTCTATTGATAGATGCTTCCAACAGGGGTTTCTGGTTTGCGTTTTGCTTGCTTGTTACTTCTTGTAATAGCTGTTTTGATTGCTGTGGAACACTGCTGAGCACCACACACTTCTCTGATCTAAAAATAAGTAAACTTACAGTAGCAACATAGTAGCACTTAGCTCATTCTTCAAAAGGCACTCTGCAAAGTATGCCCTGTTAATCTAGCACTGACTAAACAACTCTAGCTCTTTCCTTTACCCTCTTGCATAACAAAAGAGGCTGAAAACACAAACATCTGGCTAATTTCTAAAAAAGCAGCTCGTGTATTCAAAACTGAAACTAGAACTCCGATTTCTGTGACAAGGAGCACAAAGTGAAAGCAGTGTTCGTGCCACCTCTCTGCACCACACTCACCATCCCGTTACAGAGAAGCTTTGAGCATTTCTGGATGAAAGTCCTACCAACTCGTTTTGCCCTTCAACAATTAGATCCACCACAAAGCTGCAAACTACCTTGGCACAGAACAGAAGGGCAGGTGATAAGATGGCTAATTCACTCACATTTCACAGGCCCATTACCACACTCGCATCCTCAGCCACTCGAACACAAACCACGAATGAATCTCAAGACTCTACCTTCTGGCTTAGCTAGAGTTGCCTCAAGTCAACTATACTTGACTTGTCCTGTCCTGTCTTCTTCCCCCCACCCCACACTTTCATTCTTTGCTGGACTTTTGCCAGGGAATGTAGTTCCTGGGATGGAACAATACCCAACCACACACAAGCCACAGGGCAAGGTACTGTATAACCCCAACTCAGTCCCATGGCAAGTGCCCCAGTACCAATATAGCTGTATCAACTGGACAGGCATCACTATCCTAAGGTTTTCCAGTCTCTCTGCAGTACAGAGAGAAAGAAGAAAAAAATTCTGTCATGAAAATCCTCACGGGACATAGTATAAATGGGAAGTAACAAGGCTCTCTACACTGCCAGAAACAGTTCTCATTCTTAGAAAGCGTGAGAGTTAGACATCATGAGCTGTCTATTTTGATGCTGCTTGCCTGGCTGGTGTTTAGAAGAATGCATTTTGTAGTTTGTAAGTGTTCTATAAATGCATGATAACCGCATTATCTTTATGGCAAGATAAGAGCATAGGACTGAAGGCAGTTTTATTCTCGCAGAAATTTCTTGCTTATTGCCACCACTGCAGTACAGCCATCGAGCAGTGGGACTTTAGTATATAAGAACATAACTTTTATGCTTAAAGACTTCTGTTAATTTTCCATTTCAAGAGGACAGTAGCAAGTGTTTCATTCTCTCTCCTACAATCTAAATTTTTAGCCACGAGAATAGTTGTTCAGCTGTATGATTACTCAGACCCTCTCCTGCGTTTTATTTCACTGTACTGTGTGCTTCTTCATGGCTAATAGTTACACAGTTCCATTACTTTATTTGATATCTGACTAGCTGCAAATACAGATCAATCGTTGTTACCCATCCAGTTCAGGAAGCAGTTAAATGACTTATTGTTATGACAAGCTCCATAAATGTTGCCAATGGTTTTCAAAACAAGTACTTTTGCCTAAAGTCTCTGAAGAGGGAGTTACAACCAGGCCAACCTGATGCCTCAAAATCTGTTTTGGATTCTGTTCCTTTTTATCTATCTGCCATCAATCTCTGTTATTAATTTGAGTGAGTGTACTTTACTCTATCACAAGATTTTCGTTGCTTGCTCTTTCTACTCCCCTTAGATTTAAGCACAGCACAGATTTTTCTTCATTTCCCTATAAGAAGTTTCTAATAGCTGTAACAAACATCCAGAGGGCATCCTAATTCACAGGAAAGAGGAAAACAAATACCTACTCTCTTGGCAAATCACCTGTAAAGTCAAATATTTCTGTCTGCAGGAGAGCTTTGCTACACTAACAGTAAAATTCTGAGTTTTATGCTCAACTCCTGAATTTTAAAATTTGCCCTACCATTGCATTTCATCCCTTTTCATATTCTACAGGTTAGAAGTACTGTTTACAGCTGCCCAGGCAACAGAATCTGATCAAAATTTCAGCTTCTTAATCACTTCTCTGCTTCAAAAGCAGTTCTGCCCAAGAAAGTATCTGGTGCAAGACACCTCTAATAGCACTTGCCCTAAAGCACATCCACTGGCACTTTAACTCAGAAGCCTTCAGAGAGCAAGGAAGAGGTCTGTTAAAAACCTACTGACAATTTAATAGACCTTGCAAATGATCTTATAGAGAGCTGACTGGCACACTTTTTTAAAGCGACTCAAGAAGGGGCAGACAACATTGAGTGACAGACAACATTTATGTTTACTGGAATGTAGCTTTCATACCACTCTCTACAACTTCCTTTGGGATTTCCAGCTTCGATACCTGTCTATATTTTGGACTGTCAAACTCCACAGAGTAAAATTTGCTTTAAGTTTATATTGTCTGCACTGAAGGTTTGACAATACTGCTATAATCTCCTAAAACTGACAGATTTTTGTATTTCATCATTTTCTGAAGCCTATGCTACCAGCTTGGATTCCTGATTAATGAAGATGACTTGGTGAAAATGACAGAATAGGAACATTACATTGTGTCATGTCCTTTTTATTTACCCTGAGACTGTCTGCAAGACTTCACACTCCAAAGTGCATGTCAATGTGGTCCTTGAAAGACTGAGATAGTATTTGAAACCTGTCATCTCCTGTAAGTGGTGTCACACTTGGTCGCACAGGGATCCAGTAACATGTGCCTCCATACTGACCTGAGAGTCTAGTTGCCGAGGTATGAAAAAAAAGTCACATCAAAATATGCAAGACTGAACATTTCAACAGCATTTCACAATGTGTTCATGACTTGTTTTAAGAGCTTAGCAACTGTGGAAATTGTCGTCTATTGTATCTCTTTAAGCAGACAAACCATTTCAAGCCAGGTCCAACAATTGCCAGTTATTACAGACCAAGAAGCATGGTAGGGCAAAGAGTCACATGCCCTTCTGCTTGGATTCTGCTTGGCTTAACAGGGAGAGGAAGATTTTAATTCAAATGACCATCACTAATGGGCTCAGACTACAACATAGAGGTTCCTCAGGTCTACACTGTCCTGTGTGAATGTATCACGGAACTGTAGAGATGAATGAGATGTTCCCACCTGGAGATGCCAGGAAGCCTTTGCTAGGTTCTTGGCCATATTGCACTGGGAGACAAACCCCAAAGTAGTGATACAGAGATGTTTTCTCTTCACATCAGCTTACCTGTTCCTACAAATGTAACAATCTTACTAAAAGCCAGAGGATTCTTTCTATTGGCCTTGAGCTCAAGTTGGTTTGCATTAGAAATGACTTCAAGGTCCTGGCTGAACTTAAGTGATTCCCTTCCTTCAAAAGGGAGATTTATAAATCAAGATGCTGTCTGTTCCCATACCGATTTTCCTCCTCCTCCTCTTACTTCTGCAAAACATATGTTCTCCAGCTTATCTAAAGGAGAGAAAAAAAATCTATTTTCTTTTAGTTGTACAAGTCAAAAAAGCAGTGCTCTGCATCTTCCCCTGACCACCGTGGAAGAAGAAAGACCTCTGGC
Organism: Aegotheles bennettii; assembly: GCA_013398125.1. Classification (NCBI taxonomy): domain Eukaryota; kingdom Metazoa; phylum Chordata; class Aves; order Caprimulgiformes; family Aegothelidae; genus Aegotheles; species Aegotheles bennettii. The sequence continues at coordinate 81,795 of VZRW01005917.1, forward strand.
ACCCCATTAGGAACACCCAGAACCATGATGTTCCCAATGGTTCATATAGCAATATACATAGCAGGGTTTCATTTGTTACTTTTCTGGCGTACACTCATCCTGTGCTGTCTGGCTCAGCAGTATTTAGCAATTGTTCCTTGCTTATGTGGAAATATTTCTTGGATTAGAATTCAGTCTCTCTGTGCAGCTTATTTGTTGAACTATGTGGTAATAGAAGTGTTATTTTGCCCTTCATCACTGTTAACAGAAACATAACCATGACCAAACTATCTTGGATATACATATGATATTCAACATAATGTATAACAAAATGAATTGTATTAAAATTTTCTATTGAGTGTCAATGGCTTTAGTTACAACCTATAAAATTACACTTAATGAGTCCCATAATATTGCACTTACTAGTGTTTCTGTCTATAACAAATACTGAACTGGGAACTGCAAAAGGAGCACCACACTGGTTCTCATAATAAAAGGGTTCATTGCAGTCATTCTACATAATCCTATACAATTTGCAGTTTCCAAGTTTGAGATCCTTTGATGCTTATTTGGCTACAAAATGAAAGCTGTGTCTCCAGATAATGAAGGAAAGGAAGGTTGTCCTGGACCATTTGAAGTCTGAGAATATTGGATTCTTTGATTGCTTACAGCTAGGCTTGTAAAGGATCAAAAAGATTGTTGCAAGACTAGCCTGGTATAAAGGCTTATTTCTGATTTGTAGCACAACCAGTGCTATAAAGAAGGGCTATAAAGAAAGAATTATCTCTGAGAAGCAATTGCACAGAGTAATTAAAAAGCAGACTACAGACCATTTCATACATGGGGAGAGGGAGTGGAAAGCTGTTTCAGTATAGAAACAACTTCTGTATGTATACTCTTAATTTTAGCCAGAAAGCTTGAATTCACCTAGAAGCTAAGATCCATTTACTGAAACCTTCAATTTCTTCTTACTCTTTTTCACTTGTGCTGGAAATCAGCAGGCACCCAGATTACCATTAACGACTACATCTGATTTCCTGCATGGAGCCATGCCTCATTATCCAAATGGAGCACCAAGACAAAATAGAGTAAAATAGATTTTAAAAAGTTTGCAGCTTAGTTCTCCATTGAAATTTATCTCCATGGGAATTAAGTTTTCCTCCTACTAGGATCTGAAGTGAGTGTTATAGTATATAGAAATGGAGAAGAATCCTATTAAACAGTCTTCTAATGATCCTTACTGTATATTCTTATTTTCAAAGGCACATCAGTGCAAAGCAGCAGGATGCACAGGCAGCTAAGCCCAGAATACCAAACACTGTTGAAAGCAGGGCATTTGGACCCCACACAAAAGAACAAAAGAGACAGTGGCAGACTAGGAAAGTATGATGAGTCCTGTTTATGATAGATTAGTATCGATGCAGTTGAATTAAAAGCAAGACTGAAACAAGGACAAAGCTAAGACACCTGATGCATAGTGTTTCAAAGGAATTCAGACCTATTTGGGGCCTCATTTAAGTGAAAGCAGTTTGTGTTTCCCCATCAGACCCCAGGATCAGCGGTATGTTATACCTGAGTCAGTGGCTTTGGGAAAGATGCACACAGGCTGTCAGCAGACGTGGGGTTACACCAAGACGAAGGAAACCCAACCCTTCTGACCCAGGGAAGGGAACAGAACTTGTGATGAGCTAAGGATAAAGTAAACTTTGTAGGGAAACTCACATGTGGGAGTTACAGGATCACGAAGAGAAAAGTCAAAATCCAGTCCAAGACTAGGACCAGGGTCTGTGTGAAGATAATAGAAAGGATTCATTCCCAAAGGACCATAAGTGACTACCTGAAATGCAGTTTTAAATATGAAGGACAGAGAGCACCTCCATCCAAAACAGTGAGTAACCTACCAGTGTACTCTGCAGTTTTGGGTCTGAGCTATGCATTTTACATCTCCTGGCGTGGTACCTACACATCCCATTTTCTGGACAAGCTCTTAAAGAGCTAAAAAAAGATAAAGGTGGACATCAGCACCATCATTTTTACTTCTGGTTTAAAAGAGGGTCTCCATGCACATATTCTGTTGGGGATCTGATCCTACATGAAAGTAGTGAGCATGCTTTAATATATCTACTAGACTGGGGCAAATGCAAATCTCTAAAATATCAATCCCTGGTGGCAGATGAATCCCCCACCCCCGCCTCAAACTAATGTGTTAACTCTCGTTAAATTTGCAACTCTACTAATTACAGACTTGCTACTTCCCTTTCAAGCTGCCTACATCGTAGATTCAAATTTGTACTCTGTCAACCTCGGGGAAATCGATAATTTAGGTCTTTAGATTTCTATTTTAGACTGTACTCTGAGTTACCCTGTAGATGCCTATTTAGATTACAAGAGCAAACAACAAACCTAGACATCAAGGTAACCACATGAGTCTTTATCTAGCCCTTGAAAAATAGTCCACCCCTTATAATCTGAAGTATCTGCAGCACAGCAGGCTTAGAGAGTGGATTCTGTTTATATTAACTGAAGTGTTGTCAGATCTTAAGTGATCTGAAGTCACACCTAGATCTAACAGACTCTGTGACTACAAGCAAGCCTTGTCTCACACAGCAAGAGGTCTACGCAAGGGAGTGCTCTGCGATGCTGCAAAGAACCATCAGCAGTCCCAGAAGCAGCACTATGGGTTCAGTAAGGAGCAGGGTCTCAGCTGCTCAGGTGGCATGCTGTGCATTGTATCATACATAATGGATACAGATCTTTAAGGTCTGCACATTGTAATGCCAACCAAAACCAACAGGAGAATGGAAACATGAAAAATAAGCTCTTGAGCTTATTGATCAGACAAATGGTTTCTAAAAAAAAAAAGTTTGATTTATGACAGATTCAGTTTAATTCTGTTTACAGAGAATCCTGCTGCTGGGAGAAATCGATCTTGGCACTGACACATTAACATAATGCTACCAAGGGTGAAAATGAACTATAAACATCACAGCTATGAGAACGTGTAAGTAGCACTGGCTGCTAGGTTTATATTTGATGTGCACATTACCATATCACAACTACTCAGTGTTGCAAAATGTTTGTAGGAAAAGTTAATTGTTGCTACTGAGAATATTCTTCCCAATCTCTTTACATAAATAATAAAAACACCTTACTTTTTGCAACTATTTCTTCCTGTTAATTACTGGAGTAATACATGTTGAGCTTCAGATATTTTAAAACCTGGAGGATACAAAAGACAAGAACACTTGAACTTCTTATTAAGAAGAAATATTCTGATTTAAGGTGCTTTAAGGTATGACTATGGTTTTCAGAGTTTATGTGCATAGTGGTCTGCAGATGCTCTGCTACACACAAACAACAGGCACAATGAAATCAGTTTATCCATCTCTCTGGCCTGGGCTTATTATTTAGGAAGACTATAAAAGGGGAAATGAAGAGTGCTTAGCCCTACAGTAGCCATCACAAACATCAAGTGATTTTGTTTGTTTGATCTCTGTATCTTTTTAAGTGGTTACTAAAATCCACCAACATACTGTCTGCATGAATTCCTCCTGTGTTGAATTGTTGAAGGGCTTGTTATGATACAGTATTGCACACCCAGTCACTGAAATAGTTATAAGAAGTTGGATTGCATCTCAGAATCACACAATATTGAAAGCTTTGCAGGATGATAGGGAAATTTCAAGGTAAAGTAAATACAGTCATGAGCATATACTGACAATCTTCCCCCCCTCCTTTTTTTTTGTGTGTGTTTTTCTTCCTGCTTTCTGTTCTCTGATCATGGGCTATAGAAGTATCCAACTCTTCACTGCATAGCATGACATGTTTCTGTTTTCACATTCCCAGGCACAAATCTTAACCCTGCAAAAGCTACACTAGACCTTCATCAGCTGGAAATACCACTTTCTGTGTTGGTAGAGATACACAAGTAAGCTTCTGACGGTCCAAGTACAACATGTTCAGCGGAGACCTTCAGCCATCTCCAATTTAAAGACTGAGAAGTGCAAATCATGTGTGGTATGTCTAAGGAGGAAGAAGTCAATCACTTGCCATCAGCTGATAAAGCCAAAGAATAAGATGTTTACTCCTGTTTTGGTTTTATTTGATTTCTGGTTTATTTTTTTACTATGAGGGTAACCACCTTTGTAACAGTAACCTTTGCTAAATAAAGCATCATGCTGCTCAGCTGCACAGTTCTCTAATAAAGACATTTATTTTCCTGAATTTTTATTTCCTCTTCTCCTAAACACTGACACTCCCATTTAAACATGAGCTTATATATCAAGAAAAAGCCTTTTTTCCCTGCTAGCTTACATATAAGGCTGGAATTTAAACTTTGGAACTAAGCTAAGGGTTATTTGTTTTGGGAACACAATGATACAACAAAATATTAAGACAGTCAAGTGTGATCATGATATATGTTACAATTTGACTCAGAAGGAAATATGAGAAGAGGAAACACCCAGCTGATGAAAGTATTTCATAAATGCTTTTTTTCCACACTTTTGATGTTTATCAAAACAACATATTTCAGCTAGAACAATTAATAGCTTTTCCCTTTTATTTGGGATTGTATTATTACAATCTGTCTAGTTCCTCATACATGATGAAGTGCTCCTCCAAATAATCTGCAAGTGGAAGCACGCTGCTCATGCCATGTGTGAGCTGTATTAAAAGTATGTTGAAGCAGCTGAGAGAAACTATAAGTGGGATATACTACATTTCACAAAAACCTTTTGGATACTGCCACGAGTAAAGACAATGCTCACACCGTAAGTTCCTCCTGAAGGGGATAAAAATAATAATTCTTATATATGAGGTCTAAGCATGCGAGGAGTATGTCTGTATACTCAGCTTTCAAAAAAGCAAATGACACTAATGTCACACCCTGCCTTTCCAAAACCCAGGTTGTAGAAACCCTTCTGGGTGAACAAGCACTGACTAATTCCAGCAGCCAACACTGCCCTCCAGTGTGGGTTGTTTCAATTTCATTCTACAATGGCTTCCTTTCTCAGGGTGAAAAATATACTTGGAGTGCATTGTTGAATGTGTCATTCCATGACTTAAGTTACCTTAACTTTATTTTAAGAAAATAATTTATAAAGCTAGCGTTTATCAGCTCTTACTCTCCTTCTTTCTATGAATTACTGCAAAAATATAAAGGAAGGTTTAAATACAGGAATATTTATCAGTTATATTTGCTTTATGTTGTGTTTAGTATTTTTTAAAAGTTCTACAGGCCCACTGGATCAGCTTCACAGATGACATGCAACATGGTGTGGATTTGCTTTCTGCAATTCTATTTCTGTGTGTTTTATCTACATGCAGATTTGATAGTGCTTACAGAGGTCTATCACAAAGCTGGCAGAATATACTCATATAAGTACATATCTGTCTCCTCAATGAATGCCATGAGCTTGTGCATGCTGAGCAGGTGTATTTGCATATAAGGACCTAATCTAAAATTCACTGACATCAACAGGAGTCTCTTCAGCAGACTTTGTGAGAGACGAAAGACTTCATACTTTCATATACTGAGCACTGAAACTACGATCTGACACAAATCACACCAAATACATCCAGAAATTGTCAAACTCTACAGAAACAGTTCTGCTGAAATCAAGAGCCTTCAGAATGCAGTGTCATGACTCTGTGAGCATCTGCCCCACCTGCCACCTCTAACCTGTCCTGCCACACCAGCATCCCTGTGCAGTCAGGCTGTGGACCAGCACAACCAAGCTAGTTAGCATTAGCCCACTGGGCTAGCAAAAACATTGTGAGGTTAGCAACAGGCAGAAACATTTTGCGAGAACCTTGGCAGATCTTTAAGAGACAGTAAAGACAATCAAAACGTTGTTACACTAGCATCCCAGCAGATTTCCCATAGTCTCTATAGTTTAAGAAAAAAGCCAATAATAAGACTCTCTCAAATCAATAACCTCCTCCACCAGCCTCAAAGCCTTGGGAGCTGATAATCTCTAAATATGTGATTCATCTCACAGTCAACACACTGCATTTATATACACAAACATCTCAATCTCATTTAGAAATAGCTGGGATCTTTATAGGCATAGCTGATTTTAATGTATGACTGAATTATCTTTTTTTATCTTTCACCTAGAATATACTATTGAATTTCAATCCTGAATTGCATTAAAAAATAGGATTAATGCAACACTAAGTTAAAATGTTCAAGTACTCCCAATCAACAAACTGCAGAAAGGTTAATTCAGCCACATATTCTCCGTATTTTATTTTAACATATTAAACTGGAGTTTGCATTTCATAAGGAAAAGAAGGGGCTCCTAAGTAGTTGCTGCTAGCCATTGAAAGAAAGTTTCCATACATTTTGATCATAATTAAAGACCACCTATGTGTGTCTGAAAGATTTCAGTATTCCTACTGTTGTGGAAAGTACCGTAGAGAATAATTTCTGTGGTCCAAAACATACACAGCTCTGTGCATCTCAGAGATCAAGGAGACAGAGCTGGCCAAAACCGTCCACCTCAGGGACTGCTTTTTGCAGATTTTGTGCAAACCCTTCACTACACTTCCGTGTGGATGCTGTGCTACATTCTTCTAATATAAAGCAGCATGTATTTTCCCAAATTAAGACACTTCCCAGAATTATTTGAGGAAATGGTAGTGCAAAGAAAAAGGTTAGCACCAAGAGCAGTGTGATCCAAATACAAACTATAGCATAGTGAGTCCAATATAAAATCACATTCTAGCTCGCTAAAAATTATGATGATGTTAGTTTTCCTAAGAGCACCAGTTACAGTGCATGTGTTGGAGAGCTGTAACTATTATGGAAACGCAGTGTTTTGCTGGTCTAGGAGGAATAAGAAATACGAGTTTGACCTGCATGTGTGGAGCTGAAAATTCATACTGAGATTGGGGGAGAGGGGGAAGGGCAAGTCCCAAGGTGCTAATGACAAGTCACTGAAGAGTGTAAGACAGTTAAGGTGCTGTAATTCTCTACCAAAACATACCCCAGAGAAGAAGGCTAGAAGGCACATTACAATCAAGGACAAAAGTAGGTAGGCTATGACTTCATCTTCAGTTATCCTGAGAAAAATGGATAATCCCATTGTTTCCAGCCACCACAAAACAGCTGCTTTGAGATGTTCATGTTTGTAGCTGTACTTGTCCACCAGGCTGTAAAGTAGCCATGTTCTCAAACACGCTCCTTTCCTACATTACATGGTGCAAACCCCTCAGTTCTGGTGCACACTGTTACTCTGAGTTCCCTGGTTTGGTTTGCTTTTCATCTGATCCTTTAGTGAATAAATTCTGATGGAATTGCAGCTCGGCTTGGCTTCTCCTCAACCCCCTGCTGGCACCAGCAGTTGTTCCCAGTCTTTCTATTGCTAGCAACATGGGAGGTTTCATGCCAGGCAATTGCAACTGCTGGTGTCAAGGGTCAGCTCCACGACCCCTTGTCTTTGTCACCAGCTCTCACAGCTGGCTGGCATCAATTTATTCTATTCTTTGAGTTTACAATCAGCTTGAAACTTTCTTCCACACGAAGTTTGTTCCCCCCTGTGACCCTAGTAACCTTCACTTGAAATAATTTATATTACTAACTCCAGAGGTAGTCTGGCTGTGCCCCTGGGCATCGATTCAGTTTCTGCATCCTTTCAACAACCTTGTGTATGCATACGCAGTTGTCAGATGCCATCAAGTGGCAGAACACATTTCACAGTTTTCTATTCTGCACTGACACGGCCCGGTATCGACCCCTGGGGCACCTCACTAATGACTGGCCTCTAGCTGGACTTGATGCTGCTGATCATACCCTTTGAGGTCAACAGCTCAGCTGGTTTTCAATCCACCTCACTGCCCACTTACTTAGTCTGTACTTCATCAGCTCGTCCAAGAAGATGTTACGGGAGACTGTCGATAGCTTTGCTAAAGTCGAGGTAAACAACATCCACTGCTCTCATCTCCTCCACCAAGCCAGTCATCACATTGGAGAAGGCTATCTAGTTGGAAGGATGACTTCTCTTTCACAAATTCCTTCTGACTACCTCTAATAATCACCTTGTCCTTCCAATGTTTGGAAACTGCTTCCAGAACGAGTTGTTCCATCACCTCCCCAGGGATCAAGGTGAGGCTAACCAACCTGTAGTTCCTTGGACTGTCCTTCCTGAAGGCAGGGGTGACATTTCTTTCTTCCAGTCCTCAGGAATCTCACCCAATCACTATGGCCACTCAAAGATTATTGAGAACTGCCTCCTAGTCACTCTTCACACATTAGGAGCATCTCTGTTCTGAATTTATTACTTGTAGGCTCCTCATTCCTCATTTATAAGGATGCTATAATAGCAGTGTAGAAAGCAAACCCCATTTTTAATTTTTCACAGATAAACCTTTCCACTGGAGCACCAATGGAACAAATTCTAATTTACAGATTGCTAGTCCCATGGTGCTAATGACAAGTCACTGAAGAGCTTAAGACAATCAACCTTTTGCCTCCACCAGATGGAGTGATACAAGCTGAACGTCTACTTCACAATGACCATGACACAGAAACATTTTGCCATTGTTTTGCATGTTCCCTAAGAAAAAGACCTGAAGGAAAAAATGCTGGGTTTGTACTTGCCCATTCTCTAGAGGCATTTCTTGACTTGAAATCTGAGATCGGTCTTCTCAATTGCTATCTTCCAACACAATCTCAGTGCTTCAAGTCACTCCACTGGATAGCCAGAAGCCTCCAGAAAAATGGGAATTCAAATACATTCAGGAGTGATGACAAAAGTCCCTCACTGAACAATGTTGTAAGAACTATAGTGAAACTGGGGTTATGCTATGCTATAGTTCTACATCTCTTACGCAAACGGATTCCCTTAGTAAAAAGAATAAAATGTTAATTCATAAGCCTTCTGCCCCTCCATTTTTCCTCAGGAAATTCTAAGTCTCCAAGATGATAAATCACTTTGCCCTTCAGTTCTTTTAAGTAAAAAATGTTGAAGTCCTATTACGCTTTCTAGAGCTCAAGCTATATAGAAAAAAAAAGCAGAAGAGCTTTATTCCCTGCAACAAGCCTGTGGGGAGACAGCTTATGGCAAAAGTAGGAGAAACATTGTATTACAGACCCAGTCAGAGCACCCTGAAGTAGGCTGTTCTTCCTTTGAAATTTATTTTTCTTTCCTCCTACTTTAGTCTATCTTTGCATAATCTCTTTTATTTTGTTCAAGTGAAGCAGCAAGAAGTTCCCCCTCCTCTTTTTTTTTTAATTGAGAAGAACTGCTGGTACTCAGCCTCTGGTGGGAAAAAGCACAGACTGAGGCACAGCCCTGGCTCACTCCTCTCACATTATTCACTCTGATGCAGTTAGAAGCCAACACACTCTAATTGCTGTGATCTCTCCGTTTGCCTTTTAACTTAAATAGCCATCTGTAGGAGAATCTCAGCTGCTTTCAGCAGCCAGAAGCACTTGAAAACACCAGCTCCCTAACAGTTTAATTTTTACAACTTTGAGGTCACAAAGAGACCGCTAACTGTTTCAATGAAACTCCATAGGATGGGCTTGGCTGAATGATTTGTTTCTGCTTTAGGATTTAATTTGAACAATATGGACTTTTCCCCATTAGCATAAAATAAATCAGCACTTTGCACTAGTTTCCCACGCATCACTTTCAACAGGCTGCCAACATTAGGATTGTGTGGATAGATGACAAGCACTCAAACTACTTACATCTAATAGAGTCCATCGGTCACATCAGCTCTTGGTTTTGATCATTTGTTAAGTTGCATATCACTGTTACTTACTTCCCACAGTCACCAGGTTTAATATACACACACGCCTTGTAATTCAGCCACAGAGCATATTTAGACAGTCATAAATTCAAATCAGGTAGCAGGGGTTTGAATAATACAAGACGTTTTCCCTCAGTAAGGCAGTTATTTGAAATACACCATAGCTCTACTTGCAGGATTTCAAGGAGATCAAGTATCAGAATTCATATTTTCCTTCCCCAGCTTTCCATACCCACATTGGCACATAAAATAGCTGCTCTATATATGGATGATTTTGTTCCATAAGTCTAACTGAGATAAGTGAGATTTACTGAACTTGAGTTCAGTTATGTCAGCTCACCTTCAAAATAATGTGGTTTGAAACAAATGATCCAAGTTAATAAAGGCAGGACACTGAGCTAGCTTCAAAGAACAGGATATTTTTTCATGAAAGACTTTCAGGTTTCTTCTCCCCTCCACACCACCCCTGCCTTATCACACTGTGCCATAGGGGACACCACAAGGAGACGAGGAAATGCACTGGACTTGTGCAAAAAGCAAAAAATTGGTATGTTCTAGATGGCCCCAGCAGCTATACCATCCCATGGCCTTACCAATCCTGAGGCCACATGCAAAGTCAGTTTGCAGGCAGGAGGTCAACACCTCATGGACAGTTAGGTTGCACACAGGTGGCCCTCAGGCCCAAGGCCAGTGTGGTGTGATGCA
>VZRW01005917.1:92357-217259 GCA_013398125.1 Aegotheles bennettii
CTGCCTTCCTGCGCCCACCCACCGCAGGGTGGGCTGGTGGCACCCCCACCCCACCACCCACCCACCCATTCATCCCAGCCTATTCCAGGTGAGCTTTTAACCATTTTCTACCCAAAAGAACAGGAGCAGCCACTCACCCCGTGCTGTGGGACGCAGCAGCGAGCTGTGGGAGAAGCCAGCCGGGTTTCCTGAGGCAGGGCGCCAGGTGCCACAGCTGGCACCAATCCTGCTGATTACCCAGGGGGCTGGCTCCTCAGGGCAGGCCACAGGCAGGCTCTTCAAACCTTTTTAAACTGCCACCAGGGAGAGCCCAAATAAGACAAGGCTTTATTTTTTTTTAATCTACAGTGATCAGTATGGTGCTGTGTAAAATCCTCCATCTCCATGAGTTGCTCACCGCATCTGCACAGGTCACCTCAATCGCCCTGTGCTTCCTCCCCTGGCCTGGCTGTGTCAGGCAGAATCCCTCTGGGGATTCATATTCACATTCACCCTTCCCACATCCACTTTTAAACCCCCGAGCCCCCTGGACTCTGCCTCCAGCCCTGCACAAAGGGAGGCAAAAGAGAAAGTGGGTTCATGCCGAAGCAGCACGGTGGGATCCACAAGCATCCCCCTCTGTCAGTCTCACTGCTCCATACGTTTCCTCATGTACAAAATAAGCGGAGAAAGTACACGCAGCTTTTAGTTGTGTAACTGAATTCTGCCTGCCAAGAAGCCACTTAAAAATAAGCACATTTTCTGGATTTTTTTGTGAAGTGGGTATGTCCTAAACTATCGATAAACACAGGATCCCAAGGTTCGGAGAGATTTAAAGGGAAAAAAAAAGGAGAAAAAAGAAAGATAAAACTAATCAGAAACTGAACTAGGGCACAGGCAGGGAAAGCATGTGATTCCTGGCTCTGGGTCCAGCAGACAGTGTTGGCAATGATCTGGGTGTGTCTGTTGTGGAGAGAGTTTCTACAAACAGTTTTGCAAACTACAGCAGAGGTCCAAAATATTTACAAAACATTCAGTAACACAGACTGTCATTCAGCTTTCTGCACCAAGTGAAAATATGCATCCCTCATGTTAAGGGGCTTTACCCATACCTAGACATTTCTGTGATCACCTTTTCAGATACTGTTGTCTCGGGTCCAAATTATCATTAATGCTTCTTGTCTAGACCAGTCTGTGTATTGTATATGTAAACTTACATGCCAGTTTTAGTTATGAAAGAAAGATGGACTTGCTGAAGAAAGAAATTGAAAATGTATCTAAATACTACAATAAAACAAACTGCAGATGCTTCTCTGAAAACCATGACAGATTAAAAATGCACATTTTTTCTAAACATTTCATGTTTCAATTGGCAGCTGTAAGCCCAATTACTCTGCCTAACCCCAAAACAACACTTATACAGAAGCATCAAAATTTCATGCAGAAACATTTTTTGAAAATGAGGGGATTTTTTTCTTAAGACTTTACATGGATAGACTAAACATTTCTAGATTTTTTTAAATATACAAAACTCAGATGCTGTCCACCTGCTAATCACCAAGGTCGGATAAAAAAAAACCCCACAACAAATTTCTCCACATTAATTTCTGAATTTTTTGCTATGTATAAAAACATCATGTTGTACAACTTTTAGAGCAGTTTGGATTGAACCAAATACTGAACTAAAGAAGTAGCTTCAGATTTTGTGTTAACAAATGATCATTTTCCCTGTATTGCTGGACAATTCCAGCACAGCTGCAAGCAGCCTTCTTGGATGCAAAGTCTTCCTTTCTTGCATTCGCCTGAGATTCCAGTGCTGCAACAGCTAAAAGATTTATTTATTTTTTTTTACCTCAGTAGGAGTGCAATAAGTCTTAAGAATGTGCGTATGTTTGTATTTGCAGAGTAGGTTACAGCTGGAAAAAAAAGGGTAATTTTCTGTTTTATGGGAAGAAAGGAGGAAGACTGATGCCATAGACAAGGATTTCATTAAGATGAAGAAATCACAGTTCTCCAAAGGGAAAAAAAATTAAGCTTTGGTTGAAGATCTTTCATGAAACAATTTGTGTGGTCTTTATAATTTCAGCCTCTTAAAGAACGATAGCTGCAGATTTACATGATTGTCTGACCTGGCCTTGAAATTTGAGTTCTTCTTTAGCTTGTTTAAGCTCTAAATTCCATTCCAACCAAGTAAAGAGAACTTTGATCAAAAAGCTGTTGCACCAGCATGTAATCTTCCAATGGAATCTATCAAAACCATAGCAATAAGCCTAAAATAAGATATTTAAGCCTGACAACCAAAAAATTAGCTGCAATTATGTATCATTGTCTTATCATCACTGCATCTTCCAACATAGTCATCCTCTAAAGCACATCTAGAGCATGTTTTCTCATGTCTGCAAATATTTTCATTATCCTAAAGTACGACTGAAGAGTCTCCCAGTGATGTGAAAATGTTGGGAGCTGCAGAAGAAAGCAAAACATTTTTCATATCAGAAAGTGAAAAAACCTGAATTAATAAAGTGAATGAAATGAAAAATTGGTTAAGATGGAACAAACCCAATTTATTTACATATTACTTTCCATCATTTTAAAACTCCTTTTTATGTAGTTGGTTTATGGCATTTTTCACTTTTCTTTTCCAGACCAGAAGTGAAAATGTTTAGTTAGAAATAACGAAATATAAAAATGAAACCCTCCATAACTTCTACAAAATGTCTGTTCCACATAAAAGCTGAAATGTTTTGTTGTCTTCAAAATCCCATTTTCTCTCTATTGTGGCTGAATCTATGTGCCAAAATAGATGTATGTTTTATAGTGGTATTTTTTATGCTTACTGGTAAGGCTGTGAAGCAGTATAAGAAAGCAGAGCTGCTGTCTCAGAGCACATATAAGTGGGTTATTTTTGAGGGAAAGTTTCTAATACATAATCATTGAAAGCCTCTGGAAGTTTTCAGGGAAGTCCATAACAGGCTGATTGAAAGTATTACTATAAACAAAGAAACAGTGTCTTGCCCGAATGGCTAGTCAGGTTTTTCTGGAGAAATTGTCACCTGATTTCTTCCTCTTAGGAGTATGTCACCTTGATGTAATGTGCACCACCACCCACCCCATAAATAATTATATTTCACACACTGGAGTATGAAATTAGATTTCCCTGAAATGTCTGGCTGTCCATCAGTTTCACTTCGATTTTGTGAAGAGAGATGCTTGTCTTCCTATCAGCTGAAGAGACCATGGTGCTTCAGTTGCTGATGAAAATGTGCACGTGCCATAGTCATAGTATTGAAGCACAATTTTCTTTAGATACTTCTATTACAGAATTTCCAGCAGGTGAAATACAAATTTCTATTAAAAGAGAATTTTGTATTTTTAAAGAACTTTATCAGTATTTCAGGAAGCAAACGAAGTAACCTGCATGAGCATCATGCATATTGGAATTGTTTATGACATAGCTTCCAAAAATTTGAGCCCATTGTAGAGTTTAACTTTTTTCACTGTAAGAGATTTAAGTTAGGTTAACATAGAAATGAGTGATGAAGCAGAAACTGGCTCCTGACAAAAAAAATCAAACCACAAAAAACAACTACAACAAAAAAACCCTCCCCCACCAACCCCCAAAATATGATGATTTAGCAAGAATTCTTCTGAAGAGAAGAAAATAAAGGTTATTAATAACCTTTAGCTTAGGCATATATTGTGCATCATTAACTTGCATCACATTTGGTTGTTGAAATCCATGTGTGTCCACACAACCCAGACAGCAGGGCTGTTGTGTATAAATCACCATAGAAAGGGCTTATACCATTAGGAAAAAAATAAGACTCACATTTAGCAATATCCAGTCCTTCAAACAAAACTCCTGTTTCCTTAATCACCTATTATTGTATTATGTAACATTCAGGGACTGCAGGATTTTCTATTCCATCTTGTGAGGAAACATTGGAAAGGAAACAGTTTTATTATGTTGGTTTAATTCTGAACTGGAAATACCAGTTCATTTGGATTTTTCTGTTAACTAAGGACCTTCAAGGAAAAAACATAATTGGTAGGCATCCTCTAACCAGCAAGCTGGTACCAGAATACCAACTTAAATATAATTGAAGCCTGTGGCCAACAACTGCGTTTGCGAAGCAGCTGAGGGTACAAAATATTTTTTTTTTAAAAAAGGAGAATGCTTACATCATTAATATTTGGGCCAAAACACCTGCGTTCAGGAATACTTCATACTACAGTTTTGTTTTTCCCATTATACAGACAGTCCTTGCTTCCAGTACTCAGGTCACACCTAAGCTCTTATTCTAAAACATGATGGTCCTTTCTAACCTTTAGACAATTCAAATCAATACTCGTGACTTTGGTTGGCACTCACCTTTAGTTTTCCAGGGATAAATGTTGTGTTGCTTGATTTCACTCTCTAAATCTCAGCATTTCCTTTCCACTTCTTTCTATCTTATGCCTTCAGCCTTCCAAGCCTCCACCTCCAATTATCTTTGCTCAGAGATCTCTACTTCTCAGACTTCATCATTGTTGGTTGCTTACTATCTTGGCTGCTTTTCTTCTAGTCACTGGTCTTTTTATATCCTTTTTGCTATTTCATCCTTTATCCTCTTCTGGACT
Organism: Aegotheles bennettii; assembly: GCA_013398125.1. NCBI lineage: Eukaryota > Metazoa > Chordata > Aves > Caprimulgiformes > Aegothelidae > Aegotheles > Aegotheles bennettii. Next base: position 96,957 of record VZRW01005917.1, read on the forward strand.
CCTTAGACCTATTTTTTCCATTTATGTAAACTATTTCTAACCCTGATTTCTGTCCTTGCTCTATTCTTGCCCCTGGGCATCTGACATTGTCACTAAAGCCTTTACATCTGAACCAGAATATTTGTCCCATAGTCTTGCTTAATTTCTCCATTTCAATTATTCTTCACATGCTCCCAGCTCACTTCAAATTGAAAACACAGCTTTTTGCCGTAGCATTTCAGAACTGTGCTTTTTGATTTCTTACATCTTAGCAAAGGGGGGCATCTTTATCTGTATTATTTATATGCAGAAAGCATTTTGGTCATGCATGTTGTGTGACTACACAAAAATTGCATTGTTCTGTGTCTCTACACCACCTCTGAGGGTTCCAGGATTCTGTGTGGTGAAAAAGCACAAGGGAATTTTGGAAGATCATATTTTTCCACTGACAGCTCATTCTGAGCTGAAGTGAGCACACACAGCAGTGGCATTTTTAGCTGTGAGTCCAAATGATTATTTTTTTTGTGGTAAAAGCCAAGCTAACCCTAGTATTCAAACGCCTGCTGCTATATCCACTTTCTTCAGTTAATAATTGGCCCAACCACATCTACCTCTAACCTGACATTCAGCTTCAGTCTTGTGGTTTTTTTCAAATTTGGCATAATCTACATAGCTGCAAAATACTTAGCGCCAGCCTCCACTAGTCTGGAGTTGTCATTAAAATATACCTAATATGTCTTACAGACAGGAAACTGAAGATTCTGTGAAAAGCAGATATGTTCTCATAAAGACAGATCCTGCCATCAGACGTTGCCTTATGAAGGAGCTAGGACTGATCCGTAGCACGTCAGTCACACAGCACACAATCCTCTGCCCATGTGCAATGCAACCCCCAGGGCAGAGGAAAGGATGTTGCTCCATTTCTTAAGCTTGGGTAAAAAAGAGCAGGAGAAAGTTCCTGGTGTTTTTCTCTCACTTGCACTAATGTGAAGGGCAGAGAAAGAAGTGCCTTAGTAGGAGAAGATATGAAGCATATCCTTGAGGAATATGGATGAACTCCATGATGTAACTTTTTTCTTAATTGACTGGATTTTGTCCAAAACAGAGCAATAAACAGAACTCATTAATTGTAACATTAATGAAGTCCATGTAGATTGGGCTTAGACATCTATTTGTTCAGTTGTCAGAGTACCTGAATCCAAATAGAAACATTTTGGAGAAGAGCAGAGACAGGCATTACAATTACAAAAATATTGTCACAGAGCTTTGTTTTTTCTTCTGAAACCAAAGGCCCCATTCATGCTTACGCCTCACTTCTTGCATTCCCAGTGAATGCCCTTCATTGCCCATGAAATAACAGTGCGTGAAAGAAAGTTTTAAGACTCTGGAGCCAGGAAGATGGAAAGTACAGCTTTTTCTTCCTTGCTTGCAGTAGTTGTTTTCTCCTCTAAACCCCAGCTGTTAGTTTTTGCACAGTCATATCCTGAGTTGCTGATTCAAGCTGGTTTATGAGATATGGACAACTGTGCCTGCCATAACCTCTCAAACACACTGCATTGCTCTGATTTACACGTATGTCCTGGTTTGAGACAGGATTTTTGTGCATGTCACACCTCTGCTCACAAGAGCAGGCAGTTCAGAATGGCATACAAGTTGCAGTTTTGCCATGAATTCATGACCAGTGGGAAACTGGCAGCCTTAGCTGGCGTTGGTACAGCAGCAAACTGAAAGCTCTAACTCAACTGAGGAGCTGAACTGGTAGGCCATAAAAAGGTGCCAAATCATCTATCAATGTTCTGGATAATTTCCACCTGAAGTTATATTTTTTACTATCTTCCCCACTAGCACACAATCCAAGTGTGTTGCCAATCATATTTATAATCAGCCCAAGCAAACCTGCTTCATTTTCTCAGTCAGCTTCCCAGCAATTACATGTGTGTAAGGGAAAAAAAATGTCCCTTATTGGTACTAACCAAAATGATTGTTCGTAAAATGTGTGAATGAGAACTGAGGTCCAGATTTACCAAGATTCTGAAACACCCGTGAACATTTCTAGAATCAGTATAAATTCCTGATAAGCAGCCTGTCACCAAGGAGTAACATTTCTCTTTTTCTTGGTTAGCATAAAACGAGTAGAATGAATTTTTTTCATCTCAGCTCCACCAGCACAAGCTCATCAGGAGCTTATTGGAAATAAGCCATTTTGGATTTCCAGGGGAAACAATTTGTGCATTTCTGAGGATCTGACAAATTTAGATTGCTCAATCTCATTTCAACAGCACACAAATCAATTTTGATTTAAAGTCTTCAATGTCTAAATGGCTTTCAAAAATATTTCTACCCATGACACTTATAAACTGCACCAGTGAGTGAAGCAAGATTGAACTAACTTTTTAAATTATGGGCTGAATTGAGCACTGATTAAGGCACTCTCTCTCTCTAAGAGGAAGCCCCATAAGAAATTATTCAAACCTAGGAACAGTCAAGCCCTTACAAACCCTAGAATTCCAGCTTAGACATCCAGGGAAATTATATATAAATGACAATGGTGGGAATTTTGTAAATGATGGTGTAAATACATAATTTAGCATAATAGCATCTATTTTAGCAACACCACAACAACCAAGTGAAAAGTAGGACAGAAGCTTACAGAAAATAAATATGAAACCATGTTTGTTGTTTTTTTTTTTTTCTGTTCCCCACCCAAAAAACCCCAAACCAAACCCCACAACAACAGAGTTCTGTTTAAAAGGAACACAGAGAAATTCCATGAGATGATCAAGGGCTAGAGCACCTCTCCTACGGAGACAGAGAGTTGGGGTTGTTCAGCTTGGAGAAGGCTCCTCCTTATAGCAGCCTTCCAGTACCTGAAGGGGGCCTACAGGAAAGCTGGAGAGGGACTTTTTGCAAGGGCATGTAGCAACAGGACAAGGGAAAACTGGTTTAAACTAAAGGAAGGTAGATTTAGATTGGATATTAGGAAGAAATTCTTTCCTGTGAGGGTGGTGAGACACTGGCACAGGTTGCCCAGAGGAGCTGTGGCTGTTAGGAGCTGTTAGTCCCTGGAGATTATTCAGAATCTCTCTGCACACAGTCCTGGGCAAACCTGCTTGAGCAGAGAAGTTGGACCAGATGCCCTCCAGAGGTCCCTTCCAACCTCAACCATTCTGTGATTCTCTGAAATGTACAGATGCTGCCACATATATTTTAGAATTCAGCAGTGGTAGTTGGTAGCAGTAGTTGGTTTGTCTGACCTTAAACAGTAAATTAGCAGAACAAACTCTTGTGAAGCTGGCTGCTTGAATGGCCAGATTGCTTTTTGATAGTTGTAAGAGGTACACAGATCAAGATACACATCTACGCCAAGCTATGTAACAGGAACCACCCCAGTAGTCCTCTTTGCTAAACAATGTTGATTAAACATTTATCATTCATATCATTTAATCACAGCCACTTTGTCCTGTCACTACTAAGATATTGTTGAAATTGCATTCTCCTCCCCATTAGCCTCACCAGCTAATATTTTCTTCTTGGTGTGCTCACAAGTTTGTGAGCTTTACTTTGATGTAAATCTTCCTTGCTGACTCATATCTTAGGTGAGAGCCAAACAGGCATTTTCTGCAGCACAGCCACTTGAGATCCCCTCCCTGTCTTTTTAAGTCTCTTTTGAATTGATTACTTATTTCAGTCCTCGCCAGTCAGTGCCCTTCTGAGCTTTGAGTTTTTCAATTATGAGTGTCTGTGTGTAAGTGCATATGTAAATCTTTATTTTAGATTCTGTTCTCACCTTTCCAAGATGTTTTCTGATACATATGTCATGTTCTCTTCAAGTATTTCCAGTATATTCACTGAGGTGAATTTCTAAGGCGGAACAGACAGTCCTGGCTCCACTCACTGCAGCTGGTGGCCACCTTCTACTTTCTGGCATGGCAACCCACCCCTCTGTCTTTCTCTATATTCCCAATTTGTTTGTTGTTTTTCATCCATACTGGCTGTTCCTGCAAGTGCATGTCTGAAAGCAAACACTTGGAAATTTCAGTCACTACAAATCTCAGAAACTTCAACTTCTTAAACTAAAGTATTACAAATATGTTTTGAATAGAAATTTGAAGGGTTTAATAAGATCTAAATATACCAGGTAGGCATATTTTAAAAAGCAGCTTTCCCCCTCGCTGTGCCCCAGCTCTACACATTGCCTGATTGTATAACAAATACAATTCCTGAACAGAATGTATTTTTAATCTTCTTTGAAAACCTTAAACATGCTATATATATATATATGTTCCCTGTTTCCATTTCAGTTACTAAATTAAAGCTAGCCATAACCTCCTCTGTCTAGTACTGAATCTATGCGCTTCAAAGAAGTTGATACTTCCCTTATTGCTTTTAAAGCTTTTTGCAATGTCATTATTTTAACGAGAATCTTTCCAATGATTACAGACTATTTTTCTATCATCAAGATCTATCATTGGTCTTGAAATTCAATATGCAGATAAGAAAGCAAATCCAGCCTTCTCAGTCACTAGAATGTCTCAAGGTGCTAAGATTAACAAAATGCAGTGGTGATGAATTCATTCTTCTTCTAATCACAGTTGGATCAGAATTTGCTAATCATCCTCACAATAATCTCATTTTAACATGTAATTATTTAATGCCAGAATTATACATCTTGATCAAAATGCATTCTTGGGTTACAATAGGGTGCCTATAACAGGCCACAGACAGACTGCCTAGGTGTAATGAGGCTGATGGATGAATAACAATGTCGCTATTCATAATACACAGACCCAGCTGTATCTGAGCCATCTGCTGCTGAAATTGCAAATCTCTACTGCAGAATGGTAGATTATTTTTTGTCCTCTATTATTCAGACAGTGCTTTTCATTTGATATAAATTGCAAGGACTGGATGCTTACTTGTTCTAAGTGAGAATCCGAGATCAACTTTTTACTGTCAGAAGGCACTTCGCAAGTTCAGAATAACATGCAACTGGGAAATTATATTCCTCAAAAGAATATGCCTAACTGGATGAAACTTTAAAAGGAATTTCTTTGTTAACACAAATGAGATCTAAAACTAGGGATTTAGTTGTAAAGCAGTTGTACAGGACAAGATAATAGCAGCACAACATCTATAGCACAGAGCAAGAGAAATCAAGCTCAGTAAATTGCTCACACAAATGGTCTTGATGACTCCAGTGGATTACTGATGTGAGAATATTTTGCACCCTTTGCCCCACAGCTACAAAAAATTAAAAAAAAATAATTTGTTTTAGAAGTAATCAGCAATAGTTCTTCTGAATGGTCTGGGCTTGACCCCCAAGAGGCACAAAGCAGAACACCTGACTTCTAGAAAGGACACACAGTTGTTTCACATCAGTCACTGTAGGACACTAGCATTGCAGAACATTACAAAACCCATGCTAGGTGAAGAAGTGGTCTTTGTGCAAAGATTAGATTTTTGCCAACTGTTACAAATAAGAGAAGAAACTATGTCAAAATACGTATTTTCCTAGAAAACAATAGTTAGTTTCCTCCATGATTCACACTTAAAACACTGTATCTACTACTATTTACTGGTTAACACTAGATTACTGTAGTTTACTGCTCTCCCAGAATGGCCCATTAGTAGTAGCTATGAATCTGAAAGCCTGTTACAGTCACTTACTGACTAAACAGATTTGATTCCTCTGCATATTTTTAGTCACTGCTAACAGCAGTGATTATTCTGTATTCTGTACAGAAGAGAGGGAGCTGGACTTTGTTTTGTTCCATAGAGTTGATGATGATGCCTTTCATAAAGAAAAACACCAGTTTAGTCTCCAAAGGTCCTCCCCAACCTCAACCATTCTGTGATTCCACGTGCACATGTTTATGTGTACAAAACTTCCCGATCCTAAAAAGACTCATGGAGAGTCTTTTACTGACCTTTCTCAGAACCCAGGATTTTTCCTAGAGCACAGCTTCCAGGGCTGATATATTCTTGCACCTTTACTGGCATCATCTGCAGTTTCACACAGTAAGTAGCACTCAACTCTTCATCTCTCGTTTTTGCAGAGATCTAAAATAATTATTTTTCTTTCAGAGAGGAATTACTGAGATACAGTGTCATCCCTGGTAATGTTTGTTGTGGAACAGACTTCATTAAGTTAGTCAAAATCCAGGTCTCACAGTTCCACTCTGAAGAATTCTGACAACTGGACAAGAGGCTACTTCTCAGTAAATTCCTGACAGTAACTCAATGGTTATGTTAACCAGAGTATGTGAAACACAGAGATTTTTCCTAGTCTGTACTATGAAACTTTCAGAATCCCTGCTGGAGGTAGCTACAAAATATAACAGCCAGCCTGCTGAAAAATTTAAGGAAAGGGTCCTCCAGAAATTCCCTTTTTCCTTTTTGTTTAAATGGAGGTACAAAACTGCTGCCAGGTATACCTGAAATACCTACAAAGTAGTTCCACTAAAATTAGCTCAGGCACTCCACTTATTAAGTATACACCACAGCTACACAATATGATCTGTCACCAGCTACAGATTTCAGGAAAAAAATCTCTTTTTCTGGTGTACTTTTGATGGCACAAGCCTGGCAAAAGCACCTCTGCTGCTTCTTGTTCAAAACACCCTTTGTATGTAAAAAAGAGGTTATGTCCAGCATAAAGTGAAAAAGAGGGCGTTCACGGGTTAACTGAGGCAAGGGAGGGACAGAGGAGAACATATCTCTACAGGGGTATCTCACACAAACCCTATCAACAGCACACATTAGACTACACCCCTCCCTGCGCTTGTACACAGACTGGAGTCCCCACATCAGACAGCACAGATGTCTCATTCCCGCACTTTGCTCTGCTGTACTTGAGCACGCATAGGAGGGAATAAAAAGCCACGGTCAGTTATCTGACTGGTATTAAAACATGATTATAAAGTGACATCTGAGAGCAAAGCTTAGTACTTTGAAAACAACTGGTTTGAAATTCTGTCAACAGACCGATGTCTTTCTATAAAAAGAACAAGTGCTACTTACAAAAAGCATCCGCTTTTTCCCCATCATGGTTGCTTCCAGCCATCTAGCCAGGTTCAAAGCTTGCTAGCAGGTACATTTATGAGACAAAGATATTTCATGTGTTCGTGTGTGTGTGCCTATTCAGTGCTTTGCTTCTTGGCAAGGACTGCTGAAGAACAGAAGCAGTCCTACTGACTTTTGACAATTCACTGCAAGGTGCTTTCAGAGCCTTGTTTGAGATGGTGTGAAATGGCCTGGCAGTGGTGATAACACCTACTGTTTGTCTAAATAAAGACAAACACATATTGTTAACAACAACCTGGGCCCTTCAGTTCTTTCTCACCCTGTATCATATTTACCATCTACAATATTCTGTCCGGTTTCATTTGCAGATTAGACCTCTATAGACAGGAAAACATGCTGGCTCCTTCCGAGCCTGCTTCTTTCATGCACAAGTGGAAGGGGATTTGAAAATACAGGTGGATACAAATAAAATTTTAAAGGCCTGAAGGATGACTTCGCAGAAGAAGGGCTCAAGGGTTAAGAATGACTATGCTTTTACTGCCAGGCTTTCAATTTTAATAATATTGAAAATATTTTTCTCTGTCTATGAGACAGAGGTTAACTCAGCTTGTGGGTGAATCCTTCAATGTGCGTTCATCTTTGTGTTAAGCAAGAGTAAGTCTTTTGGTTTGACCGAAATGGCTGATGTGTATAAAACCAGGGATTATATGTAATTAATACAAGTAATAAAATACTGTCGGTGTTCCTTAACAAAACATACTCAAACTGAAGAAACATAATTTTTGCTTCTAACTTGTGTTCCACACCATAAGTGCAGACACTAACTTTTAAACATTTTGTAGAAACTGTAAAAATTGCAATTATTACCTCCGAAAGTACAGTAAGGTTGCAATTTTCAGCCTCCAGTTATTAACAACAGATGTGTTTTCACAATTTTAAATGTTGAACTGTAACTCAAAGTAGTATAAGCAACGCTTACTTTGAGGGACAAAGCAGTTATGCTGAAGGTCTATAATATCATGAATCACATGGAAAAGGGAAAAAGTAACTGACCACTGGTTTTGTTCATAGTAAAAAGATAAAGATGACAATGAATAAGTCTAATAGATAGCCAATATTAAAAAAAAAAGGGAGAAAAAAGAGACCTTTAGCTATGGAACTCATGTCTTCAGAGTGTTGTACAGGTCAAGTCTGCACCACTGAAAAGGCAGTGAACTAGAAAAGGTTTGAATGCAAAGGGAGGAAGATTACAACTGCCCTACACTCATCTTTTTCTCAAGGCACCCGTTACTAGTGTTGCTGGCTGCAGGGTACTGGGCTCAGTGGGCTCTCAGCATTTTCACTTTTTGCCAGTTATTCAGAAATGGAGCTAGCTACTGCACAAACACAGCTAGCTAGCTGTGGTATTTGTTAGAAACTGGAAATTCAGAGCTTGAAGGGACCTGCAGAGACCATTTAGTATCATCTTCTTCACATTGTGAAGGAATAGGGATATTTTGTTTAATCTGTTTTTACAAGTAATCTCCATTGAGCAAGGTTCCAACATCAGTTTGGGTAGTTTGCTTTTCCCTTCTCATACTCAAAAAAATTTCTCCATTACCTGATCTAAAATTTATTTCCTGTAAATTAAGGCAATTCCTTCTCATCTTTCCTACACTGGGATAAAAGTATGAATAAACTCACTGAAAATGGGCTTATCATTCAAATGAATAGAAGGGCCATCAAATCATAGGTAGCATGTACTTCCATGTCCCCGGCTTCTGCAAATCAGGGCTTTCCATATTTCCACAAACTTCTCCCTTCTCATTTTAATAAATGCTTCACCTCCCCCTCTCACACCAATCCCCTCTAACTTTCCTTTAACACTTCCAAATCAGAGCCACAGAACATGGTTCTTTTAAGTTTTCTGTTGCCTTAACCTGCTTTTTCAATACCATCTCCCCCGTTTCCCAGCAAGCTGCTACTGCCATCTACTCCATCGGTTCGTAATGCCTGCCAGTCTCTGCTAATCAGCACTCAACCAAACTGCAGTGCAATGAGCCAAACAAACCGCTTTGTGAGTGCATGTGTCAAGCCATATGTTGCACAGACCTCATTGACACAAATAATTCCAACTTCACAAGTAGTTTAACTGCTGAGTAGTCATCATCCACTCTTGTGGGACCAGTCACTCAAGCTAGAGGAAATTTTTTTGATTACTTCAGCAATCACAAACATTTTAAGCAGTGCAATAACAAAACGTGAACACCAAATAACAAATAGTAAATATTACTTTTAGTACACAAATTCTCTAAAGTTTCAGATCAAATACAACCACTCTGAAAACATTGACAAAAGCAGAATCATTTACATAGAGGCTTGGAAACATCAATTAAAAATTACTGCAAACATGGTTTATATGAATTATTCCTGGCAAATGATCAAATGTTTGTTATTCTTATTTCATCCACATCCAATGAACACTGTTGCCCAGGGCACTCTTGATCTAGAATCTAAAAGAGCATTTACCCACTTATTGAACTTCTGTTTAATGGAGGGAATCCCCTTAGGGATTCCCCTTAAGGACAATCCCCTTACCTCTCTGGCCCTCTTTCCTCCACTGCATCACCAGAGGGCAGTCCTTTGGGTGTGTGTCTTTTGGCCCCTTCTGCCCCAGATCCTCCAGCTCCTGCTCATGCAGAGCTCCACAGCAGTCACTTGCTGCTGAGAGCACCTGTCACCAGTTAGTAAGTGCTACTCAATTAAGGAAAGAAGTAGTAGAATAAGAATGGTACTATCCAATAAAATTCATGTTTTTAGCCTTAACTGACTCTTGATTATCATCATCATCAAGGGCTAGAACTAGAGGACAGAAGGTCTGTCAGTTTATACCAAGTGAGGAGTTAACCTTTTAGCCACACAGCTGCTGATTTTAATAGACATAATTTTATCAATGCATTTTTTGCTTTATCAATACTTATTTTTTGCATTCTACAAAGATAGTTTTTCCTGAAATTTCCTTATTTCCTCTCTTACAAAACGGATGATGTGCTGAAAACTGAACTGCATTGTCTTTGTTCAAGCTATGGAATTTCTCTGGGTTCTAGTGGCAGCTTTGTCACAACATGGGTTTTCATGCAGATTAATTTACTTAGCCTCACAGAGCCATAGGCAAGGATATGAATTTACATTGCACAATGAGTTCTACAACCACTCAGTGAGGATGCAAAAAGCATTGGCCTGAGGTCAGGGTGTGAGACTGGGTGTGTTCTGTTACTCTGTTCTATGAGAGCATCCACCTGGTGAGAGAGCACAACACAGCTCAACTCTAAATTCACACCCCAGTCTGAGGCACCAGAATAAGTTTTGAGCAAGCAGCCTTATATTCAAGCAACTAGATTTTTAGACAGCTACAATGCAGCAGAAAACCAGAACACAATAAATGAAAGTTTGCAGTGGCCAGCTTTGATTAATCACTGCTAATAGCTGTCAGTAAATGAGTAGATACATCAAATATGCTATTTAAAAATCACTTTAAACAATAACACTGTATATCTAGACCAGTAAACTGAACAATGCCTAGGAAACTCCCAGGCACTGGAATAGCACTGGTTATGCTGGTAACCTGGTTTTGACCCAAGCCAAATTTTGGAAGCTAGAGCCTTCCAGGAGCTGTTTCCAAATCGGAAGTTCACACACATATACAAGCATAAACAAGGGCTATTCCAGCTAGTCTCAACAGTAGAAATGTTCCTGTGCAGGTTTAATTTATTAGAACAGACATAGCCTAAGTGTGTCATTTTCTGTAACTAGGATATCTTTAATTTCAATAATTTAACTTTTTTGAAGATACAGCTCTTTTGAGAGTGCTGTTTAAATAGCTATAATTGAGAGGGCTTTCCTTTCTTCTTTCCTCCTGAAAAGAACATAAGAAAAACATGAAAAATATCACTAAAATAAGAGTAGGGTAGAAAAACACCTCATTGCAATATATAACAGATCAAATACACAGCAAAGGCCATAAGTACTGATGATTAAGTTTCCCAGAGTCCCTGGTATCACACAGTTCTCAGAACTGGATTTAGTTACGGTATTGATGAGGAAAGAGATTATAAGGCTTGAGGCTCTGCAGCAGTTTGACCTTTCTCTTGTTATGCTACAAGCAATGCATGCCACGTCAGGTGGCATTTAAGGACCTCCCTGGTTTTAATGTTTCCCCCAGTTTTAACACTTTACTTAATAGCATTGACTGAGATTCTTTTGGTAATAGGATTTTCTTGTTAACTGACACTCCAAATTATTTTGCAGTGATATGAAATGCTCACTGAAAAAGGAAAATTACTGACTCGACGTCCCATGGTATGCGCAGTTCTGCCATACAGGTGCACAGACCAAAGGGTCATGCAACAGTTCTCCTGCTGTCATTGTAATGCTCTTTCAAAAGGTGACTCGAATTGGTTCTCATGTGTTGAAATTCTTTTTAAGGACACTCCAGGCTCACCAGAAGGGACAGAACTAGTTTCGGCCAATCTTCCCTGTGCAAGAAATACAAATACGTTACTATCCCTGCAGTGTGCATCTGAGCTACACAAATACAAAATCAATAATGGCAATATAATGTTAGTATTAGTTCTGCTGATATTTTTCCTTGTATTAACAATTAATTACATTCATTGTATTAGTACAGAAGACTATTTTTGTATACCTGAATCTATAGTGTTACCATATTTATTCTTATAGTTACATAAGTTACCTAATACTTTTAGTAATATTAACTTATCACAGATAAGACTGTGGTTACAAAATTATTATAGTATCCAAAACAGATAAAACTCACTTGAACTGTTCAATTGTCATCTCTAATGCAGGACATTTAATGACAAAAACTGTCATTAAAGGGAGAATAAAATTGCAACCCAGGAACGATTCCTACTAAAACTTCAGCAGAAACTACCCAGAAAGGTAGGGGTCAGCTGAGCTAAATTAAACCTTGATTACAAGGTGACTAATTTAAAGAATGCCATCCAGTGGCAAAACAATCCCAGGGGAAAAGCAACTACAATGCAAACAAACACCAGAAATCTGAGTGAAAAAAAATCAGGTAGCTGACATTTGATATTCTATAATACATATAAATAAATATACATAAACAAATACCCAAAAGGTAAAAACTTGGACTTACCTTTGATTTTTTCCATGTATACCAAACACCAATAATTACAAAGATGAAAAGGAACAAAAAGGAAATGCTGATTCCTGCCACTAGAATAGCAAAAAGAAAGGTACCCATGACTCTAAGTCATTAAGGAAAAAATTAATACTGACATTTGTGATGGATAACTTTGAAGCATAAAATGGTTATATGTGATACTAAAATCTAGGTCTCTATTTTTCCCCACAAACAAAAATCTTATTCAAGTCTGTATTTGTACAGAAATGAACCAAGTATATTATAGCTAATTACAGTCAATGATTTTTTTGGCAGTGCAAAATATGTGCTATATTCATCTCCAATCTTAATATCCCAACAATTACTGCTGCTCACAATATTCCTGGTGCTACAGATTTTATTAAAAGAAAAAGCCCCAAATACTAATTATGGTAATAAGGAAGTAAATTACTATGGTTTAGTCTGGTAGAGTGATATTCTTATTACTCAAATCACCAGAGAAATACCATGATTTGCAATACTCTTTTGTAAAAACAGTTTTTCAGGCTAATGTAGGCAAGTCTTTACATAGCTTTTGTTTTCTATAACCAATTGCAGTTAAAAGTTCAAAATTTAGGAAAGAAAAAAACCTATTTGAGCAGAATTATATATATTGAAGTTGTCGACCTACCTAATAGAGCTGACAGATGTTTTTCTGTTAAAAGGAAAAGAATGAAAATTAGAAACATGAGACAACTATACAAATATGTGTAATGAAGCTAAAATTGTTTTCCCTACCTTTTCTTTTGGATGATTACAAAGCACTCAATTTACAGTCAGGTGTTAGAAAGAAACTAACTCATTATTTCCTGCCAAAGTAATAGATGGCAGCTATTAAATAATCTGTACTTACATGTACCATACTTGTACCCTGATTTCTGTTTACTCTCCCTCACACGTGCTTTGTCTGCCTGGCAGGTAAGGCTCTGTGTGTCAAAGCTCTGTCTTATATTTAGAAAGCTGTGCATTTACATATATTTATAAGTGGCATAGCTAAATCCAAGTCAGAGCAGCAGCTTTCTTCAGAGCCTGCCCCTGCTGAACGAGGAAGCAAGCAGATAAGACTGCTGCCACCAAAACATTCCTCCTCCTTTTCTGCTTTCTTCCATTTTCACCATTGAGCCTTGAGCAGCTTCTCGACATAAGAGGCACAGAGAAGACAGGAGGAAGAAAAAGGGCAGGTAAAGTTCCTGACTCGTCAGCTAGCAACACTGCCCTAGCAGCTGCTGCAGAGACCATCACCGCCCAGTGCCACATCAATGTAGGAACTAAGACAGTGTTCTGAAGCCCTGGGCTGTACCTATAAAGCTTCATGCAGCTCATAGCTGAGATCATAAGAGCAAAGATGGGGCTTGTGAAAGCAGTAACTTCGTAAAGCCTCTAGAAAGATGCACAGGAACAGGGTATCACCCAGGACACACAGAGGCAGGTGCTGATGACCCTGCACAAGGGGGGCATCACAGAAAGAATCAAGACACTTAGCAGGTCTGTGGGGCCTTTTCCTGCTGTTACCTTCCTCATCAGTTTTCTTCCTTTAGGACAGAATACCAAGCTATCCACTGATCATGAAAAGTGCCTGACATTTTATACTAAGGAAGCAGAAAATATGTTGTGTTAGTTGAGATATCTGAAATATTTTTTCTGCTTCAGATTCCACCTCTGTAAAAACAGGGAAACCTGTTTAAATCAATCACAGGGTTATATTGCTGCTAAATTGGTTTGTGTTTACAATTTTTTAAGGCTTTTGGATAGAAAGAGTCACTGGGTGGAAAACAACAGGAGAAAAATGGAACAGTGTATTCACAAGATTCAAACTGAGGAAAGAATTGACCCAGGATTTGGAGGAAGCTACAAATTAAATAAAAACCAGACCTGGAACATGATCGCTTCCATGTGGTGGTGTTTTTGTTTCCGATGCTGATTTAGGAGCTTTCGTGACTTTCAAACCAGGTGAGGAACTATGCAATGGTGTTGTGGCTTCTGTTACGTTAACTTCCATACTGTTACAAAGATATCCTAAAATTTAAAAATAAAAGTATTATTGCTGAAGTATGCCATATCATTTCGTATGAAGGTTGTTTCATAGTTTCAGTTATAAAATCCCGATTTCAAATGCTCATAACTCAGACAGTCTTGCCTGCTGTTTTACCTTTTGAATGTTTCTTTCCATCTGACTTTTCTGTATGAACATTTCAATTCTCAAGAAAAGTTTTGAAAAAACAAGACTATCATTTACTCAGCTTAAAAAAGAAAAAAAATAATATTTTTCTCAGATATTGTTTCCTTCCTTTAGAGTAAGAAAATTAAATCCATAAAGGAATATTAGCAGAGCTGTAACCTTTACTAGATTTGGGCCCGCTGTGAAAATTAGCAAAACCATTTTCTTTGGCTTTAATGGGATGGCAGTTAAATTCACCTGGGATATTTATTGATCTTCATCCTCATTCTCACGTTTCCTCTTGCCCATTATGCTTCTCAAATGAGAAGCAATCCCATTAATACAGATGATGACACTCATTAGCTTGCTTTAGTTAACAAATGAAAACACCTTTTCTTTCACATTCCTCTTCATTTTCAATTGCAAATTAATGAAAAAGATTTGGGGAGGGGCGAAAGATACTTCTGAACTTTTTCCGAGTGACAGGAAGAGAGAAAAACTGCACCCTTTGTTAAGTTATTGGAGCATTAAGCAGATGCTTTCTTACACAGTCTCAGTTGTGACATGAAAAACATAACAAAACTTCTTCTATGGAAACAAGTTTAGCCGGTGAAGTTCCAGGAGTTTCCACATGGGAAGTAATTGACTCTGAAACAGCACAGGGGGACAAAGTTGTGCCACATGAGGTTTTTGGACATACAAGTTAAAAAAATTAACACCATCAAACATCTTGCATAATTCTGGTGTCCCCTGAGATCACCCTATCTATAAAGTTCTACCTAGAATTATAGCATTATCTCCAGGCATAACATCCACACCTTCTCTGAAAAGGAGCAAACAGATGCACCCATGATGTTGCAATAAAAATGAGCATACTTACAGGCAGATACTGCCTCTCCCTCTGAGAACATGCCACACTTGTTAGCTATGGGTTTCAGTTACTCAGTGCTTAGGAGAAAAACTTGCTTTGTCACCATGAGGCTTTTACAGGACTCTGCCAAGCAGAGCAGAGCTCTACAGAAGAGGCCTGATGATACGCATATCTCCATGAAGTCCTCTAGGGGGGATGGCATAAATTCTCCGCCAGGCTTGTGCTCCTGAGAGCACATGCACATTCATGATAAAAACGTCCATTAGCCAACTCCCTCCACCTCTTAGCACCTTCTTAAATTCTCTCTTTATTGATGCCTTTAGTGGGACAGAGATATAAAGAAGGAATTGCCTTATGTCTTTGCACCAACTCAAGACTATTTTTTTTCTTTTTCACAAGGAAACAACACTCTAGGTAAAATTTATGAAACTGATACAATCAGTCACCAATTCTAACTGCTAAATATAAAATCCTTTAATTATTGTCTAACATTAGACACTAATTCTGGAAGTGGTCTCTGTTATATCATATACAGTCACAAATTCTGAGTATTAAACAAACATTTTCATCAAACAGAAATGATGTAGTGGGCTGGGGTCCTGCCAGTCCTAATAATGCAAATGGTGCAGTTGGGAAGAAGTTCATGAAACTTGCAGAGTGAGATACCACCCCTTCTCACTTCTATTTAGTAAATGTACAAAGTCTTTGTGGAATGATTAGGAAGACCTGGTGCTCACTATCAAATGGCCTGAAATAATTCAATTCTTTGCTTTCTTTGCAGCACCACTGATGTGCTGCCCACATACCTCTAGCAGCACTGACAAAAAAGGGATGATCTGTATGTATTGTAATTTCTCTGCTGCTACTATTCATTGTTAGAATATTGAACATTACTGGTATTAACATTTATTTTTGTCATTCATTAATGAGTTTAAGATGACTAATGTTGCAACAAGTCTTACCTTTTATTGGCACATGTGTCTTCCTGTACCAGCAGGGGATTTCTTTAAAATACAACAACCTAACTTATTCTTGAAATTTTATTATTAGGGGTGCTACAGATAATTGTATGGCAAAATAATTGTATGCTTTTTAAGTCAGTTATATCTTACTGATAGAGACGTAACTAAAGTAATCGCTCATGTGGTACAGTATAATAACGCATAGTGAAAACTCTTTCAATGACTGTACAACAATTTATAGGTGAAGCCATATTAATTAACATTTAAAATATACTTAGGAATATCTTCAAAAAGTAATTACAAGTATGAAAGAGAAAGTAACATCTGAGAAAACAAACAGAAAATGTACACTCACCTGTAAACAATAGAATGAACATAGGTATTGTCTTACACATCTTCATTTTTTCCTTTTCTATCTAGAAAAGAGCAAAGCTGACAGAAAACAAACCTGAACAATCCCCAGGTCACCAAGCCTCACAGCAAAGGAGCTGTGGTCGTTACCCCCTTGAGGCAACAGACTTCAAAAGCCTCACCCTGCTGCACTTATCATTTCCTGAGCTGCTTATTGGCTGCATCAGGCTGCTTCCTAAAACAGCTGTGACAAGGGCTTAGATGCCACATAGGCTGTGTAACTCCAGGAGCTTTGGATGTACTGAAAAGAACTTACTACCAAGTGAAGTGTGCAGAGAACACAAAAATTATGAAACCAACAGCTAAGCAACAAGTTCTATTTATATGTAAAATGAGTTCTGAACCTCACATTTACTAAAATACTCTAGTTGTGATGAGGATATTCTCATATGTCACACCTACAGTGAGACTTTGTGTAGATCTCAAAGCTCTGTGTAAGCATGGAAAATGTATCCTTTCACAGATGGAAAAGCCTGGACACATGGAAGCGAAATGCCTGTTGATCAGAAAAGACAACTTGTCTTCTTTTGCACTAATCACAGATCATAATACATTCTTAAATAATCAGTGCACCATAAAAATAAAAATTCAAAGCAAAAACACTGCCAGCCTGTAAAGTGTGATGATTAGTCACATACCCAGTTATTTAGGATCATTTGAAGAGACAGTATTACGCCTTCCATAGCTGCTTCCCAAGTGCATCTCAAAATTGTTGGTCAGTGTTCCAGGTGGTCTGGCCCAGGTCTGTACTTCATCCGAGGGTATACCACAGATGATGCTGAGTTAAATATTGATAATTCTATTAAAAAGGAAATAAATATATTAAGCAAAAGGAATTTGCTTGGCAAATTATCATCCCACTGTCAAAAATCTCACCCTCTTTCTCTGCTGAGACTATTTATTTCAAATTATACTATCATATAGCATGGAGTACTTGTGTCTCCATGGACTCCTGCACTGCACTACAGCTCATTGTTAGCAGGCTTTACCTGGATGTTCCTCAGCCATGAACCTCCACACATGAAAAACATACCAGTTAGACTTTCAGGAGTGACAAGCTGCTGTCTCACCAAATATTAACAAAAAACCCCCACAACTGTTAGCAGTCTCTCTATATGAATAAATTGCCAAATGGCACCAAACCCAAGCAAACAGGAGTATCAAGCATTTGGATTGACATCTCCATTCCACAAGACAGAATCATGATTGCAACAGTATTACATTAACAGCTTCTTTTTCAGTGCACACATCCTTATCTTTTCTTCTGGACATTTCTTTATCAGGTCACAGCAGACCTTCACAGTAAGAAATGCTGGCTCTGAGTTTTCTGCCTTCCAACTCTACTGCTAACCAACACAAGAAACCACTTTCATTGTGCACCCTTTTCCTTTCAAAGACTGCTCCTGAACTGTTGCGTTATTGTTTGAAGAATATCTCCAATAACAATTATGTTTTCTGTCCCTTATAATAATATTTTATGAACGTTTTTACTGGATTAAGAACTGAGTATCTTAATGCATCTCCTGCGTACACCAAAGAAAGTATTCATGCAAATTCACTGCACAAGTGGAAAAACACAGCTCCTTCTACAGCCCATGGAAAGAGGCAATTCAGAGGGAGAGCCCCAAAAAGGCATTGTGAATTTCTGACGTGCCAAAGCCTGTCCATCAGTTCAGCTGGATCCTAGGGAAGGTGGGCCTCTTTTGACTCAAGTCTCACCATCTAGGTAACTTATCTAAAAGCTAACCATTCCGCTTACCTTTTCTGCCTTCAGACACTCACTTGTAAATACTGAGGAGGGAAAAGGTACAAATAATGAATGTGCCTATCCACAGGAGAGGAAGAGGGTATATAAAATGTGTAGGATGCTTATTTGCAACTAAACATAACAGAATGCTTCCCCTGGAGCTCTGTAACCCATAAAGGTCAGCTCTACATTGATGGTGCTTCTATTGACCATAGTATAAAGTGTAAAAGTCTCAAGCCCACTGTTCCCCGACAAAAATGTCTCAGTACTAACAAAATAGCTTTCCAATGTACATTTTATATAATGGTACCAAAAAAACCAGACCTCCTCTCTAGGAGAGATTCCTCATCTATGCAACCTGACTTACCAGGGAGCACTGACCCCTGTTATTTCAGGACCTGTCCTGAATTACTGCCTGTCACAAAGCGCTTTCAGAAGGAAGGACTGGGAGCAAAGCAGTGTATACAGGAGAGACATTTCCAGCTCTATACAGATATCAAAGATTTAAAAGAGAAATATATTTAATACTTCAGGATCACTGCGCGTGGTAGCAAATTCATATCCCATAAACATCATGCCTGCCAGATCACCTCCACTTTGCTGAATGATGAAAGTTCTATACACTGTTACAAAAAAGGGAGAGATATATACACATATGTGTGTGTATCTGTTTTTTCTAAATACCTTCTCTTACACACTGGCTTTGCAAAGTTCAGTTTCTAATAAATACTGCCAGTTAGATGGCCAGGTAATTATATAGTTGCTGGCTACTGTATCTTCGTTTGTCCTCATACTTTGCAGCAAGCAATCTGATGTTATGCCACTGAAACAGGTTTTGTAGAAATCAGCTCCACTCCTAAGTTTTGAGGTTTTCCTTGTTTGCTCCCACTAGAATTGTTTGGAAAAACCTACAACGTATTTTTGTTAGAAAGTTTCGATTTTGAAATAATTTTGAGAATGGTTCAGTTCTGATAAATCTCTGATAGAAAATCATTAAGTTTCTGCCTGGCCAGAAAGCTGTGCACCCAGGGTTTGCCACTTCATGACAGACGTATGTGTGGATTCTTTTGGACATGGGAATGCACAGAAGTCAGGCTCATGGCCTGAGCAGAGGTAGGCCCACAGACAGGATTTATAGAGTTCCCAGGTGTATTATATGCAAGAAACAAGGTTAGAAGTTTTAACTGAGAAGGCGTATTTCCCAGATTTCCATCCCTTCATTATCCAGAGGCTGAAGTGAGCCTTGAAATCTTAGGATTTGGGGGTCAGCAATACTGTACAGCCGCATTTATGGCACTCCCTGTTTAAAAAACAAAGTAAGATGCTTAAACTGAAGTCATGTATCTCTGAAATCAAACATGACACAAAACCTATGACAAATCAAATAGAATTGTTTTGTTTTGTAGAAATTATTTTGCTATGAATTTGGCCACGTATGCCAAATTTTATTTATTCTCAGTAGAAATCATAGAAACAGTAATTAATCTAATAGACTTTTTTTTTATTAAAAAAGTGGTCGACAGTTATTATGGGTTGTCTGTCTAAAAAAATACTTGATGGACACCATATGTTTCCACATGGTCTACCAGAATGTGCACCACCATGCTGCAGGCACTGTACAGATGCTCGACCAGGAAACAATGCTTGGTTAAGAAATGTGAGCCTCACATCTCAGACTCTATATACCAGACAGAAAGTTTACAGACATCTGGATTCAAGCACAGCTGCCTGAAAGTGTTTGGACTCACTTGACCTGATCCCAGGCCAGTGAGTTCAGATTCAACTGTAATTCTGTTTTCAAGTGCAGGGATGAAGTACTGAGAGACAGGCTGTGAATTTTCCTTTCTCCCTTGCAGGGAATGCGAGTCTCCCCTGAAGGTGGCATCATAAACATCTTCCCCACAGAAAATCAACAGTCAGGATGTCAGTGGAATTGTCATTGACTGGTTATTGACTGCTGAAGAACAGATGAATTTTGCTTCTAGTGTGATTTTATGACCTTGATCCTTCTTTAAGTTCCTCCAGCTCCTTGGAGCCCCTGTAGAATGCTCTTACTCCTCATACCTGTTAATCTCTCTACTCTGGTTGCCATATCTTGCCTTTCTGAAGTCTGCTGCCATTGCCAGTGCTAGCAAGAATGCCAGAGTGAACCCAGTCTTCCCGTTTTAAAAAGTGCCACAGCAGCAACAGATGCACCGTGTGACAAACAACAGTGATGTAAGAAACAAAGTGGAAGTGGGGGAGAAAATTCATAAAGCTACCTGTAAAGAACGTGACTGAAATTGCAAAATTAAGAAGCATTTTGTCAACTCAGTTCTCCCTAGTAAGTTGTCTATCTGTTCCCTTCTCCAATCCTTCCAACTCCATATTCTCATTTGCAGTAATTTTCTTATCCTCACACAAGTGAGAGCAAATATAGATGCAGGCAACAGAGGAATAATTAGCCAATAAAATAGACCATATTCATGGTGGCAGCAAAGTCTCAGCACCTGCAGGTTCAAGTGAACTCAGGCCACTAAGTGAATGTACAATTGAGCTAGGGTAATGCAAGGAAGAACTGAAAGCGGTACACTTATCAACTCTTCATGTAAGTACATTAATCATCAGTAACAAAGAGTTACCTGCAGTGGTTGACATATTGTCAGCACATGCAATCCTGCCCTGGAGGAAATGATCAGCCATTAAGGTCAGTGGAGTTGCATTAGCTACTGCTCCTGAGGAACTGAATTGTAAAAGGTAAGAGTACCATCAAGTATGAAGAACAAAAAGCAACAAAGCATAGTATCTTACTACTATAAAAGTTGCCACTTCTCTTTCTACAGCCTGTTATCCTATAAAAGTAATGCTATTTAACACGAATTAAAACTTCTAGCTCTATGGGACCGAAACCTTGTCTCCAAATCTGTGCATAAAGAAGCTGGCTCTATATGCTTTGGTAATAAATGTTCCTGGCAACAAGTACTGGAGAATAGTAAAAACAGAATTGCAAAATATCTGAAGAGTTAAATATTTTTCCAGTTACTTCAGTATCATGTGATCATCCAACAGCTTGTTTACAGCATTTAAAAAACATACAGCCTAAAGTTCTATGATTTTGGATTTTTGCAGACTAATATTGCCAACAGGAAAGTCCAAGTTGTAAGTTGAAAGAAAACCTCCCTTATTTGCCCTGCGTCTCATCGTAATGCTATGTTATGTCAAAACAAATCAGTGTGTGATTCTTTCCATCTTCTGCACAGACCTCTTAAAGTTAATTTAAAAAATAAATAATTCACTAGGAAGCACTCACATGACAGTGTTGCCAGCATTGCTTTGCACCCCACATAGCAGGTCAGGTTCTACTTACAGAATTTGATTGTTACTGTTTTCAATAGTGCAGAACCCTCCATACATTTAGAAACTTCTCAAGTATCACATCATTGCAAATAGTAGTTTTTGCATCATGTGTCACACACATTGATTTTCATGTCTGCACTACTGTATGTGGCTGGCAGGTGCGAATGATGCAAAGTAGCAGATTGGTATGAACAGAAAATTATGATTGGGAAAAATAATAACCATTAAATTAGAAACTATTACATTTAATGATCTACTTGCAAGACAGCTTCTGTTTAAAATAGTAAGTGGCACACCTCCTAAACCAACAGACATTTGTAACAAGATATTTCCTTTAAGGTGATTCAGAATCATTGCTGCTGCAGATGAAGTCATACACATTGTAGTCCACCAGTTTCTTTTTCTGGTCCTCATACATACATACATACATACATGCATACCCACACTTACAGTTCTTTTTCCAGGTAAGGCTAAGGAGGAGCTCCACAGATATCCCTGCTGATTTTTCCCCAAAATTATTCCACTGAGGAAGCAGGGCTTGTCCCTCTGAGAAGCAAGCTGCCTGGCCCCCTTTTCTGCAGGATTTTATGGAGCTAGTTGCCACTTGTTGCTGACTTGTATAGTACTCTTGTTACACAATGCCATCACCCACAACTGAGATAACTGAACGGAGCAGACTTCTTGAATCTTGGTGGTTAATGAGTAACATGGTTGTCACATGTGGAAGAAATTTTGCCTAGTCTGATCTGCAGCGACTTACTGGCAGGTTCTCTCTTGAAAATTGATGTAGTGCCTAACGGATATAGGAAGTGGAGGTAAGTAGTTCATTCCTCTCGCTGCTTACCTTGGCATAACTACTGACACCACACAAGAAGTCTCAGTGTTGTGGACAGCAAGCAGAAATCACTGCTGTCTTCCTCCTCATATTTAGAGAACTTCAAAGTTGCTCTTATCTTTGTCTTTTGAATGAAAAGCAACGTGTTGGCCTTTTACATTAACTCATTGTCCCAGCTGTCTGTACTACGGCACCGAATGTTGTTTAATTTGAAGAAACTGTCCTTTTTATACTAGAAACTGCAGACGTGTATAACACATTTCTGTCTCAAAGCATTTTTAGCTTCATTTAGGTCCATCCTGTTCCTCAAACCTGCCAAAACTATGGATTCCCCATAATGCCTATAGGAACAGAGGAGATTGATCCGTATATTGAATTAAATTCCCCAAAGTTATTCCCCAAAATGATTCCCATTTGTCGAGGAAGGATCTTTCACAGGCCTGGTGAAAAACTAACCCCTAAGCCAGATGAAAGTTTACCTCCTGCAGCAAAAGCCTCATGCAGCTCTCATTTTCATGCTTCCATGTTTGTTTTACAGTGGCATAGTCCTTTCACAGCCTGCAGGTAGTAGCTTGAATTCAGCACCGTATACAAGTTGCTGAAGTGAGAGACTGTCAGCTATTTATTTTTTCACATATGAGCATTTCACTCAGGAACTATAAAATGCTTCATCCTCTCTGCATTTTGTAATGGAGAATAACATTGAGCCCCTTGTGTTTTAGTTCCCTTGATCTATTGACCACACATTTTAAGGAGAGGCTGACAGCTAGCATGTCAGTTATTTTCAGATATCTGTCTCTGTCAAATTCAGAAATCCCAAGAAAATAAACGAAGTGCAGGATTATAAATACATGTGAAATCAGAGCTGTCATCACTCTCAAGGATTTTCCATTGTGCCTGATGCACTATTTTTAAGCTAAGATTTCCCAGATGTTTAGTAGGAATGTTTAGAGAGTAAAGCATTTCATTTTTCTGATGGCTGCAACGTTCTTAAATTTAACCTATTCAAAATTAGGGTTTTGTGCCTGATTTAGTTTTGTCAATTGTTTAAGTGGAATAGAATAATAAAAACAAAGTTTAGCAAGCCTACATAACTCTTGATGGCCTGAAAGCTGTTGTTTCAAATTTTCAGGTAAACTTAGTTATTCAGAAGAATAAAGCATGACAGAAACCCCCTGAAAGGATGCTTCTCATGTCTGCTCACTCTGGACTTCAGAGGCCAGCACTGGGTCTGTATTGCTCTGAGCCATAGAGGAGCAGAGCAGGAATTACACTCCTCATAGTGCTCCTTCTGCTAACCAGTGGTTTACTGAATTCAGCTCAGCCAAGACTGATTTAAATTACAAGTTTTAATTATGATTTAAAATAGGAAGAAGGAAATCTTATCTAAAATTTTATCTTATTTTACCTTGCTAGTTGAATGCCTTCATCTTTGTGTTCAAGCAGGACAGCTAATACATTTTAATGTGAGTAAATAGTTTGAACATACTTAGAAACCTAATTTTTGTGCTGGTTGGCAATGTTGACTGACCCATGTCTCCTAAAGTGATTAATTTTTACTTGCTTTTTTGGTCAAATTGCACTTGGAAGGAAATTGGATTCCAGTTGAAAATATATAAAAGAACATTTCTAGAACTAGTAGATCTTATATCACACTCATAATGAGTTGTTTTGTGATTTTTACTCTCATTCAGGCTCAGACTATGGATGATACAGTTACTAACACAATATTAAAGGTGGGAAATATCCCCTCTGAGTCCTCAGAAGAGGCTGCTCTTTTCAGAATAGGTCTAAGGTTTCCACAGCCCCCAGGTGCTTGAACAGTGACACTCCCACCAGAGCAGTGCTTTGGCTTTCTTTAAAACACCAGCAGTGCACATTCACTACCTAAGTACTATTTTTCTGTGTATTTTTTTTTAAATTTATAACAGTGACTTATCCCTCAAACTAATTTCCCAAGCTTTAGATTCAGCTGTATATAGCTGCTAGGTATGACATGGGACATATGGCAAATACGTGCCTTCTAGAGTATTCGGGTACTGTAAGACACTCCAAGTGGTGGGCAACTGAATCAAGCCCCTATAGGAAGCCTAGCAATAAACTGCTGTAAGAATAAGCAGGAGAATTTACTATGATAGATTAATAATCCCCATTTTTTTTTCCAGACTCTCATGAAGAATGGGGACTGACACAGGTTTTGTTTTTGTTGGGTTATGTTAGGCATACCAAGCAAATTGTGTGTTACAAGAAGAGATGATGAACAGGCTCTCAGGGGCTAAGGGGTTAACTATGGCAATGGCAGTTCCCTTTCTGTGACACATGAATCGATATACACTGGTAATAATTTGTACCACTGTACTGCTTCCCAAAGTGTGCCTCCTGTGTTCCTCGGGCAATGTGTGCAGCACTCTGGATTGCTACCATCTTACAGACCCTGCTGCTAGACAGCCAACATGATAAAAGGATAAAAATGTTTACCTTAAGAATGTTTGAATTAAGATTCAAGCTGTTTCCTATGCCTTTATTAAAAGAGTTTCCCCATTCCAAAGTTTTGCTGTACTTTGTATACAGTCAGCTACTCTAATTTACTGTCCTGTTAAGTTTTTATATAAGCTGCAGAAAGCTTAAAAGGTTGTAGCTAGGTGGCTTCTGTTCACTGCTCATAGTCATCAGATTACGTCAGAAATGAAGTCATGTAATTGGCTTTGCCACCCAACACACAGATTTTAAGATTGCACTTACGTCTCTCTGTGTGTAAGTGGATTTGGCATGGTTTATATTAGAGGGAGGACTAGCTTCTGTACACACCTCCTCTCTTCCCACACTCTCTTTCTCTCTCTCACACATATATATACACATGCTTTTACTCAAGGGATGTTCAATAACTATAATTGGTCCTTTGACCTTAGGCCATAAGCCCTCTCAGGACAGACCCAATAAACAACTGAAACAGCTAAGAGTTTTAGGCATCTGATCCCTGGAGAAAATGACAGAACTCTGCAGATGTCTGTGCAGTGACAAGTGAGATGAAGGCAAGTCAGAGCAGCAACCTACAGAGCCTGCATGCTCACCTGTGTGCTGCCATCTCGTAGGAAGTGTTCGCTCTGCACCGGCACTGGCTGTGTGCAGGCACAGCAACACCGAGCTGCTCTGTAGCTTAGACACAGTGCTGCAGGGAGTGCTGCCTTCATTCATCCAGGATTTCCAGTAAGGAATCCATCTCAGGATCCTTCTCTTTTAAAATGTAATCAGGGAGGAGGGCAACTGCCCACCTCTTCTGTAACGGATTATATGTCAGAGCACTCAGAGATTCAATTCCTTTATCCATGTGAGAAGACTGAAGTCCACATTACCAGTGTCCTCTACCACCACCAAGGAGACTACTGTGAGTCGTTCTTTTAAACTTTGATTACAGTGTGGCAAAGTGCTTAAGAATGGTGAGCAGGATGCAAGAGCAAAAGTCCTCTTGCTGTTGGTTAGGGTACAGTCTTGGAAGGAGAGATCTGAGATTCCCAGCCCTGCTATAAGCATAATTTCTGTACTTTATCTTGTTTGTAATTCAATACGTATCTACAAAGTATTAATGCATACATACAGTTATTAACTCCTTTACACATAAACTTCTGGTACCGCTTCTCTCTAAGAATAGCTTAATACACTTCTGTTAACACTGTTATAAATGAATTATCTGTTATTTGCACATCACCAAGATAACCTTAGCCAAAGAAAATGTCTGACTACTTAAAGTCTAAGTGAAGTACAGAGATGGATTTCAAGGGAGGTACTCGTACATCCTTTAGAAGTTAGATCTACCATGGCACTTTGCCTAAGTGACATGGAATGCCTGGATCTTTGTAACTGCCCATCACTTCCATAGATGAGAGGCTATCTGTGAAGTTCAGAACTGCTTGGCAGTTTGATCTCCATTCAACAATATTGTTGTCAAGGAAATATATGAGATACATTTCCCTATCTTTATGCTTTCCCAACAGCCTGATCTCATGTCCCATTGTGCTATGTCGTAAGAAATGTCATAACTAAAATCTCAAGCTCTGAACCATTGTGGTCTTTGAGTGGGTACTTAGGCACCCCCTATTCTCAGCTAAATTCCAACTGGCTAACAACAAGGTTACCTGCTTAAGCCTCATGTATAGCTTGAAGGCCTTCTTGAGCCTCTTAATTGCAGTCTGCACTGGCTGAAGCATGACATTTCCAATGTAGGTTTGGTTTCTTTTCACAGAGTAAGGAAGTGACAAATGCCTGAAACAGATGATTCAAATGTGAATATTCTTGCACAGTATTAGTTTTTACAAATAAGTAATTTTCTATAGTCTTACAATTAGCATAAATCTTTTTGCTTCCCCTAATATACTGAGTTTCTATATGATTACTTCTCCACTGAAAGGGTTATCAAATTGCAACAGGCTGCCCAGGAAGGTGGTTGACTCACCATCCCTGGAGGTGTTTAAAAGACATGTAGATGGTTTAGCACCGGACTCAGTAGAGTTAGGTTAATGGTTGGACTTGATGATCTTAAAGGTCTTTTCCAAACCAAAATGATTCTACAACTCTACAATTCTATGATTTAAAATACTGCAAACTGAAAGCCGATGTTAGAATGTTTAGCATTGAAGAAAAGGACGCTACTGTATTTCATGTTCTTGCAAAGAAATGCTTTGGAGAAACTTTGCACGCTTGTTCTCTTCCTTGGGCACTAGAGGTCACCAGTGGTACAGACACGGGGAAAGGGAATGGTTTTATGATCTTCAGCCATACGGACAGAGGCCTCAATCCCTCTCCTGTGACTTTCATTTAAGTTGTTACTGGAAGTCCTTTGGCATCTCGATTTTTGGAAGAGTGAGAAGATTAAACTATTTCTTTCAAGCACGCTATGTTTCAGATGTATAGCTGTGTATCTGTTTGAAAGGGATGGGTGACTCTTGAAAATATGATTTATTCATCCCTCTGATACTTGAGAGTTCCTTGGCTGATACCTGCTGTATTTGAGCTCTGAGTAATGTTGTTGAGACAGAACCACAGAACACCCAGCAGAAACACATGTTGTTTCAAACGAAACAGCATGGCCCATTTCAAGAAAGAAACAGTGCTCCTTTACTGGTTCCATGTGTGGTTGTGTGAAGGGTTCACTGAAGCAGAACGTTCAAGAACACCAGTTGCGTTTTTTGACTAAGAGACCACACCATCTTTTAATACATTCAGAACTTTCCATTTCTATGTGCGATGCTTATGACAAAATACTCCAAGTCCTCTTGCATACGAAGAGGCTCAGAAATGCTTAGAAATCTATGCTAGAGCACAGCTGTTCCTTAGAGAAAATTTATCCAGCTTTTAACTTCCAGAAGATGGAAATTTGCTTAATATATTTTTTATCAGATCAGTAGTTAAATTTAACAACCATCAAGTTTATACACTCTATCAGCTATTTATATAATGTGTGATACTAATATAATCCTAAATAAGAAGCAGGGTTATTTTAGCAATGATTCATGTTATAAAAGCACTGAACTGGTACAGTGTAATAAACATACTACTGCAATTGTGGAGACTGGCTATAATCAAACAGTACTACCTAACAGAAAGTCTTCTTGGGGCGTTGAAAGTTATTCCCATGTTAAATATCAACTCAAAGATTGTTTTGTCAAAAGATTTCATAAGATTTTGGATATTAAATCTATCACAGATTTAAATTTAGGTGAAAAGTCTATTGAAACTCTGTAAACCCTGAAACCTGCAGTAAGTAGCAATACCACACGGGTGTTTTTCATGCTTGCTTTCTTCACCTAGGTTTCGTCTAACTTTGAACTGCTTTTACTTTGAGGTGCAGCACATAAAGAATTTCTGAAGTTACGCAAAGTTAAAAATTAGGCAGGCAGGAGAAATCTTACCCTTGAAAGAAGTAAAAACAACTAGACACTACATGCTACATATTTGTACTACTTTGTTTAAAATAGCGTATTGATGTACTTAAAACACTTCAGATCTGTGTGTTATTTATGGTGCTGTAAACATACAGAAAAGCATGCAAGTCACATTTTCCACTGCATCCAAGGAGACAAATTTAAAATTACAGCTATTGGAAATCTGTTTTACGAGCTGTGTGAAAGGTGTAGTGAAATGCAGTGCCATAAACTTTCGTCTACAATGCCCCGTGTATTGCGACCCACAGATAGTGTTAACGAAAAGAAAAATCAAACTATATTGAGACTTTCAGCTACGTCCTGATATTTCTACATCCTTCTGAAAGGAATGCAGGAGCACATGTGAATCTAGCCCACATCTTATACATCCTTGTATTAGCAAGGCACAAAATAAGAATACTGCAATATACAAGTTAATGTACTACTCATGATCAAAGGTAAGCAGGGAAGACAGCTCAGCTCAGCAGGGAAGACTATCAAGGGGTTGTGTGAAGCTTTGTGAGTCAGCCAGTGGATCTGGGATGCAGAACTTGGCGGAGGGTCTTTTCTTGTGAGCTCCTGCAGTTTTGCTCATGGGCTTTTTCCCCTTCTCTCCTCCTCCCCCTTCTCTCACTAGCCCACAGCAAATGTCAGCTGAGTGTAAGCAGAGTATAATGTGGCATGTGTACAATACTGCCATGCCTGTGCCCAACCCAAAGTACCTCTTACACCAGGACCAACACACCTGGCAAGGAGGATGAAACACCAGCAATAGTTGAGAACTGTGCTTGCATGGAGAATTGATCATGGGGCAAATATAATTGCTTTTGGCTTCTTTTGGGCAATCCATCCGTGCAACACAGCATCAACATGTATTAGGTAAGGTCTTCATGGCCAACAGTATTTGACCAGTAAGTCTGAACTGCACTTATTTAAACAAATGTTATATTTTTTACTTAGTGCATTCATAAAAAGGCTGGTATCAGTAAAGAAAGAGAGTTAGATATTGGATTGTGAGATACAGCTCTGCAATCACTCTACAACAACAGCAAGTCAGCTTTCTCCTGGACCAGTTCTCTGTTGCCTGTACCCTGTAGTCAGGAGGCATGTGTTATACCAGCACAAATGCTGGTGCTGGCACAAGGTAGCAAACACAGGAAGGGATGGATGGGACCAACCCTTTTGGCAAAAGTCTGAATTGATTGAAAAGTCATCACTGAACTGCAGCATGTATTTTATGAATATGCCCATGAAAGACAGAAATTGGCATCAAAAGACATGAGAGTGTGCCTTAAATTTTCCCTTTAACGTCAAACATCCAGAGGTGTTGATATTCAGGATGTGCTACTAAGCTCATCCCATGCCTTTGTGGATGTGGGTCTCAGCAGAGGGTAAGGGTATTGGCATATGAGATGGGGCTATGTAGCTGGGTTTGAAGAACGAAGGACTTTTTCTCTGCTGATCTCAGGGAAGCTTCTGACATTTTTACTGCAATGATTTACTACAGTTTTCATATTTGGTGAATATATGTAGGTCCTGGAAAAGCTCTTCTGTATTTACATAAATCTACTATAAATAAGGCTCATTTACCTTCATCCACCCATCATATAGCTCTGGAACTAGAGGAAGTAAATATTAGACCTGGCAAATATAATAATTTATGTGTCTGGTCCCTTCCCATTTTCTTAACTTTCATCATCTTCCAAAGTTATGTTTCTATTTCAATTATTCAGTTGTTGTGTTGTTTTTTTTTTTCTAAATACCTCTGCTTGATGAGAAAGTTCTGTTCAGCTGGAAGACAGCATTCTGATTAGGAGAATACATGTCCAGGTTGGTGAACCCAACAGATGGGCCAAGTGCATCAGTTCTCTGATTCTTTTCTCTAGCTGAAAACCTCACTTGTTTCCACAGAGGATCAGTGTGTTTCTCAAGTCCTTAGCCTTGCTCTATCTGCTTTGCATTGACCTTGCTGAGTAAGGTAGTTTGCTTGGGCATTTGTGGCTCCCTCTATAGCTTGTAAGTAGCTCCCCTCACCTGGGTCCAGGTCTGTGCTCAAAGAAAACAGGCTGCACCCATCGCCACATTGGCTCAGAGGAACCTGGCTGCTTGTGTGTCTTAAGAGCTCTGGCTTGATGAATAAGTCAAGGTAACTTCTGGCACACATAAATTGCTTAGACTCAAGACCTGCAGCATAGGGGAGGTGACAGAGGTGGCTTAGAGCTCCCTGTGTGCTTTGTTCATGGATCTCGGTGTGCGCTTCCAAAGTTGTTACGGTTTTCCACCAGACCTGTGCCACACCAGGAGAGAAGTTAACCATCACGGTTACCTTTGCTGTCAGAACCCCTGCAGTCAAGGCAGGAATGCAAGTGCAGGCTGATAGCCAGCTATCCCCAGATGTGTAGTTGCTGGACTTCAACAGAAATCAACTTGTAACACAGAGACTATGTTGGTGGGGGAAGGGACAGCACTCCATCCATGGCCACCCACTGCCTAGAAAAAGTCTGGCAACAGGGGTGTTATTCTTGTTCCACTGGCAATCGTGGGACTTCTGCTAGACTTGATCCTAAATGAATGCATTTTTCTGACCCAGAGTCCTTTTATGTGGTTCAGCATGGAAAAGTGCCATGGTATTTGTCACAAAAAGTCCTTGCTGGCTAATCTGTTTTTAGGATTGTTGATGGTTTATAAATTAGAATTATTAGTCAAACATTGCTCTGTGTGTGCAAACTCCTAGTACAGACTGGGGCTATAGAGCCAGCATGGAACCACCTTTCTATCTATGACAAATTGTTTTGACACAAGGGAAAGGTAGTCGCAGCAAAACCAGAAGCATGCATGAGCATTTTATTCCTGACATGTACTCTAACATATCTAAGTCATTGTATTGGCCATGAAACATTTATACATCTCCAACAAAAGTGAACTTCTTACATACCAAAGCCTTGGCAGGTCCCATTTAAATATGCCATACGCTCTGTGGCACCTAAGTGCCTTGTTATTTCTCTCTATGTTAAACAGAAATGGGACACATTAAAAATTTAAAGATTACAGAGGCAAATCTAGGTGAGTCTGCTACTTCTCTTTAGTCAAAGGACAAGTCCTTCAGTAGTGCACCAGCCTGCCTCTTCTAGCCATACAGGATGTCCATCCTAGAGGTGAGCTAAAAGAGGCGTTAAGTGGTGAAGAACCCTTCCTGGGTGCATGACCATAAATCCCAAGTCAGGGAGGTTTTGTTACTGACAATAGGCTGAAATAATGAGAAAATGAAAGTTGGCAGGCACTTATGCACATCCATATGTTGCTGTACTAACCCAACTTTCAGATGTCACACTGCCAGATTCTCTTACTCCCTTTGTATTCTAAATTCCTTGTTTATCCAATTAGCATGAGTAAAGTTATATATAAATATACATATAGTGCTAAATTCTTTGGCAGATGTAGATCCGAGTCTTGAATCGTAGAACATTCAAAACAGCAAGGATGTCTCGAGTCATATAGACCCTGTCATTTTTTGTCATTCCACACCTGGCTGAGTTTTGGAGCCCCTCTGCCCATTCTCTGAATGGATCTTCTTACATTAAAATGTTCTTGGTGAAATGCAGAGTTGATTATAAACATAAATCCAGGATGGAATGTGGTTTTTTTTAAATTGGGAATTTTTTGCCCATGTTCCTCCCTACCCCTAAAATTCAAAGCTGGGAACTCAGAAGTGGAGAAAGTCATCAAATAATGGAGAAAAACACCATTAAGACCATTTTAGCTGCTCCTGAAGCCCCAGAAGCAGGCCACTTTCAATTGCACGATGTTTCAAACGGAACATGGATCTTTTGTACTATGTGCCATGTGAAAATCTGTCCCTGTAGCAGTTGGTAACTATTTTTTGCATCAGACTGGTTCTGATAAACCTTTTTTTTTTGTTGTCATATCCACACAAACAGATAGTCACAGTTTTAGGAGAATGACTTCCTTGACCCATAGTTTTTCTGGTGATGGAATCCAAATTCTGTACATTCCACTCTTTTTCCAGTAACACGGACTACAAAATTAATCCAATGTGCAAAACAAAGGACAAATATAAGGATCAAATGGGGGAAAAACCACCAAAACCAAACTCCTGTTTACACTAATACAGAGTTTAACACCGCAGAATAACTCTGTTTGCCGCTGCCCCCACTCAATTTCAGTTAAGAATCTACTAACTATATTTGCTTTGATATGCCTTTCAGCCAAAGGATTTCACTCTCTTTTATTTTATAAGGCAACCTGAAATATGTTATTTGTTTTGTATTTGGCAAAAGATATTAGAAATATTAGAAACATTTGTATTATTCACAGTCACATTAAAGTGAGAGCATATGGCAGCTGTTAACTGCCTAGAATTTAAGTAAAACTTCTCTGTTGAGCTTTCTACATACATATGTGCGTGTGTGTGTATTAAAAAAATAATATATATAAATACACATCTCCATACAGTATATATAAGTATACAAGTTCAGCTTCCCAACAATTAATCTAGAGCATTTGATACCGCTGCTGATGGAAGCGAGACAACAAAGCTATATGAACGACTGGCATTGGAGATGTGCTCAGTTTCTGAAACACCAACATAAAACTCCCCTAGAAGCATGAGCTGCAACAGTGCCATTTAATGTCTCCTACATTCACAGGTCCTGAGGAAACTGGTGAATGAAGCTGCTAAGTCACTACCCATCATATTTGAGAAGATGTGGTGGTCCGGTGAAGTTCCCACTGACTGCAAAAGGGGAAACACAACCCACATTTTTAAAAAGGGAAAAGAAAGAAGACCCAGGGAACTACAGGCCAGTCAGTCTCACATCTGAGCCTCATAAGATCAGGGAGCAGATACTCCTGGCACAGGTTGCCCAGAGAAGCTGTGGCTGCTCCCTCCCTGACAGTGTTCAAGCCAGGTTGGATTGAACTTGGAGCAACCTGGTCTGGTGGGAGGTGTCTTTGTCCATGGCAGGAGGGTTGGAACTGGGTGAGCTTTAAGGTCCTTTCCAACCCAAACCATTCTGTGATTCTATGAATTAACATTCTTATTTCCTTGATATCAAACATCACTAAATGACACATCTGTGCAGACTAAAGTCTGCTGTATCAAACATGATACAATATGTGATGTTCAGCCCACGCTCTACATGTGCTGAGTAAGATAATATGCACAGAGTACCAACCTACCATACATTCTACCATGAAAGTAAACATGTTTTATCCTTGTCTACAATTTCAGCTAACTGAGAATAGGCACCCGTTCATTTGCATCTTCTGGAGATACACATGGTCAGCAACATGTTTTCAAAGTGTTAACAACATGTAAACTTCACACATTTGTAATCACAAAGCATGATATTATTTCTTCTAAAAAAGTGAACATGTGAAAATGTAAATGTAAATTTCTGAAAAATGCAAACTCAGACTGTAGAGTTCTGACCAGAAGACAGACTGTCATTTACAATAATGGGCTGTATCTACCACATAAATCTACAGAAGAACTGAAAAAACTTAGAGCCTATAAAGTAGCTGGGGCTGAACTTGAGACATAAATTTGGTTAAAATATTTCCTGCTTTTTTAGGTCTGTGTTGGTTGGGGTTTTTTTGTTGTTTTCCCAGTTTCGTTCACCTCACTCACTTTGTCCAAGTTAAGACTGTGGTTTGTTGCAGGACGGACACAGCTCTAAGTGTCAAGGGTAGTGGTGATTAATACATGCATGTTTTTCCAAGCCTGGCTAAGCCTATACTATCTTTCTTTCCTTTCTCTTTCTCAACCTCTCTCCTCTTTTCATTTAGAACACTCTCTAAAACATAAGTTAGATCCTGAGTAAAGAAACAATGGGAATTTCATGACTAGACAGAGGTATGCTGGATCTAAAATACAGAAATTCCTAAATTTGACATTAGCTGTGGTTGCTTACAAGCCACTGCCTCAGTCATGGTTTAATACTGTTTACAAGGAAAGGAAAGGAATGGTCAACATATGTTGTGGAAAGAATGAGTGACCCTGGTGGAATGGGTATCAGAGATCACATATATTGCTCACCAGCAAGACATCTGTTTTCAACTATGGGGCTTTTATTCAAGAACTGATGAATAAAGTCTCATGATATCCACGTACCATTGCTAACTCTTCTGAGAGTCCCAGAATGTGGTACTAAATGTCAGTCCTATCCTCCTGCATTAGTGATGTTGCCCGTGCCAGCCTGTTTGCAAAGTACACTGTGGTCAGTATACATGCACGTTTCATTGACTTCGAACTTGGGAGTTGCTACTACTACATTTCAGTCATCATGCCAGGCTAGGCCATCATGGACCTAAGTCCAATTAATTTAAATACTGAAATTAGAGCAGGACATACAAGCAGTATTACATCTCTGAAAAGGAATTAACCCATACAACCTTCCTCCTTGTTTTGCTAAAAACATTCCTTCAAAAATACTTACAACACAAGTCTGAAGTTTACCTGCGTATTATCACTGACCTGGTTTGCTGCTAGGCAGGAACCTTTACAACACAGAAAAAAGCAATTAAATATCCTTTGAAAGGACAGTCAGATGTAATGCAGACAAAATGCAAATAAGCTCCAAGTGCCAGACATTTTTTAAAAGAGAATTCACTGTTATTGGGAAGGAGGAGATGTTTATAGTAGTCTTATCTCAAAAGGCCACCACATACAATATTCTCACTGACTTTAATAGTTATAGTAGGTGCAGATTTATGGTTGGGTGTAAGGATGTTTCAGTCTTCACCTCTTCACCTCTTATTAGCACTTGTCTTCTGCTTCCTTGCCACAGTTTAAGCAGTCCCAGATGCTGTGCAGTTCCAAAGCTCCCCTCCAGCTCCCATAAAACCAGAAAAAAAGTATGTTGTGGAGTACATTGTGAGTGGTAGAGATGGGGCAGGAGGGCAAAGAAAAAGGATTCTCTATGGAATATGGCCTGATGAGCAAAGGATGGCCTCAGCTCACTCTTAGGGTTAAATCTAACCTTGCCCTGAATATACAAAACTTTTCAAGCTTAATGCTTTCATTAGTACAAGTATGTCCAGCAAAGCTCAATCCATTCAATTTAATTTCTTAGTAAGAAAAGATAACAGTGAGGGATAATGCATATTGATAACCTAATAATCAGAAACATAAAAGCAAACCCATATAAATTTAAAACAATTATAAATTTTTCACTGCCTTCATGAATGAATCTATTTAGGCATTTCAAAATTACAGCAAATTGGCCAGTTATAATTTCAGTGATTAGGATAAATGAAACAATGAAATCTTTATATAGTATAAAAGAATCAAGGTTAATGCCATTCTATTTGAATAAGAAATCATGGGATTTAATTTATCCTAATGCTGACATTTAAAAATATCACTTACATTGCTCTAAAACTGGAATAGGTTCCTACAAAATGTCTTGGGCTGTAATGTGGAGAAATGGATATAATTCTCTCTGAAGATGAATATATTCTTCTCAGAGTCTTGCAGTTATGAATGATACTTTCCACAGTGCTGTGGTAAAAAGGAATTTTAGCTTACCATATTCTAGCTATAATTAAGAAAGATGGTTTAGTCTCTTTGTCTCTTTCTATCTCCTCCAGAAGGTCAAGATTCATATAAAGATACACAACCGCCTTTCCAGTATTCTTTTTCTTAGTAGTTAAATTCCTCTCCCTTTTCTGGCAATCACACTCAGCACTCGTTATTGTGGAGTCAGAGATTCTGCCTTTAGTATTACTGTTAAAATGGCACGCAGGGGGCAACGTGATAAGACAATGACACGCATGCATCGAATGCCATTGGTATTTAGTTTTGAAACTCCTTCATTTTTTTTCTAAGCCATTCCCTACATCAATAAATAAAAGCCACAACAAAAAAATACCTTTTTTTTTATTAGACTGCCAGAGATCCCAAAATCTAGTTGATATCTGTTTCCAATTTGTCTTTGTGGAAAAGAGGCCAAAGAGTTGCTTTTCTTCCTCCTTGCAGAATGCAGCCAAAATGTAGCCTAACCTGGGTGCACCCACCCACACTCACCAGTGTATGCATTCTAGTCATGACTCAAGTTAATAAATTTGATTAGTTCGTACAGTACTCCAAGCCAGCAGCCCACAAGGCAGGTTCAACCAATACCTTCGCTTCACTCACTGCTCTCAGCAGACCACCAAGGCTCTAGTTTGTATTTTTAAACCTGGGTTAAATTGTGGCATAACCACAAACCATTGTATGCGATTAACAGTGGGGTTCCAATGACTGACTGACAAACAAAATCTTAGCACACTGAGTCTGCTTCTCCCAGTAGTAAACACATGTTATTAATGAAATGATTCTAACAGGCTACACAATTGGAAGCTTTTTTCTTGATTGACAGACTATGCTTTTCTTAACAGGCCAAATAAAAGAGGGCATGAAGAGTACACTTGTATTTTTTACTTTGTGAAGTAAAGACATACAATTATTGCAGTAGTTTCTCCATTCAGTTATAACCTAATGGCATGTTTCCCTGGCGAGTCACTGAGTGATGCATTACCTTGGTACCCACGCTCTGTTGCTCTGAACAGAAGGGACCAGCATTTTTAAGAATCACCGACCTCTAATCTCTATTGCTTCCTTTCCATCGCTGACCCACTCCTCTGTCATCACTGACATAACATCACAGGAGAGCAGTTGATTGGAAAAAAAAACAAGAAAAAAAGACATCAACATGCATGTGGCATGAGATCATGACACCATCACTCAAAACTACTGCAGACTGGTACAGTTTAATTGCCAGCTGCTCGAAAAAATGCTCACTGAGCTAGACTGGGTATTAAGCAGCAGGATGAAGCAGATGAGCTTGCTCATTCATAGACCCTATAGTTCATACTCTTCAGAAGAAACAGCAATGGCCAAAAAACAGGATGAGAAGTGTTGCACAATTTCACCACACTTTGTCTCTTTCCACAAGGAGTGAGTGAACTACATATCCAACACATCTTTAATGACACAATTCATACCAAAATTGTCATCACAACTGTCATGGCCCCTAAATTGGACCTACAACATTCAGGCATGCTACACATTCAGTAGCTGTGTTCTTCAGACTACTAAGCAGTCCTCACTGCTTCAGCCTCTGTCTTGACTGTTCATATATGCTGCTAAAGCATCATTTGCCAGGCTGGAGGAGGACAGACAGAGGAAGGAGGGGTTTCTGTCAGTGCTGCTGTGAAAAGATAAAAATGCAAGTAGAACTCTAGCTGCAGTCTGATGAAACTGCCTCCATTTATCAGCAGCTCACCCATCTGGATTATCATTACACCCAACGATGCTACTAGCCAGTAAAGAGTAACACAAAAGTATACTCTGGTGGTAAACTTGTTCCTGTGCTCGAAGAGAAGGTTTGGAATATTTGTCTTACGCAGCCTGTCATGCCAATCTATGCAGCAAACCCACTATCATTACACCACATGCTTGGCCTTCAGAGCTGCAAAGAGATGATGAGATGAAATACTTGACTTTCAGGGAAGGTTCTTACTGGGGAAAAGAAAAAGCAGTATTTTATACTGAGAACATTCAGTACTCTACTATCTCATGCCACCCCCATTCTCCCCCCATGGAATACATCAGCAATTAAAGGTCAATATTAATATTGCTATTTTGAGATTATTACAAGAAATTGTTCTGTTGTATCACCTACATGTGAATGACAACTTTCTTGGAGAAAACCATCAGTTTTCATGTGATTCACTGTTTCATTCCAAAGAAACAAGCTGTGAATGCTGAAGGGAGATTCCTTCCATGTAAAAAGTCAGAGTGCATGTTAGAGCAATCCGTCACAGTCGAGTCAGTGATATTTCCATGCTGCACTATCCTCCCCATACGTGGTGCACAGCATGCTGAACTGCCTGAATTGGTATGGCTAGGCTAGAAATGGGTTTGGCTGGTCATTTTAAAATTTATTATTGACCTCCCTCTTGGAGACAGATCTCGCATCTCCCAACTTTGCAGCCTTCTCGGGCAGAGGAGTAAATTTACGGGTGGGAGGGAACAGAAACTTGGAAAAGGAAGGACTAAAGGGAATGAAACAGCAGTGGTGCACTCAGGCAGGATTATCTGTCAGGCTGTGACTCTGCCCTCTTCTAAAGGCCCACGAGGGATGGTGTGGGTTCCCTCCAAATGAAGATTTTCCTGGATGGTTCCTGTAGTTTGATACCTATTGCATGTTTATGCACCCACTCTTGTCCTTACTCCTTCCTGTTCATGTGGGAATAAAACATGAAGCCTCTGCGGCTTTGAGAAGTGGCCAAACCCAGAAAGCCAGTTGTCCCACTACTGCTGTTCACCACCACCTCTTGTTTTGTGGCTAAGTAGTAGCCATGGGTCTAACCTAGAAGTTCTCTTCAGATTCTGCTCCTGAGGATCTCTCTTCCCAAGAAAAGAATAATTTTTCTTCAATTGGAACTTCAAGGAAAGAGCTAAATTGCATTTTGTCAGCTCAGTTAGTGTTGCATTATCTTCTGTTTCCCTCACTAGTAACAGACTCCCCCGCCTTCCAGGGAGAAAAGTAGCAATGGCAAAACAATAGAAAATGATACAGCTGTAAATTGTTTTAAACACAAGACTCGAGCAAGGATTTCAGTCAAGGCACTTTTGAATCACCCACAGCATGGAGTATTCTAAGATAAGGTGACACCCTCACATTAAGCCTTAGAAATTAACAAGTAACTGTCTTAAACCTTAAACTTGTTGAAAGTAGTTTCAATGGGATTAATGGCTTAAAAGAACTGGTATAAATGTTGATACTAATTTTCATTATTATATATTAGGGATCATGCTGACTGTAATCTGAGATATTGCTAACCAGGGATTCCTGCCTCTCAAGGACCACGGAGTGAGAATATGAAGCCTGAGTTTTACTGCTCCAGCTTGGCTGGCTGTGATGAGGGCTTGGTTCTCCTATCATAAAGCACGGGCACATCCTGTTGTCAATTAGACTCACCGGTATTCTGTGGCAGCAGCATTGGGCCCCTGGGATGTTATATAGTTTGTTTTGCTATGTAAACAGCATGAAGTAATCCAGGCAGTGAAGGACACAGATGAGCAGGCAATTTGCAGCGCACAAAGTAAAAGAATAAAAGTCTGTGAGTGAGAGTCAAAGAATAAAGAGTAACAACATCCCTGGGATATAATATCCACTGGTCTGGGGTCATCAAAAATATATACAAAAGTAAGTTAAGGGACCAATTAAAATAAAATATACTCATTCTTTGGCTGCTGTGGATAGAGCAAGAGAAGGACAGTGTAGGAAAAAAATGTTAGTTATTCACTTGCTTTTAGCACATATCAAGTACAGCTTCCAGGTTGATTTTTTTTTTATATAGCACCTATTCTGGGACCTGATCCAAAACTCAATCATTTTGTTGAAAATTTTTGCCCTCCCTTGTTTTCAGTAGGCTTTGAATCAAGTTACAAAACCAAACGTTCATTCTGTACTTGTATATTTACCTATTTTGTGAAAGTAAAATGTAAGATAATGTCCTCAGACACATTTTTAATTGGTGTAACCAATTGTTTGAAAACAAAGACCCATATTGTATTAGAAGAATCTCTCTATTTGTGATACTAGCATAAACTTGTATAAAAATGAGACTGCAACAGATTTAAGAACGTGCTTCCGAGTCTTTCTTCCTCTCCTTTTGGACACACAGAAATGAGTTAAGCAGGATGTTTAAAACCTACCAGAGTTCATTGATCAAAGAAAACAAATAAATCCATGTTTATTAACAATGTTTGTGTTAAATAAAACTTTCCACAGCACACAAACATCAAAATATTTCCCTTAGTCACCTGGCGCTCATTGTTTACAGCATTCAGCATAGTGTGCCCTCCCACCCTCTCATTTATAAATAACTTCCCTGATGGTAGTTTCCTATTATCAGTTTGACAACAGCATGTCATTCTGCCTTTGAAATTTCTAGATAAGACTGTGGAAAATTGCATGGTTTACTGTTTTGAACACAGGCTGGAGAACCAGGACTCGTGGTTTCTATTCCTCTCTTTGTCAGCACTTCACTGTGTGACCATGGCCAAGTTACTCTTCTTTTCTACTCTTTGTTCTGCTATGTTTGCCACTTCCCAGATTCTTCATCCATCCTCATTTTTGATAGATGCAACCAATTTTCTCTGGAGTTTTCTCTCACAACTTACATTAGAATAGAAACTACTGAAGGCAGGGATAGAAAAGATACTCTCTGCCCGATGGGGTTTTTTTGTCATGAAAAGGTCAGAGATTGTGCAGGAAATAAAACCCAGGCAGCATTGTGAACAGCCCTATGCACTGTCCAATGCACCCAGGAAAGGAGCAGCTGAGCACTTAAGAAAAAATGTGGGAAGAGGAGATATTGAGATGCATGGCAAAGAAAGAAATTCAGTAAAAAAGGCGAGAAAAAGGTTAAAAAAAAGAAAAGAGTTACAGTAGGAACTTCCTTTCTCATGTAGAAAAATGAAGGAATTAATCATTCCCTATCCTTCACCTTCCCTGAAACAAAAGTATAGAAAACGGGGGGATAAAACAGAGCAGAAAGAAAAGAAAACAATAATGAGCAAGGCTGTTAACAGGCAAGTCAAACCCCATGCATTGCTAAGGTACAGAAAAGAGAGCCACAAACGGCAGCCAGGGAGTAGGGGTTGAGAAGTGCTCCTGATGTTACAGGAAAATTTCCTTTAAAATTTACAGAAAATGTCCTCAATCTACAACCTGCATTTTCACATTTCAAGAGGTAAAAGGCACATACCTCAAAGATTAGAGAAGGAGCTTACAAAAAGGTTCACAGCCAGGAGATGACAATGGCTTCCCAGAGACTGCTCTGCCGACTGCAGGGACTCAGCTGGCCAAGCAGCACAACCCCAGGGCAACCTAGCAGTGCTGGCCCTGATGGCTCCTGTGGCTGATGGCTCCCTCCCATCGCCAGGGAAGTCAATAACCAGCAGCCCATGATCACTCAGTTGCTGCTGATCAGTTGACACAGTCTGGCATGGAAGATGTGCTTTAACTGCTTAATAACTACAGGTAGCTCTGCAGCAAGAGCTTGGACATCCCTCTGATAGACAACATTAAAATTGCTTGCTAGGAATATCATCAGTGTTTTCTCTCTCTCACCCTCATTCCTTCTTAGGAGAATGCAAATGTCAGCTCTTCATTTGAGAAGGCTATTGCAAAAACAGTTGACACAGAGCAGGCATCTTTCACGGAGTTTTGTAGTTTTTCCTTTCAGTAGGGATACTCCTCATGCCTCAATAAGCATTATTATTGTAAAAGAATGGAAATCTCCTCTTTTGCTAAATGCACCTCACATTTATATGGAGATGGGATTTTAGCCTTCTAGAAAAGACTGAAAGGCAAGTCACTGTTCTAGAGACAGTGATTTAATGGAAAGGTAGCACACACAGATTCAAACTTAATATTGTTTTTAGTTCACACAAAGACAGTATAAAAAATAGATTATTTTATGACAGTGTGAGCAATGGATTTGCCAAACTGAATTTAAACTCAGTTCCATAAGAGAATTATATTCCATCAAGTGGCATGACATGTAATATTTCATTTTCTGGCTCACTACTATACTGTCTGTGAGAAAACATAAAAACAATATCTTTGCAGACTCTATTATTCACATATTCTGAAACTGTGTGGTATTAATTAATCAGAAAGGAAGCCAGAATCCTTATACAAAATATTTTTCCATTTTAATCCTAACTAAAACAAGCTGAGCCCAAAAGTTGTAAGAACTGATCATGAACACTAATTGCAAAAGAGGAAACAGGAAAGATATTTACCAAAAAAATGTCCATTGATTCATTTCTAATTTTACTTCTTTTATTCCTGAATGAAAAATGGAAAGATTACTTTTTTTGCAAATCTTCCATTCATCTTCTATTCATAAAATTGAAAAATTCCAATTTTCTTTTGATCAATCCTATTTACCATTGCACTGGAAAATAAGTTTCAGAACATGACAGTTGCTTCATAGTTAGATAAACGATTCCATTAGTCTAAAGCCATCCTTTAGAGCCCCACCTTCGTGTGCTGGCAGCATACAGCCCTTGGGATTTCCAGATGAGAAGTAATGCTAGCAAAGATGTCCTTGTTTGAACATATATCCCATATTTTTCACTAATGTGTGCATATATTTATATTCCTCAACTGGTGGATTTCGATGAGATGATTGTTCATATTGTTCAACTCTTTAAATACCTGATAGGACATTCTGGTAATTAGGATATATTGCAACAGAAGATGAGCATCCCCCAAGTACGACATTCACAGATGGTCACTAAAGATGGCCAGTGCCAGATTTGAAGTGATTAGGTAGTTTACTATACTGTGTCAGCATCCAAAATTGAAAGTATTCATCAATAATTATTGCCTAGACAAGAAACATATTTCGAAGGTACAGAATTGCAAACTGTGTCAAAACCATACACTGAGCAAGATCCATGTTTATGAAACTTGAGCCAACTAAAAGCTTAGTAGCAGAGCAATACAGATTCAGAGAAATGTTACAGTTGGCTTCTATGATATGTACCTTCATTTTTCATTAAAAAAATATTTCTATTAGCACAGGAAATAAAAGCTGATGACAAATCTATCAGCCAACTGACTGCTAACACGGTTTAGATCTTCAGTAAACAGCACTGCTCGTAAGCACGGAAGGACAGCTTTCTTTGGAAACATGTTTTATCTGTTTTAATTTCTATATTAAATATCTAATAGACACATCTCATATTGGTTTCGGGTACAAAACTCTTGGCAAACCAGAGGAGGTTTGCTTGGTGGTGAAGACAGAGAAGTGGTGTTTTTCCCAGACTTGTGCTGCTGCTCTCCTGCACTCCTTCACATATCTAAATAGGTACCCTAGCACCCTGCTGAGGACATTTCATATGCCAGGTTCCTCCCTAAATACTACATTCCAGCCCTCCTTCCTGCTCTTTCTTAGAGATTTGGACAGAGAGGATAGCAAAGGAGAAACAATCCAGGAATATGGGGGAGGATACAGGCACAGAAAGAGAAAAAACATGAGTCATTGCACTCCCTGTGCCATCTGGCAAAACTCCTGTGGGGATGCTCCCAGGGTGGAACCTGGTGAAGACCTATTTGCAGATGAGTTCCAGGAAGCAACATTGCTTTTCCTTATTTTCCTCTTTCAGTGTTGAGTTTTTGCATTCACTGCCTAGACTGCATTTTTAGCCCACCAGACAAAATATTTCTGCCAGACCTCTCTGTATACCTCCTGGGCTCAGGGGATGGTGTTACAAACTGTCTATCATTTACTACTTACTCCAGGGGAACTCAACTGTACAGAGGGATGTTTGGTTTGCTTTGTTTTCTCCAGAGCATTTCTCCAAGAACTAAAGCCTTAGGAGGCTTTGGTTCATTTACACAGGAAACTGATGTTTCTAGATTTTCATTGTTGCCTTCCTCCTTTATTTATATAACAATATTGTACCTACACATTCATATACCTTTGAGTTGCTGTAAATACAGCATCCCCAAACCCCTCAAAATACAGTGATATGCTAGAGAAGGCATTTTTTCAGGCAAAATCTGCAGTAATTAAGACTTAAAGAGTGACAGTAAAGCCATTGAACTTAGAACACTGACCACAGAGGAATTTAAAATCAAAGGTGCTGAAAGACTATTATTTTGCTTCCAAATCTATCAAAATAGTAAGCGTGTTTCCAGCAAAAAGAGAGCACAGAAAACTGAGGGATGCTGATATTAAAAAGCTGTTTGAAGCCTTTATATATAAAAAAAATAAATAAATCACTTGGCCAAAATTTTTTGGCCTTGAAAAACTTTGTAGAAAACATTTCTCATTTGCCACTTCAAGACTTTTCTAAAGTGGTTACAACTTGCCACAGATAATGTACTGTTCTTTGACCAAAATAAAGAAGGAAAACCAGATACGTCTACTGTAGAAATGTGCCCAAAACCTGAAAATAATTGTGGATCCCCAATGGCCCACCCACAGACTCAAAAGTAGAGCGAGTTAAAATATTTCTTCCTAGACTACAGTAACTTTTGCACAACTTTGACACAATAAAGATCAGTGTAGCATCCTGTTAACATAATACAGGCTGTTCACTACAATAAATTGTTCTTAAGAGGTGATAGAATCCATTGAATACTGGACTAGGTCTGGGCTGATTCTACTGCTGGATACCCTAACAGTCTCCTATGCTCTTAGAAAATTATCCTAGTACTTTTTGCCTCACAGTGAGAGTTTGCAATAATACCTTCCTGCCTTCTCAGAGTATTTAGTAATCTACACATGAAAATGTATTCTTCTTACCAAGTATTTAATGGCATATGTATTTTATACCAGAAATTCTATAATGTGGTATATTTTCATACAGTAATAAAA
This sequence comes from Aegotheles bennettii, assembly GCA_013398125.1. Classification (NCBI taxonomy): domain Eukaryota; kingdom Metazoa; phylum Chordata; class Aves; order Caprimulgiformes; family Aegothelidae; genus Aegotheles; species Aegotheles bennettii. The sequence continues at coordinate 141,798 of VZRW01005917.1, forward strand.
ATCTGCATCTCTTTCTCTGTCAATATTCCAATCTGACTATTTTAACATTAATATTTTTGTATTGTTCCACTGCTATTCTCTGTAGGATTGAAATCCTTCTCTGTAGAAGAAATACATGTGAATCAATAGGAATATCTGGGGGCCAAGTTTTCAGTTTGCATAGACTGTCCAACTAAAGCAAATGAAACACACTCTAGCTAAGAAACTAATCCTTGAGTCTACTTATGGGTACTGAGGATGTCTAAATACAGTAACATACATAATCAAAAATAACTGTTTGCAATCTGCTATGCAATCTCAGTCTGACTGGTAGGGCTGTACAGACACCTTGCCAGGAGCTTATCACACAATACAGGAGTTTATACCGCACCTAGCAACGGCAAAGCCTGCTGTACTCTCTCCTGCAGTAAATTTGTCCTGGAATTTATATAAGTTTTCTGTGTGTTTTCAAGACACAGAGCAAAACAGCAATCTCACACGTGGGGTAGAATCTCACACCACTGAAGAAAATAGCAGTATTTCCTACAAATTTAATGGGTTCCCAGTATCTCTTAGGGATAAAAGTTTATTTCTTAAAATTTATTTTGGACACCAGTGCTTTCAAACACCCACTGGAAGCACATAAAACTAAAGCTTCATTATTAAAACAAATGAAAGATTTAAGAAATGTCTTTTTATCCTACAGGCTTTTAAAATATAAAAGTCTCTTATAAAATATAAAATCTCTTCCTATCTAAAACATCAAGAACCAGAACTGTGTCGAAGTTTTGAAAAGCTATGGCCTTTTTTTTTTAATTTGGAATCTGCATTCAACCAGAACTACAGACTTGTAGGACTGGGGATTGAGTCAAAGAACTGACCGCCGTTGGACAGTAGTTAAACTTCAACTCTTCATGCAGTTGAAATTGCACCAAGTATCCCCTTCCTTGCCCTTTGTTTAGTTTTAAATATTGAGGAGTGGGTTTTGGCACTTCTTTTGAAAGGAATAAGTTGCTCTAGTCTCCGATTTTTCCTTCAGTGGTGTCTTGCCAGTTGTGCTAACGGTGCTACATGGTGTAATAGAGAAAACAGAGTCATTCCAGGCTGCTAAACTCATTTTCACTTTTCAGTGAAATAAGTTTTAACCAATTTTTTAGAAGGTGAAAAACCAATGCATTACCATGCTAATACAGACTGTGAGGTTTGCAGTCTAGAATTTAAAGTCTTCCATTGTAAAACCAAGTAATATATTACATGCCATACAGATTAAGCTGATCCATAAGTCATCTTTGTTTCAGAGCCTGAGTGTTCCCCTCCATGGAATGGAATTCTCAAATCTCTATGGAGAAAGGTTCTTTTTACAGAGGAAGAAAATATTTCCTAACAAGAGTATTTACTGGAAATACTGTAAATTCATGCCACATAATAAACATGACTGGTAGCTCCTTCAGTATCTTCAGGAAGGACAAAAACCAAAGCCAAATGGGTATCAAATTACTTCAAGGCTTTCATTCGCTTCATCTGGATGAGAACATGAGGTTTTATCATAAAGGGAGAAAATTGGAAACTGTACTGACCGGCTTGCAACCGTTGAGAAAAGGCATCAACATCTGTTTCTGGTCTTTTGCTGAAGAATCCCTTCAGCAGATCATTTGGATTGAAAGTAAATTGGTTTGTTTTCATAGGTCCATTTCTTCCAAGTTTAGATAAAACAAACCTCTCCTGTTGGCCTGATAGTCTGCGTTCTGAATTCTTGTTTCATGCGGCAGAGATTCTCTGTATTAGACTGCTAACATATCCATCTTGAAGAATACAAAGTGGGCTATGCCTTGGCACGTTTCTGTAAGCTCCCTTGTCTAGTTACAAGATCTTGTGAAAGCATGAAAATGAGATACTGATAAATTCCCTATGGTCAAGGAAAAATATATGTAAGCACATGCATGCATGCATATATAAAATGACATTTGTCACAAAAGCCAGCTACAGCATTCTAGAAGGAAATCTAGTAGTTGTTCTCCACTAGCAAATTCTGCTTGTAGAGATAACAAATACTGTGTAGGTCACTTTACAGCCCTGCCTTAGCCATGAAGTCAAGGTTTGGCTATAAGACACCTCAAAGTTAGTGCCTATGTGCAACTGGAATTATGTTCAATTCCCATCTCCAATAAATAGGATTTAAAAATAACTTTGCAGTCTTATTCCCTTTATACAAGTTTTCTGAAAGTTTTCTGAACAGGGGAATAGAAGAGCAAAATGACAGTTTAAAAAGTTTGTCCTTGAGGAGGGCTTCAATCTCTTGCCCCAAAGTAAAATGAAACCATAAAACAATGAATCTTACAGTGAGATTTCCATTTTGATGATTCTCCATGGGACTAAGTATTTTCTTAAGAGCAGAAAAAATGTAAAGTCATCAGAACTTTAATTGGGGAGACAAAATTACAAATACACACCCATTCTAAAGCTGTGATTTGTTGCAAAATATTTTTCTTGAGCACTGTAATAAATGAAAAGTAATTTTTCAATTTCTTTACATCTCAATGGAAGTAATAATACAAGAAGAAATGGGAAACTACCAAGTCTGGTTTATGAGAAATCTAATATGGTTACTATAATTCATCAACAGGAGCAATTCTATCAAAGATGCTCTCTCTGACCACCTGTATAATTTTTCAGGACACTATAAACATGGGGCAACTACACTCAAGAAGCTAGTCAGGAAAAAGCAGTATTTTAATGTAGCTTAACATCTTAATATAAGATGAATGAAACTACTATTTCTTTCTCTTTTTTTATCTCCAGACTGATGACATTCAGGATGATATTTAGTTTCATCATCTTATTTCCCATGAAAGAAGAGCAAGTATTTTCTTTATTTTTATTTCAGTATTAAAACTCCAGAGGATCACTGGAAAGCATGAACATTTTGCTTACAGTGCCTTCTGTTCAGACTGACAAGGCTGTTTGCATGCTTTTAGAAGGGCACAACGACAGCTGAGGCACTGCAATTGCAAACTGTAAGAGTTAAAAAAGACTGCCATTGACCACCATGTTTCCACCTGGCACTGCATGTTTTTGAGGAGTTTCAGCAGAGCACTATTATTAGGTGGTTGGTAGCAGCACCCACCTCAGCATACCCTTTATTGGCCTCCCAGCTGACCTACAACCTTACAACAGGCCTGTTGCCCATTCCATAGCAGAGCTCCATGCAATCAACTTGCTTCTACAGGTGGAGTACAACCTCCCTTCTTTGCCATTTTAAAGGATAAAACTGCATGTTTCAGTGCACTTCAAGCATTTTAATTTTTCTCTGGCCGGCATTTTGTTCCATTAGAAACTATATATTCTCTAATTGTATTAAAGAAAAAGCTGATTAATTCCATTTTCATCAAAAAAAAATGAAAAATACTGCTAACTCTGGTAGATCTCAACTGACCACTATCATTATTTTCAGCAGCATGTGCATTAGATTTATTAGATAAATCCAGTGACAGTTGTGCTGAAAAAAAAAAGATAGGCTTCTGAAATGTCTTTAGATAAATGCGAGAAGCTACATGTATCACAGTTCTTTCAGAACCTTGGCGGTTTAAATGGATGTAAAAAGCCATTTTTTTCCCCAGTATCAATAGCATTTGGAAATGCAATCAAATTCTGAGTGCTGTGAGCCATAGAGGTCCAATAAAACACACAAATATAACAAAAATACTATCTTTTTGTTATTTAACTTCAGTTACACACAGACGTTTAAGAGCCAAATGAAGAAGACTCAAAGCTGTAGTCTGATCTCTAGTCAAAGTACAAACACAGGCTTCTCTGTACATAATGACCACAGTTTTATTTCTATTGACTGAAATAGTTATGTTTGGAACCTTATCTTAATTTCATAGCACCAAATATGAAAAACAGTTACAGCTTACTGAGAGGCGGTCCTGTCTTTACCAGGTAGCAAAAGAAGAAAAGGGACTTGACTTGATTAAATAGTTTAAATGTATAATTTTAAAATGCTAGAAAAATGCTTACAGCCAATTCCAAAGACTCAGTGAAAACTGGTCTGAAAACATACACCTCAAGAACTCCTTCTGATGTGCAGAAAATCCTCCAAGAGTGGCATGCTTTTATAACAGAGGTTATTTACAGTGTCAAACCAAACATGGGCAATCTGGGATGACACAGTTACCCAAAGTTCTGTAGTAGGAAGTCCAAAAGGAAGAGAGTGTCTACAGACATTAAGAAATAGGCAAAATAATTACCCAGGTTAGAAATAGGCCTGTTTTAGGGGAAAAGAATCTCACAGAAGACTTCAGAATTTCTGAGTGAGGTCTTCTGAAATTATACACCTGTGAGTAAAAAAGTCAAAAATTTACACATAGTCTTCAAAAAGCTTAGAGAAACTTTTTGTATTGCACTGGAAATCCAAGTTTACACTAGAAAATCATGATTCTAGTCAAAATGTACTTCTCCTTAAATGTTGATAAGAATTCGGAGGACAGTTCTCTCACTTAAGAGACCTTAGCACCCAGCTAAACGACTTACTTTACAGGTACCAAGTATGGAATTCTAAATTAAAGTAATGCTTTTTTTCATTTTCTAATGAGAAATCAGTTCTTTTGACAAAGGATGATTTCTTTCTTTCTTGTAATGTTTGCAAATGACTTTGTCATCCACAGGCTGCCATCTTCATTTGATGAAGGAACAGCAGTGCATAATACAGCACTCCCCTGTGCCTGCTGAACAAAGAACAGGCTGGTGTTTATAACTCAAGCATGATACAATGGACAGCATGAAATGGTGAGTCACCAGAGCATAACTGAAAAATAAAAGGGATATTTCTTAAGGCTTACTAATAATTCAAGAGTCCATCTGTAACCAGTAAATTATCACCATACCTACTAATGCTGTTAGAAAAATTTATTCACATGGGTAATTTTTAATAGCTGAGTATAACTTTTTTTTTCTACTTTTATCAGCTTCACGGTAAAAGATTTTGGTTAAAAAAGTCTACTGCACAGGTTGGGACAGCTTCTTTAAAAACCATAAAGATCATCTTCAGCATTAGATTTTGCTGTCACTTCACGTTTTAAATTGTATGCTAAATGCACAAGCAGCAATTTCATTTGCCTGGCATTGTTTATTGTTAAGTATCCTAGAGCCATCTACGGAGGCTCTGTAAAATCAGAAAAAGGATGCTTGCTTTTTCTGATTTTACTTTTTTGATAAGACACAACCTGCTTTTCAGTACAAGCATTTGGAACATGAAAATAACCTGAAAAGGAGTAAAATGAAATTATGCTACAAATATGTTGGACCACTCAAGATCTGTAATTAGCAATCTTCACTTTTGACTCACTTTAGCTGTCTGATGAGTTGTAAGTGATTCTTCAGCTGCTGAAACTTAAGAAGCCAAGATTTCCAGTGAGTTTTCTATTATACCTGATTATGACTGGTGTTTTATTTAGGGTTGCCAGCATTTCTCATGGAAATAGCTGATTTTTCCATGTTTTTTCAGTAAAGAGAGATACTTCTGCTTTCCAATACCAAATATTTCCTAAATACTACCACTTTCTTTTCATGGGATATTAATGAACATCCCAGCTATCACTATTCTTCCAGCTTCACATTTTACATTTACGCTGTTGAGTTAATTTAGCAAAAAACATGAAGTAATTCAAACATGGCAAGTTCTGTTCAAATTGTGAGTTCTGGGTAATCTTGCTGCTCCTGAACTAATGACAGCTTCTTTCAGCACTCCTCATGGAACAACCAAGTATATCTCACTGGTTTTGTCATCTAACTTTTAACATTATGAGGTATTGACACTTACTTCAAAGTCTTTCAAAGTTTGATCATTAAGAATCCTGCAACTTGCGTCAACATTCAGGTAAATTCCAAGTGTCTGCTAAACTTCCTTTTGAGTTTACTACCACCTGAAAAGTAACACTGCAAATTCTACTATTAGGAAAGAAATGCTTTATAGCTTATCAGGCAAAAATTGATAAAGCATATAAGGCATTAATATCTGATATAACAAGTATCTGAAGTATACAAAGCAATGTCTTTATTTACACATCTGCCAAAACAAACACAGCAGTGCTAGTTGATTTATTTTCTTGCACTAAATGACATAGGGCATGAAGTAGTTAGAATGGAAAAGAATGAAAATTCAAAATGTCATTGAATATTAATTAGAGCATTATGAAAAAATTGTTCCAGCAGTAATTTTAAATTTCAGATTGTTTGCCTTCTGTTGATTATCACCACAGTAATGCTAATAATTTCAAAGCAAAACTGAGAGAAATTCAACTGTTAGGCTGCTGAACTTGAGAGGACTGAAAGACAGCCAGTAGATGAGTGGGACCTAGACTATTATATCTGAGACAGCTCTCAAGAATCCCTTTATAGCCTGTGGAGAAAAATCAGTACTATTAAGGCATGACACCTCATTCCAAGGTTGCACAGGTTAGATGAATCACATTCAAGAAATGCCTATGTTTTTCCACTGATTTTAAAGGGAGTTTAGTGACTAGTTCATCTATCAGTCCTATATTGCTGATGTCTAGTTAACCAAGGTGAATCCTGCCCAGGGTATCCGAACTGAAGCTACTGGAGGACAGAAAGGAACATGACAATTTGAGCCTCTAACACTTTATGAAGAAGTAGGAACCGAGCCTGAATCTGAGTTTCATGAACATGTTTAACTTCCTTAGTGCTTAAATGAACCAAACCACAGAAATTTGAGGCTTGCCCTTCATGAGCTGGCAGATAAATATTTTTTGGCACTCCATTTCTGTGATGATGTCAGATTGATTATTTTATCGTAATCAAAATCTGAATATATATGACATTTTGTTTATGCCAGTCCTCTTTTTGTTCTCCATGCGTATAAACAGATATACCAGTGCTAAACAACTACAATTTTGTGTCACAGACACAGATGTGGCGCAGCATGGAGGCTTTCAAAAAGTTCAGAGTTGCCAAAAATAATCTTCCACCTATCATCTTGCGCAAGAGCGTTTCAGAAGACTGTGTACACCACATACACTGCAACCTACTGCTCACATCAGGAAAAACCAGCATTTTGCAGGATTTGGCTGCACAACAAAGAGGAGGTCACACCTACAAGTTCTACAATGAATATATACCCAAATACATTTTAAAAGTTTCAGCCTCATTCTAAACATCTCAGTTTTATCTGAATTTCACAGAGTTGATGAACATTGTTTGAACAAGTTCAATGCTGTCCATACTGTAAGACCAAACTGCATCTTAACATGTTTAGCGCTGTTAATATAATTGGACTTTGACACAAAGCAGTTATTTGTGGTGTTTTCCCACAAGTACATGTGCTATTTAAAGCTCCTTGTTTCATAAATAGCTTTTAAAAAAACCCTAGAGCTTGCAGTCTCCAAAGGTGAAGCTCTCACTCAAAATACCTTTATCAAATCAAACAGCAGTTTCTTTATCCATTGGTTCTTTGGTGTCTCTTTAAGAGAAGATGTGCCTACACTGCAACCAGAGGTGTGACAGGGGTATGTTTAGCCACTCCTGAGCTAGCTCCAGTCTTGCCAATAGCACTGTAAATGTAGCAGCAAAGGTTTCAACACAGGCTGTATAACCCCATGAGATTGCGGTCCTCATGCCAGCTGAGTTAAAGCTAGCTGGGATGTTTCCTTCTGCTGCAGGCACATTGCTGATTACTTTGCAGACGTAGGTCACCCAGCTTGATTTTGTGTATCTATGACTGAGTCAAACTTTCCTCATGCTACCAAGCCTTATACTGGCACGATTTCTTTCTGTGTACAGTGAGTCAATATACTCTGACTCTGTTTTCAAGATTCTAGAAAGACAAGGCTGGAATAGCACTATAAATCATTCCATATTGGAAATAATGACTTACATTTGAATTCTGTAATCCTTATTTGAACAAAACTCACATAAGACCTTAGTGGGAGTTCAGCTCAGTTAATGACTGAAGTACTTGGCCCTTAATTCCTTTTTCTGCCCTGCTATCAGATGTATTATTATTACAAGAAACATCTGTAATAATACTTTACACTTCCATAGCCCCTGACATCTGGAGGCTTCAACAAACTCTCTCTGAAACAACTATTAGGTATTCTTATGTTACTAAGGACATCAAGTAAGTTGTCCAAGCCAGAGACAGAATGTTTACACTTTATGCAGCTCTTAAAAAATTAAATGAGGTTGCACTGATAAATATAATCCATTATACAACCCATGTCTTTATTAACCAACGGGAGAGAAAGACAACCCGTAACTGACTGATGCTGAAGATTAAAAGAACCGTAGACGCCTAATATCAAATAATGTCAAATTCAGCTATCCGTACTTGAAAATTCTTGTTTTGCTTTTCAGACTCTAGAAATCACTTAACAAACATGAGGCCAGAAGTCTGAGCTGGACAATAATGTGGTTTCTGTTTATGCTTGCTAGCTTGTCTGTCTGTGTTTATCTGTGGGCTGCAGCTAACTGATCACATACCATATCTGTTTCACTGTGGCAAACCAGCCCTATTTGCTTTGGGTTTTTTTTTTCCTTGAGGTACTTTTAAAAATGCTTCCAGATATCAAGCAACCAATTATTTTAGGAGATCTTGGACCCGATCATGTTCCATCACACAAAATGTGGCACATGGTAAGCGAATGCTCAAAAATGCACATGAAATGAGGTGCGCGATGTACACATGGTTGTTCCAAAAGAAAAACCAACAAACCTGTATATTGTAAGGAAAGAAATTACAGATTCATCTCATTATATGAGAGCAAAAAAAATAGAAAGGCTGTAATATCATGAAGAAAGCATCTGGCAAACTGATCATAAACAGCAACATGTTCATGACAATGAAATGAAGGGTCAACTTTCAGTCCACGGCAAGTTACAATTCAGCCCTCATTATAAGGCACTCTGTTATCAAGAATCGAGAATAATAGTTCATTGTTCTGTTAGCTCTTTCAGACACTCAGAACCACAGGATTGCAATTCTCCTCTGAATATCCCTGTCACTGTAAAAATATAGACTACTTTACAGCTATGTATGTCAGCTGTTATATACCCTTGTATCCTCTTTATGTGGGCTCTTGGGGTGATAAGACAACACAGTATCTCACTTTCTGGACACTTCTAGCTGTAATTTGTCCTTTATCAGATGAAGAAATACTGTATTAAGGCTGAGAGTAGATGTTATGCTGAAACATGAATGGGCCCAGAGCAAAAACAAGTACTTTTGCCTTAAAATATAATGTATGACTTATCTGTACTAACAACCACATAATCTACAGACAAAACCAGATTCAGTTGTCTTAAAAATATGCTAGGATGCAGTGCCTTGCTGAAGCACTTGAATGGCTTAGAAATGTAAAATTCATGCTTCACAACCTTAAGTCTTCGCATGCATGTTCTTTTGAGGGTAGGGGGGCTGTCTGAAAGCATTGCCTTAGAGGAGGGGGAGTGAAAGAAAGTGAGACCAAGTGTGCTGCCTTGCTGCCTACAACTTTTGGCAGTGGATCAGACAAACAAGTTCAGCAGAAAGTCGATGTAATTTTATTGGACCACACTGTCTCAAGCAATTAGAAAAATATTTGTAAAACATCAGATGAGAAGGGGAAACGTGGAGACCAATAATGCAAAACAATGTTTATAAGACAGAAATTGTGAAACTGGAAGAATAAACACAATTACTCTATCAGCACCTCCAGTTCTTCTGAAGATTACTCAGCTTAAAAGCAAAATGTTTCCCTGTTGCACTTAAAAGAATTAATAGTTTAAAAAACTTTACAAATGTACATGTATATATCAAAAAAGTGTTATATACGGATTTTTACTGTGAAGCCGTCAGTGCTCATCAACAGAAAATTACATGGTACATGAATGCACTTTATGTACTGACATTCACATGCATATTTGGGCAAGGAATTCAAATCCATGGTTGTGCAAGAAGGGTAATTTTTAGATCCACAGATTCCTTTTAGAAGAACTACGTATCATCCGATGCATGTATAAGCTGCTCAAATAAATTAATACTGTGTGAGGTAAAATCTTTCTTTGTAATTATTATTTCCCCCCTTTAGATACTATGGTGAGAAAAACAGTTTTGACAACTTGCATAGTGTAAACTTAGACACACACAACAGTAAAGAATAGCCATATGCATTTCTTTTTAAGTTGCTGGTAAGTCAGAAATTTGTCTGTATCTTAACTTGGGACATTTGTTCTTTTCTACCAAGTAGAAATATTTCATTTTCTGCCCCAATTAACATCATAAGACTTGTCACATTAACTGTTCTGTTAAAACTCCAGCTACTTAGGCATTAGCGCATGGGGAAGATTTATCTGTTAATTCTAGGATAACACAGTACTGCCTGACTGTTGGCAGTTATCTGAGTAATAGGATTGGACAAAATGCAAATATTACTATGTCCATTAGAGGCTCTATCAAGATTAATGATGGCTGTTAATGAATCAGAAGAACATTCCGAGCTCCCTGGAATTCAGGTGTATTGTGCATATCAATTTGAATCTATCTTCAGCCAAGAAACCTGCTGTCCATGTTTACTCTTTGTTGTATAGAGTTAAAGAATTCAAGCTGTTGAAAAGACTGTTTCAGCCTGAGTCTTAATGAAAAACACAGCATGCCAGATCAGAGAGATATTCAGGTGAGAGAAGGGTGTCCTGAGCAAAGATTCATGGTGCTGAGTGACAAAGGCAGGTCTTTCACAAATACAGGCTGCTTCAAGCTGATGAGATAGATGGCAGCCCAGGCTCTTGAAGAATGCTGCTGCTCCAGCACTGGGAGGAATTCTTAGTACAGCAAAGATAGGGATCCAAGAGCTGGAACTGCTAAAGGTTTCAATAGTTTATAGACTACTACAGTTACTCAGCTGCAACCTCAGCAAAAGCAGGAACAGGCCTTTATAACACCAACCATCAAGTTTACCTTACAGGCTTGAATCCAGTGCCAACATACCCAAATAAAATCCAGAGAGAACAGCCCATGTTGCCCAAACAGCCCACTTGTACGTAGCTATACAGCAATGATTTCTAGGCAATGATGAAAATGATCTACAGTATAACAGACTTTTCCCACAAGCACATTCACAATGAAAACAAGCTGCAAATTTCAGGATAAACGTAAGTCTAGAGAAAGCAGCTGTGTTTGAAGCTGTGTATACAGTGAAACTTTGGCAGTCCCAAAAAACAGCTAAGCTCCGATTTCCGTACATCTATATACTCTGCAATATATCTTGTGTGGACTAGAAATGAATCCTTTGCATTCCAGAAGCATCAAAGAAGGGCTGCTGAAGAAGACTAAAACTTCTATGAGTGATTGCTGGGGAGGAAAGGTGACATAGCTGTAACCAGACAGGACATTAAATGTCCCAGCAGAGCTGTTGCTTACACACATCCTTTAGGGTACTGTCAACACTGGAAAAGAATCTGTGCTAGAAAATACTGAGAAATTCTATTTTACACTACACATCCCATACTCAGCCGAGCGAAGTAGTAAAAGCACATGAATAAAAAGCTGATATCCAAAGTTCAACCAGCAGCATGCAGACAAAAATGGACAGAGAAAATGAACTAGGCAGACAAAATGAGAGCATGGAAGATAGGAGGGAGTTGTATGAATAGCTTATATATGAGGTTTGTACGATTTTAAGAAAAAAAGTTTAAAGAAACATGTCATATAGGCAAACTTCATTCTGAGAGAAGTACTTCAGCAGATAATTTTCTACTGGATGTCTTCATTGACCACACAAGATATTTTTTTTCAAGGATTAATGCTGAGCAAATACAGGGTAAATAAACCCTTTGGAAGAAGTATTTACAAACATCCATTTGAATAAAACCACAAAGTGCTTTAGATGGTATTTGGTTTACCTCATCATTCATACTCTAAATAATGAAAATTACTTGTACTTGCAGAGAAAAAAAATTTCCATTAATGTTTTTGAGAATATTAAACACACAATAATACCTTTAAAGTTTGTGTCTGGAAGTTATAAGTTGTATAAAAAGAGAGAGGTGACAACTATGTTTACAAAATCTTTCAAGCAGAACTATGAATATTGTTGGTTTTCCCACCTTCCTTACAAGTACCCTTCACCTCTTCAGATAGCTTGCAAATGTAATTATCTGTGCGGTATAATAAACAACCCAATAACAGAGCGAGCCATCATGTATGTCACACATGCTGGCTCCCACACTTGCAGGCTCATTATCTGTTTGGAGGGCAAATGTGGCCCCAGTGGAGCTTTCAGAGAACAGTCTAACGGGTATTCAGTGCCTTATGGTCTTGGTAAGGACTGCCTCGTGCCCAAAATCAAGGCCAAAGGCATTAATAGAGCTATCAAAACATATCTGATAATGTATTCTGTGCATATGGGATCCTGACCCTCACTGGCTCGATTCCTTGAACAACTAGTGTGCTCCATACATATATCTTTCCTATACAGACATATTTTAAAAATAAGGATGCACAAATTTACTATTTTTAACATTTAAAATTTTGTATGTTGATTATCTACTACTCTCCTTTAAAGCAGTCCCATCTCAATCTTGACAGAAAAAGAGCTTGTTGAAGTCTTTCAAGATGACCTCCTTTCAAAGCAATGTTGCTTAATTAGAAATAACTACATTCTGAGAGAATTCAGGAAGATCAGATATGCCTGACATTAAAATATCACAAGTTACGTTAAATTTTACTTTTTTTAGGAACAGGATAAACTCATGCACTTTAGGAAATATGCTAATCCATAAAGGTTTGAGGATAGAAAGTTCCTTTCTGGACGTAATATTTTTAGTCTTCCACTATGGTTTTATTGGGTTTTGTTTTCTGAGGTTTTGGGGTTTTTTAAAATCTTCTCAGGGCATTTGCTATTGGTCACTGTCAGGACAGAGCACTGGCCTAGATAGCTTAATATCTTTGTCCAATAAAACAATTCATATGTTGTTATGCATTAAGTCAATAGTCTGCCTCAGTGGAGTACTTTTTCCAATTCAGTAGGGAGGAAAACGAAAGAATCATGCTGCTGATTTTTCCTGCTTTACAGTCATTGTTTCTTGCCTTGTAAAAATCATGCTGCTTGTGTTCCAGAGAGATGCTACAAAGAAAAGATGCAGAGAGATTAACAAGAAAAAACAATCTCATTCTCCAAGGACACTTCACAATCACAAGTAAGCGACAGAGCCACTGAGAGGATATCTTCCCACAGGGGAGCATTAACTTCCCTGAAGCACTGGGATATTCTCCTTGCATTCCTCTTCATCTTTGCTTTCATATCCTTGATGTACAGGTGGGGTGAGGGACTTTTTTGTAAATGAACAGAATAAGTGCTTATCTTCCTTGATATTGGTAAATATGGCAAGATAATTTCTTCTGAAAATGCTTCCTTTTCACACAAACACAGAGCAGAGACTAATTCTGAGTCAGTTTTGTGTCTGAAAGGAAAACACAAGTCTGGCTATGTCAAATTTTTATTTTTCTAGACAACCTCTTTTTTCTGCATAGAAAATTTGCTTCTAGGAGCAGTCAAGGATGTTTTACCTCTGCGAGATCTGGATAGCTGGCAGTCCGGCTGGTGCTATTATACAGTTTGCAAAGCAGCATTTCCACAGCAAATGGATATTTCTGTTGCACAATACATGAGAACTAAGTGTGCAGTTTTCTAGAAGTACCATATCTGCTGTTCCTACACCAGAAATTTCTTCTGTGCATGCACAGTAAGTGCAGTACTTCTCAAATATATTAGATCTGCTCATGTGCACTTCTTTGCTGTGTCCATGCATTGGATCAAATACTTGCCACATGTACTTTAACAATGCTTTAAACTGTATTTGCATGTATTCCTCTGCTGGAAAACTCAGGTGCAAATTTGGCAGCCTTACATAGCAGGCACCTGAGATATAAGTATTAGAATCTTACCCCAAGCTGAATTCAGGCAGCCCACCTTCCCGAAACATGCAGGGTAAGGTCAGAAAACTACTTTTCTTCAATATGGCAACGAACTGTTAAGACCATAAGGAAAATAGTCTAAAATATGAGTACCATTTTCCCACTGTCACATTAATCTGCTTTCCCCTTATGGCAAAGAAGCGAGAACTAACAGAATGCCTTAACTGGGACGTTCTCTAAATTACTCAAAATTGGGGATATTCCATATATAGTTCTGATACAGCTTTTGTTTCAAATGGCATTGTTTCAGTCGTCTTCAAATACACACCAGCATTTTCCAGCAGTTTTTCCTGTCACATCTCCTGTGATACCATGTACTAAGTCCACATTCATCCCAAGGTAGTGCATAAAAGAAAATGATTGGGAATCTTTCTCCTGATGCAGTCACCTAACCCAACAGAGTATATACCGTGATATGATTGCAAACATCCCAAAATACAAGATAGTCAAGTACAAGATGAATATATCATTTCTGAAAACATTTCAAACAAATCCAGGACATATTTGTGAGAAAGTCTGTACTCTTTTCCTCCTTTCCTGTCCTAATTACCTCCACAAAAATGTCAACTACATTTGAAAAGAGTTGAAGAGCAGAAATCTACAATACAGCCAAAAAACTGAACTAGGAAAATGCTGTTTCAGTGAAAACTAGTTCAAATTACTGTAAAGACTTGTACGTTAACTTCAGCTAGAATAAGTTACTAATCCTGAATGCCAGTTCATTTTAGCTGTGTAGGTATGAGGCAGTGAAACAACCCATGAATAAGAAAAATACACACAGTGGTTCTGCAGTATGCACTAAATAATCTGAAGCAGGAGGCAGCAATAGCGGTTTTATCTTGCAAGTTAACGCAGTGGTTGTTTAAAGAAGGTAGGACAGAAAAGAAAATGTACGGATCATACTTTTACATTGAAAAAAGTAAATGGAAGAGGTTTTCAGTTGGTCACATACAGATGCATTAGCTTAAACCTCTCAAAGAAAAAAAGAAAACCAAACAAAGCCATCTTTGTCTTGCTTACTTGCATCAGTTGACAATCACGGTCCATCACAATCAGCTTACACTCAGGTATAATAAACAGTATCAAGGAGGTTATATTTTAATGTGAGAGATGTAATTTGCTGCTGGTGACAGGTTCAAACCATGCCTGTAAACCCATCATATAACACATGCTCTTTTAGTCCTACTTAGATTAAAAATAATAATACTGAAGGATAGCTTTTGGCTTTGGTACTCACTGCAGGCACTTCAAAAGGACACGCAGGGAAACTGGATGCATTTTGATCAACTCATCCAGAGGGCTTTCTGGGTACATCCAAAGTACCAACTCACAGAAAGCATGCACATGCTCCCATCACATAATGGTGCTCCATTACTTTAGCACATGTGGGGATAAGCATGTCTGTGTAGGAGACAGAGAAAAAGACACAGAAGGAGGAAACTTCTCACCCCATTAGGCACTGAGTGCTTCCAGAAGCTCTGTAAACCATAACAGCAATTTCCCTCCCTGCCCTGCCCCCAGGGTTCATCTAGTTCTTGCACTATCATAAAAGCAGGAAAGCTGTAGAATCACACAATTCTTGCCTTATTTTTTGCACTTATTCCTTAAGCATCTTCCTGTTGACATTTTTTGGTTAAATAGACCTCTGGACTGCTCCAGTACAAGCATTGTTACATTCTGATGTTATGTTCTTCCTTTGTGGAGAAAAAACCCCATGAAGTCAAGCTGAAGAAATTCCTGCTTTGATGTATTCTCTTGTACTAAACGACATAGCATAACAAATTAACTGCCCCCAAATCATAAACTTAACAGATTTAGTAAATCTGAATAATAATTTATCTCAAATAAGTTTGAGTAAACCAGCTTGCCTCCAAATATTTGCCCCAAAACCAGAACAAGTCAAACTTTTCTAAAAATTTAGTTGGTTTATTTCATAATTTTCCATTTTCCTATCACTGGTGATAATCAAACCAGTTCTGAAAGGCTGGAACTTCTGCAAGCAAGTTTGCCTTCTCAGATGGTCTAGTCCCCCATCTCAGACTCTGAATGTCAGGGCAGTTTAGACAAATGTTCATCATTTTAGGCACCTATCCAAGACTATTGCTGTTTGCTTATTAGGATATAAGAAGCTAATTGGAAGGACACACTTTTCCTCAGTAGTAGAAGCAACTGATTGATTGCATTATGTATAATCTCATATTCACAGAAAGAGCAGAACATAGCATTCTACAGGCTGAGATAAAGAGTGTTTGTGTGTGTGTGGCTGAGGGGAAGGGGCACAGCAGGGGAGTAAAATACTAAGAATATCGGTGCACCAGATGAGATGTCAGTGGAATAGAAAGTCATCACAGGATAATGGTCTCCTGCTGCTAAATGAAGGCCAAGGCAAAGCAGATGTTGACTCAGAGCAAAGAAGTTTATTTTTAAAGCACAAGACACTGATCCTGTCGTAGTAGTTACTCTGCTCAACTGCTGGTAAAGTATCATTCATTTCACTTGACAGACGTTTTTAAGAAAAGCCTTACTTATTCCATGTTATTATTGAGTTGTTATATTTTTATTCACTTGAAAAAAAAACCAAAACAAAACAACAAAAAACCCTCCACAAACTTACTGTTATGTTCCATCAAGCAGAAATGAAACTAGTAGTGAAAGTACAAGCTAACTTGAAAATTGCACTGAACTTTCATGGTTCTGCAACTTTTTGACTGAGGCTGGTTTACTGATAGGCTTCAGGCCATTAAAAACTAACTTATTAACAGTGCAATTGGCTGATTTTGCTTACATCTACTCATGTAAAAAAATCAGTTGTCCTCATGTGTAAATGCAGGAAGGAAAAAAAGAACGCTTGAGTAAGGAACCTGATTTTTTCATTAAAGTACACACTTCTATATTTAAAACTCAGACAAGACTGACAATTCTAGATAGACATCTTGACTGAAACCTTGGTTCCACTTACATCAGTGGCAATATATTCCTTGATCGATAGGGACTAATGATTTCATCATGTTAGTCTGCAAAATGGCCAGTGTTGGACAGTCCTCTGTCGGCTGCCCACTGATGCACTTCAACTTTGCTGTTGGCAAACCACCTCTGTGAGTGATCTAATACCTTCTCTCACTTGTTTATGGCCTTTGGCAAATCCTTTCATTCCCATTTTCTCATTTGTACGTTATAGGATCCCTTGTCTCTCTTTATTTTGATTACAGGATCTTCCAAGGTGAGGAAATGTCCTAAACAGAAAATGCATATAAAAAACTCTCAGGCACTGATCTCAGCTATTGCCACTGAAACTACCGAGCCAAAAGAATATATCTATATATATATTTGATACCTTATCCAATATGCTTGCCTGTTGACTGGCTTTCAGTTGAATGCAAAGACAAATTAAAGGTCTTGGCAGTCACATCCAAAATCTTTTACAGATTTGAGTATGCTTATTTGAAGAATTATCTTAGCCTGAGATATCTCAACTAC
This sequence comes from Aegotheles bennettii, assembly GCA_013398125.1. NCBI lineage: Eukaryota > Metazoa > Chordata > Aves > Caprimulgiformes > Aegothelidae > Aegotheles > Aegotheles bennettii. Next base: position 159,220 of record VZRW01005917.1, read on the forward strand.
ATTTGGAAGAAAAGAACTCCTAAACCAAGAGGACAAGAAACTTTCCTAGCAAGTTCTGGACAGCCGAGTTTCAGAAGAATTCCACTCTGGAAACAAAAACATAACAACTACAAATTTAGAATCTTCTTCTGTTGGGATCCATTAGTAAATCCTTCTTTAGAATCAACATTTAAAAAAATCATGGACACTTACGAGTAGAGGTCTCCTTAAAAACCAATGAAAACCAGGCTCCCAAGTCTCTGTGTTGCTTTAGAGAATCACAGTTATACTTTTAAGTTGTCAGGTGCTTCAGAATAGCCTCTTAAGTATAATAGGCAGCATTCCTAAAAAATGAGCTCATCTATTAAATTCCTCTAACCAATGCAATAAAGGTATCAAGCAAATCCATTTAATCTGGTTTTCTTTTTGAATCTGATGTATACTGACCACCTCTTTACTAAATTAAACGTACTGTACTAAATTAAGCAGCTGTACTATACTTTTCATACTTTTCTCAGCACATTCCCATCGGTCAAAGGATAGTTCAAACATACACACAGAGTATGTACTCTTACTAAAATGTCAATGGCAAAAATCAATATTACATATAATTAACAATACAGACAATTATGTCAGTGCTAGTTGGAAACATACACATAACTGCAGAGTCAGTAAATTGCAGCTCTAATAGAAAAGGTAGCCACTACTCAAAAAAAATAGCCTGTTTTTAAATACTAAACTGTTTGTGCATTCTGGTCATCAAGAGATGACTGAAAACGGATTCATTAAAATGTATTAGCTAATGAACCTGCTGAACTCACCTTCGTTTCTCAGTCTAGACAGAGCTTTAACCTGTTTGAATTTAGGATCGCCCAGCTGTAAAATGGGGATAATGATACTTTATTTCCTCTACTCTTTAACTTGTCTTATATAGACTGTTAACTCTGTTGGGCAGGAATGATCTCACTGGGCATTTTACAGCACCCAGCACAGTGGACCAGCAATCTTGGCTTGCACATTGAGATACTATTATAAATCGCCATTTTTCAACAAAAAAAATTTCACATTTAAGTGAACCCATTTTATTGTTAGGTTTTGTGTTGGCTTTGGTTGTTTTTTTTTTAACACAAATAGGAAAGCATTTCCCTTTACATTTTTACAAATGAAATAAAGATGACAGCATCTCTCCTGAAAAAATTGACTGGGAATTTTCAGTGTCAGGAGAATCATATAAAAAATTACAAAAAAGATATTGTATTGCCAATTAGGCAAGCAATTATGAAGTAGGCAGCTATACTTTAGAAATAACCCAGATGGATTTTAAACAGAAGTTGTAAGGTACTGTAAAACAAGGACAGAAAAGATAACACTGTTTCCTTACTGGAGACAGTGGAAAGAATATAAACTTTCTAGGAATGCAATTATTTTACATGCAAATATTCTCACTGCAGTTGAGGATAGTTCAATAGCTAAAGGTATTAGTCTCAGCTTTGTCTTCAAATACATGAGATACATAATACCCACTGGAGTCCATGTGAACATGTATCTGAGAATATAACTAAGCCAACTGAATCTACAACTGGGCCAAAAAATTGTGAAGTTTTTGCCAAATATTTGGTGGTGCTGCTGTTATTGTCATCCACAGCTAGAAAGTTCAGGGGCATGCAGAAAAGAAAAATAACTAGAGCTAGGACTAACATAAAAAGTATATGAACTTTGATTCTGAAATTTTGTAGAGATTTATTACTGTAATTTAACACTGGCAATGGATTTGGCTTAACACAAGACATAAAGGTCATTTAATGAGAGCACCCTGCTGGTCTAATAGATCGCCGTGTGGCACTGATCCAGCTGGTGGTCTAGATTGAATGGGTTTCCACGACTCTTACTAACCACTGGTTCTGCTACAATAAAACTTTACTATTTCAACAGGGTGTGGCACTTAGTTTAAACAAAATCAAAGGCTATCAGTAGCATCACTAGCAGCTTGGAGTTGACTTTGCTTGAACTGCTTCATAACATCTCATTAATTCACAGAATGCAGAACAGTCCTTATCTGGCAAAAGAGACAAGAAAAAATCTCAAATGGACAAACCTTTCTGGAGAAAATAATAAGCAACCAGAATACTAACTTAAAACCTCAACTGGAATGTTCTGAAGTAAGGACCAATGTTTAAATTGACCATTCATGGACTTGTGTAAATGCCTGCTGGAATCAACTGCAACCTCAATAATCATCCAGTCCAACCTCACTTTTGCCAAGAAAGGCTGGACCAGACAATTCTCGAGGTCTCTCCCAACCTGGGAGAGATTCTACATTTACTCCATGGGCAGTAGGTCGATGTCCAAGTACATACATTCACATTCTCACTTACATAAATTATTATCAACTCGGGCAAGCCAAGCAAGCTCTGAGAATTCATGTTAGAAAAGCATCTACTCATTAGAATTAAAAAGGATACTGAGTATAACTTAACTGAAGAATTTTTTTTTTAAAAAAGATAATAAAACATTGCATCAATAAAGTAAATAGCTCAAGAATTGCATCACTTTAAGTACCAAACTATGACCCTGAGAACAGAATTCATTTCGCCTAATTCTAGCCATCTAAAAATCAGGCATCTGATCTGTCAGTTGGGTTCCCAGTACAATGATTAGAAGAAATAGGTGCTTCAAGATGCAAAACACCTATCCATCCATGTTATGCTTTTAAGATGGGATGGAAAGTGCTATGGATATCCCACCCCAGAATATAGAGAATCTTGATAACTAACTTAGCTTCATTGTCTTAACTTAAAAATGGCAAGAAAATGGTGAGAAATACCTCTCCAAATGACCAACGTTAGACATCCTGTTGTGAAAATTCTGCACTGATAAGAGTGGGTAGTGTGTAATTTTTCTATTGCTTTGACTGATGAAGAAGAATGAGATCAACATTTAGCTGTTTTTAACTTATGAAATGCCATGAAATTAAATGTTGCTATTATCTAATTTGTAATTTCATGACTGGCAACATTGCTACTTGAAAACATTTCATTCTTGTAATAAAATATAATTTTAGTCTCTCTTCCTAATAGCTACAGTAAGAGTCACAAACATGAGATAGAAACAGAACATGCATTCGTGACTTTTTAAAGCATGTTACACAATCGTAACATTTGCTAATATAATTCAGCTACCATTGCATATTTGCCCCATGTTTCTAGAAAGTGAGGCCTCTAAGTTGTGACACATCATCCACCATGAAATGACATTAGGGACGGGAAATGGAGAGATTTATATTCTTTCAATCAGTTATTACTTATAATGGATTTTTGTTTAAGAACCTGAAGAACTTGGGTACAACTGAGAAGCTCATTTGTCATTTAAATTTCAGATGAACCTTCAAATGACTTTAACATTGCCCAGTGATAACAGGGATGAAAAAGTACTTTAAAATCCAACTGTTTTTTTCAAAGACATTAAACTAAGATATTAGCACCAGTACTAGTTAACATAGATAGAGTATACACGTTTTAAACATGAGGGTTGTTACTGGTAGCAGACTTCAGGTGATACTTAAAACATACTAAAATGCTACTTAATTTAGTTTCTAGTTAAACACCATTTTCTACTGTAGTAAACTTTTGGAGCACAGGTAAAAGTTGGCTGTTCTCTGGAACATCATTTTTAGAAGTGGCTTTGAATCTACTTTGCTCTTCTGTACCTCTGTCATATCACCCTGTCCTCATGAATCTGTAGGGCTGTGCCAAATAACAGCAAATCCATAATCCACTGTTCATTTATTCCCTGGTTATTCTATATGTCATTGTGCAGGTAACTACTGCAGAAATTATAAAAAAAATGAAACTCACAAGATGTTTAAGAATTAATGATTGCAAAAAGAAAGACAAAAAGATTTTGGGGTTAAAAATGATTCCTGGAACTAGATGTCACTGTCCAAGCTGCACAATAGAGTTAACTGGTTGAGCCATCATCCACCACATTCACAATATTACAGGTAAAACATGACATAAGATGATGGTATACGAATTCACATTTTGGGTATAACTGATTGCAAGAAAGAACTTCTTTGAACAATCACAAAAGTGAAGGGAGGGTGCACACACAAGCAGGAAAACAACAGACTGAGCACACACAGAGCCTCATTCAGGTGAATCTGAGTGGTTGGTGGAAAGCCTGGTGAATGCAGATTTCACCATCTGGAAATGAAGCTGCTATATGTTTACTAGAGTTCTCACAAAGAAGATTGATCATTTCCAGATTTCCCATTTTGTAGGGATGGATTAACATCTGGAGAAAAGAAAAGCCTTGTTTGCTCTTACAGAAATTTCTACTACTTGCATGTATTTATTGAAGCCTGCAAAGTCCTGGGATATCAGAGATTCCAACTGCTGACCAAGTCTTCCTAGATAGTGAAATTAAGCTAAGAAGGATTTTTCCTGCTTTTGGTAAAACAGTTACTGCTGCTATATAGAAAGAGAAGATATAGCTCACTTTGATAGGTTTATGTTAGATTCTTGTGCAAGGAAAAGTCTCCTAACATCAGTGCTTTTGTCAGAAATCTGTTTGGGTGGAAGCAATGGTGGGAAATTTTTTATAAGAGAGACAGTCAAGTCTAACTGCTATCAGTCTGCCAGGTTTTGCTGTTATCTCTTCTGAGTAGTTGTCCAGAGTTCTGCATGACAGCTATTCACAAACTATAAATATTTAAAGAAACAAGTACATACTTAATATCATTGATACCAGAGATTAACCATTCATGTATCGAAATCTTTTTGGACAGAAGAGTTAGAGGTAATAAAAATTATAGTTTCAAATATTTATTTAGCCATTAAGCAAACTCCTTATTTTGCAGACTCTTTTACTTAATTGTACATAATTTTGAATATGAACCACAAGAAGACACTTTTTGGAAAAAACTGCTTCACATATTTTTCATAGTATAACCAGAATACTTCCTTGAACAAGAACAAGAATCTGTGATGGTTTTGGACAAGCTTTGTATCTCACCCCGTTTTTTTTCAGATATTAATTTTCTTAAAAAAAATGGAAGATATTTCCTATGAGAAAACATGGGCATTGAAGCTAATCTATTGATGGAAATAAACGAAAGTTATTTTGAAAAGAAAAATCAAACATTATTTTTAGAAAATAGAGAGAGCCTCTTATCTTCAGTCTGATTAGGAATTGCCTCTATAGATTTCAGGAGAAAAAAGATAGCTTTTATAAGCTCTAAATCAGCAGTTTGTTTGTACTCAGGAAAGTGATTTAGTACATGTTTAACTTTAGGCACATGCTTAAATTCCATTGATTCCGATGGAAATAAAGCAGATGTGCTTGGAGTTGATCACATGCTTAAATAGTGTTGAATTAGGGCCTTTATACTTTACAAGTTCAATATACCAAATGTTAATTAATCCTCACTGCACTTCTCAAGGAATGTCTCATTACTAAATGCAACTAGTGGGAGTGGAGATTGCCTAATAACTCATGTAGTAACTAATTAGTTTGTGCTACAAAATGTAGCTGCAGACCTCCTAAGCTGTCTCATTTTTCTTGCACAGCAGAATTGCAGAGAGGAAGAAGGTGCTAATAGTAAAAAAAAAAAAAAAAGGTTTCTTGTCAATAGGAGAACTTCAGTGAATGCTTCTGTGTTTGTGTGCATATTCATACTAAGCAGCCCACACTTCAGTCATTGTTGGTGATATACTGAGAATGAGAACATAAATACATGCAGTATGTAGGCAGAATGTATTATTAGTGGTCAAAACAATATAAACAGGAGGTGAGGAAGAACGATAGGGTAAAGAAGCAAATTTGATATCACACTATAAAAACTGAAGTCTCATTACTGTGGAAATGTCTAAAACACTAGAATCTGGCAAGCAGAATCTTTCAAACCTTTTAAAACAAATAATTATAAACAGCTTGTGAAGCATTTAATTGAAACTTGCCATTACTTCACAAGCATAGTCCATAGCAGAGAGTAGGAGGGTACTTCCATCATGTAAAATTGCAAAACAGCCAATATTTTTTAACATCAGAAAAGGATTGAGTAAAAAGGAGGCTCTTTATATTTTAGGTAGTTTGTGGTAAGCATGGTTAAGAACTTTGAACCAAAGACAACCAGGCTTTCACCAATCCCACAAGTTTTCAGGGTTGACTTCATCAACAAATATACAGATGTCTCCAACTAGATATTTCAGTTAGTTGACTTAATCAAGAACAGATTAAGCTTTGTAGTTCTAGTACAAGACATAGCCAGACTTAAAACAATTCTGTAAGTTCATTTTCTATAACAATTCAATAACACACCACTTTATTACTAGATCTACATAGTTCCACCTTCATCTAATCCCTCCTTTACATCAGAGTTTGTCAGTCACTAATACTGCCGAAGGTAAGAGCCTTTCAGCACTCAGCAGTACCAGAGGGGACCCATATTCAACCTTCTTTGCACAGAGAAGAATCTGCCTGAAAGTGCTGGGACATCCGACTTCCCTCTTTCTCCCCAGCAATTTTAAGAATGGATTTGAAAAAAAAAATAATGGAGAATATTTTAAAATTAATAGCTCAGTTCCCTTACAATTTTTCTTCCCTCTTCTTTCCCCCTAGACATTCTTAATGTGGATGAGGTTTCTGAAGAAAATACCAGCATCCAGCCTTATTTGCTTTGAAAAGCACAAATCTGACGTGGAACAAAGCATTCATTAGAAACAAGACATCATGAGGAACTGGACTATTTTCACTCATACCCCTTACGTTTCTTTAAAGATGTGCTGCCTTAATTAATTCTTCCATACTGACTCTGTGTGACATCCTTCCGACAAAACAGCCTCCATGACATCTCCCTTTAACAGGTAGCACATGGGGAAAAAAAGAGCCTTCCCTAGGAATCCCCAATGCCAATACTGAAAATGTGACTATAGACAAGAAATCTGTTGTCTGACTTACACGCCCTGGTGTAAACTGGGGTAAAAGGTTTCCCAATGCCAACAGGTTGGCTCATTGGAATAAACATAGTGGTCAGTGGCTTGAACCTCCTGTGGCCAAGTGTGTCATTAAAACCTGGTGGTCCATGTGTAAGGTGAAACCACGGCCATATAAACACATATGCCATTTCCCACACGTCCAAAGGAATGCTAGAACCTCCTACTTCCCCACTGAGTGATGCTGTTTTGTGGGCAGTGGAACCTGGGAAGCAAATTTAACAGGCTGCCTTTCTGCTCCCTTCAGTTTAAAATTCAGCCACTCCCCAGGAATACTTCTGCAGTACTGCAAATGGACAAATGAAGTATCAAAGATCATCTCCACAACAAAAATGAATGATTAAACTGAATCGTACCAAATACAAAATTTCTCTCCAATTCATATTCCTGCATAAAAACTTTTCCATCAATGAAACAGGACATTTAACATGAGACTTGTACCATTAACCCACAGAAACTCTTGATGTTTCTAATGTCAACTGTCATTTGGGATCAAGGCCAGAACACTGACATTGTCGTAGGATCAAGACCAAGAGTAGTACACACCCTTGTAAAACACTTTGGTGCAGTGACACAGAAACAGAAACAAAATAGAAAGCTGATTCAGCAGTAACTAATAATTTTTAAAAGTAAACCTAAGATGAAGGTTTTAACTGGCTAGTTGCTTGGTTATCATTGCATTCAACTCTACTGCCGGTTGATGTCTAGAAAAAGGAGTTCAGTCTTTCTCTAGTTATTGCTGATTGTGAGAGTTTGCTAGGAAGGGACAGAATACTGACGATGGCAAGAAATAATAAAGAAAAAAATCCCAAAAATGCAAAATAGAAGAAAATACTAAGAAAAAGAATGACAGGGAAATAAAGATAAAGCTATGTCAGCAGAGCTGTAGGAAGAGAGATCAGCACGCACTTTATCAGTTCTTGGCACAGCCCTGCTCCCAACAGATCCAGAGAAACCTGTTTTCAGATTCAGAATGAAAAAAGACTGGGCAACATCTCCAGTGGCAACTTTCAGGTGATTTTCCTAGTGCTTATGAGGATTGCCCTGGCTGGGAACAAGTTTTGCTCAGAAGATCCTTTAATTCCACTATGAATTCTGCCACACAGTACCTCAAACCTGATCTGATATGCTGCCTGCAGGATTACCCAGGCAGTTGCTATGGAGCTTATTTAGGATAATCATGTTGTATGTGGTCCATTTAGAGGTATTAATTGTGGCAATAGCATGATTTCCTTTGACTCTCCAGCAAGCCAAAAAGAAACAACAACATAGCAGCAGAATTATCCCAGAAGTATTTATGTGCTGATATATTTTAAGAATACTAATTATTTATTTAGAATGGCTCTTTGTTCTAATTTTCCTAATTTGGAATGGTCTTTCGTTAATGCTTTAATGCCATATGCTGAAGTAAGGCCCAAAATAATGTTTAATATGTATCTTAAAAACTGCAGTGAGTGGTGCAAAGTAAACACTTCTGTTTTGATTAGCTCCATTCCATGCTATGTGTCAGAACAAAAACTCTTAAAAACATTGGCCCTACTGTATTGTAGGACCTATGCATATTTATTTCAAAACACACAGAAAGCTGCACACAGAAGAGTAACGAATAAAATATGCAAAAAAAAAAAAAAATCAAGAAAAGTTTTAGATATTACAAACAAAGCACTTTCTGTAGGACTAGCTTCTTTTAAACCCAACATATTTATAAGGGTACCCTGCTTTAAAAAAAAAAAAAAGCTGTATATAAACTAGATAGCATACATAGCTGCTCTGTTTAGAAAACAGCAAAGTACCATGTAAAAAAGTCTCTGTTTAGTCAGCCCACCCACTATGAAAGAAAAAAAAAAAAGCTGACATTTAGAAAACAGGATATACTGAACAGTTTTCACAATTGTGCCCAGCAAATCTGATAGAGCTTTTTGTGTAAATTCTACGGCATGGGCCCAATCCTGTAAGTTACCACCTATTGGGAAATGAAAGGTGTTCAGGATAAAAGTTAAAACAGCATTATAAGCCCAACCTTCCTTTACAATACGGCCTTTAAAGAAATCAGTGAAATAGGAAATCAAACAGTAAGTGTGAGGCAATATCAAAACAACCCCACCTTTTAGAAAAGTGATCTTTTCAGTCCTACCAGAGATATGACAAAATATTGTTACTGACAGACCAAAAGAGAGGTTAAAAAAACCTGCAAACCCACATGCATATAAACATGAGAAGAAAATCCAAATACTGTTAAATAAAATTTTCAGAGCACAGATTTTCCTACGTGTTTGGAAAACACTAAACACAATGAGGTCCAGATGCTGATTGGAGCCAACGAGCTTAATGCAAAGCAAATACTGCATAGAATTATTATGCACGTCACTTTGTACACCACGCTGCAGAGGCAGCCCATGTGCACTGCTCGGGGCACTGTCCTGCAGGTTTGGACATCAGCTGCCTAGTGCTGCAGGGAGTTAAGTGTGTTATGGTGCAGCAGCGGGTACTTGTCTGAGCACAGGTACACTGTGGGTGACATTCAACCTCTGAAACCACATCAATACACACAGTCCTTCAAGTCTCAGGCTTTCACCAGTCATGAAGTCTGTATTTACACACACGTTCACATGTGTGTATATACACACGCGTTTCTAGTTGAAGATACTGCCATAGGGAGCACATTTATTGCAGCAAAACAGCATAAGGAAATGTCACTCTTTAGCCAATCCAAAACTGTTCCCAAGATCTGGGCCCACCTTTGTCTCTGTTCCTGGCTTACCTGCCCGCATCCCCTTGCCCGTGCAGCCAGTCCCTGGTACTTGATAGTTTAACCTAGAAGGCTAACAGAAACACACATATACAACTAATAATAGTGAGGTTATGTATACAAAGCCCTCCCCAGTCTCCACTGAGCCAGCCAAGGAGCTCTCAGCTCCTCATCACTGCCCCCTGAAGGAGTCTAATTAGACCCTAAGATCGGCCAGCAGAGATGCTCATCCGAACCCTCCAGCCTGTTACCCTCCATGTGAGATGGGTTAATTTAAACAGCAGATCTTTTCTCTCTCCCTCAGACCTATGTATGATAAAGGGCATAGTCAACAGATAAGGAACAACTTTAAACACTGCAGAAACATAAACAAAATTTTAACTGCAAGCTCAGTGATCTTTTAAAAGAGCGCGCACAGTCCAACAGAGCCATCCTATGCTAAGAATTCCAGCACAGAATCCCTGCAAAAGGCAAAATCCAGTGCCAAGGAGTCTCCCCTTGAGTATTCACTGAACCTTACTAACTAGACAGTGGTTGAAGGGGATTCCACTGGGGCATGCACTAAATCAGTCCTTGTACAGATTTGTGTCAGCCTTGCATCTCAGAAACACAGCAGCCTAAGAAACAGCAGCACACTGTCAACCCAACAGCAGGCCAAGCAGTTCAGCTCCTGACAGGTTAAAACAGTGCTCATTGTCTGAGAAGCAAGTCAATGCAAGCCAGGAAAAACTTTCAGAGATTAGACCAGTGGCTAAACTTCAAGGAACAGCGGAAGTTATGCTGAGGAACCCACTGCTTTTTTCTTCTTTTCTCCTTCCTGCCAGGGAAAAGAAGGTTGGAGCTGCTGTGCAGGCTGGCAGGGAAAGCAACAAAATGAAGGAAGCTTCCCTTTAGCTCCCTCTCATCCAAAATTACAGTATGTTCTCTCACTTAAGTTTCCTTGAATACTGCTGAAAGATAAGAAATTACTCGAAAAGCAAATGTTTTCCCTTTGTCTTCTGAACCGAGGTAAAGGGTTTAACTCTTTGAAGCACCACTAACTGCAGGATTATCCCTAGGAGTAAGTCCTAAAGGGTACTTTCAGTAAGAATGTGTTTGCTAAGCTTTAAATCACACTATTTTGGGGAATCCTAATTTCAAACTGTAATTTCAATAAAGATAGAAAGACTACATACACAATTTTCATTAGTGTCTCCCGAAGTTTAAAAAGCCGTTTCATATTTTTCTTGTTCAGTGAATGAGCACTTAGCTCCTGTATGTCCCACCAGATGTACGTTGGACAGTGAGATGCATTGCAAACAACTGAGTTCTTTTAGATGGCCTTAAGCCATTAAAAATCCTGTTAAATTATATAAACTTTTCAGATGCATAGGCAATTGTTTCTACAACAAAATGTTCTGGAATGTTTCAGAAGTAGACATCCAACAGTTAAAAACTGGAAGTCATTAATGTAGGGTTCAGATAACAAGTCTGACCATCATCTTTTGCATCCACTTGCCCTGGAAGAAGCAATGGCACTTCCATTAAAAACTGTTATTGAAAATGTTCAGAACTTTCACTACTTGCTTTATGCTTCTTCAACTGAATTTTTACGATACTCGAAGACACGCATATTTGGAGTTTGCTCTAAATGTGGCAGAACTGAGAGCAAACAAAGCTAATCCAAGTGTCATTGAATAATGATATACAGGAAGAGAAGATAAGCAGAAGAATAAATCCTTGTTTTTTTTCCTGGAGTCTCAAGGGCTGCCCACTTCAGAAAACTTCTGTTTGTTTTTATTTAGTGGACAACTCCAGGTAAGGAAAAGTGCTAAATTCGTGTCCCTGTCCTCATTCACATCTCTTTTAGACTCATGAAGAGTTCCTTGGCACTACCACAAGGGAGAAATAAGTTCTGGTCTTTGCCTATACCATATATTTAGGACCACTATATAAAGTGGTACAACAATGACATGTTTCTTTTGCCTCCTCGTCCAAACGTTACGGATATTCCCTGCCTTTCTCTAAACTCAACTGGGGCATCGTTATCTGCTGCCATGTGTTTGTCAAATTGAAAGGAATATGCAACTATACTAGTACATATTGAATTAAACGACTAGCACGGTAAAGAGCTTGCAGTCCAGCAATCGGATCAAACAGGGTGGCTAATAGGAGGGGATATATGCCAGAAGCCTCCAAAATGCCTCGCACAAAACCAGGTAAAGGTGTAATACCTTTATCAATGAAAAGTGAAGCAGAATCTTTTCACTCTAAAACCCGATAAAGTCTCAGTAAATGTAAGGACTATGATTCTATATCTTTGTTAAATGTGGTCTTAAAAATATTTACTAAATGGCTAACCACGAGACTAAACAAAAGCATTACCACCATTGTAAATCAAGATCAAGGCAGTTTCATGCCAGGCAGGGAGGCAGCTGATAATTTAAGAAGACTGCTACAGATATTATGAGAGGTGAGAGATGATGACGATCCCATTGCTGCTTTTTCTTGAGATGCTGAAAATGTATTTAATAGGGTAGGATCAAATGCTGATATCTACAATATACCTCTTGCAAGTTTTGTTTTGGATTAAAACTCAGAAACCTAATTAAAACAATTTACTTTCACCCATTAGCCTTAATCCTTATGAATGGCTTACTGTCTTCTCTGGTTATTTTACCAAGAGGCACTTGAAAACGATGTCCTCCCTCTCTTGTCCTACTTTGCACTTGACCTTGAACCTTTGGCCATCTCCTGCATTTTTATTCTGAAAAAGTATTTGGCGTTCAGAAACTATTGGTATGTGTAGGTGACATCCAGACAGTTATTAAAAGGCATTTTCAAAGAACTACAAAGACTTCTGAAGAAATAGCTCTATTTCATTTTTATTTACAATAGTACCCTCTTTTATTCCCTTGCAAGACCAAACTATATCTCCATTATAATGCACTGGTATACCAGAGCCATAATATCTAAAATATTGTCTTGATACACAAATAGCTGCTTTGCAGGCCTGTAGAATAGGGCCCAATTCCCATTGGGATCAATTAGTGTTAAGAATGAACACTGATTGCTTAGGGTTTAAAAAAAACAACTAGTAGATGACCAAAATTTTAAAAACATGGGTTACTTCTCTAAGTAAGAATCCTAATTTAATAGTTCAAAGAAACAAAGCTCTGCCAACTGCAGAATGAAGTTCCTAATTCCAAGTACTTAGCTTTTAATCTTCAGTAATTTTTCCAAAGTGCAAAATGCTTACAAGTAAATTTGGAACTCAAACAAAAGGAAGAGAGATACAACAAATGATAAAAGCATAGAAAATAGTTTAAAAGGTTTCAACACTGAGATCCTCTGAACTGTAGCCTTTTGAAGACACTGTTAACATTAAGAACCTTACATAGAGACAGCTTAAGTTCCTCTCCATTTGCAAGCAATATACAGTTCATCTACTTGCTCTAAAGAAACAAAATATATTTCTAGCAGAATAAATCCACACCCCTGGGAAGTATATGAACTGTTGTTTCAGTAACTGACTTACCCAAGTTCCTACTTTACCATCAAAGAAAAGACCCATCTTTAAAGATGTTTCCAACTAAATCCCTAGTAGCACAATTACAGACATGAAAATGAGAAACAAGAGGATTCAGATCGTGTTATATACTTCAATCCAGGGTGACCCATAGATTTCTTTAGGGAGGGTTGTAAGTCTTCTCCAAATACAAATTCTGCTCATTCTAAAGAACAAAAAAATAAAGGCTTTGTCACGCCACTGCAAAACTATTTCAAAAGACAGCCTTCTAGCCATTATATATATCACCATATACAAATGAAAAGACTCTCCTGACAACATAAATTCACCTGTTTGTAGCAGAAAATACATTTTAGATTATGAAGTTTTCCTCCATGTTGTTTTATTTTTAGCAGCAACATTCAGACCATTTTTTGTAAGAGGTCCTGGCCAGCTTTCAAAGTCTACAAAGCCAGAACATACAAAATCTCACCTATGAACAAGCAAAAGATACAGCTGACTGGGCTTTATGACTCACTCAATGGATCTGTGCATGTCAGAGACTGTCAACAGCTTTGGAAATATCAGTAATCCATGTACAGTAGCATTTCCAGCTTTTAAGAAAAACAAGACTCACTCTTTGGTAAAACTGAGAAAACTGGATGTTGTTGAAAGAAATCTGGATGTTGTTGAAAGAAATGTCCTTGAAAAATCTTAACACAGAGAAAACGAAAAAAAAACCTAAACAAAGATATTACTGTGGAATTATTTTCTTCATTATGAATACCTTCATTATGAAAATTTTCTTCATTATGAAAACCTTTTCGTTATACTGGAAAGACCAGCTTGCCAGTGTGTGCTTTTGCCTTTCCAGGCTTTCACTGCTACTCTGCCTATCAACCATCAGCTCAGTAGGATGCACATTGTTGACTTTCATTTCTTTCTGCCATTTTTCAATTTTTAAAGTCTTTATAAAACCCTACCTTGCTTGACATATATTTCTCTCTGTACATACCCCCATCTAGAAGAAATACAGATAGATCTCCAGGCAAAAGCCACAGAATTCCTGAGGTTCAAAGGCAACTCTGGAGGAACCCCTGCTCAAGCAGGGTCACCAAAAGCAGGTTGACCAGGACCTTGTCCAGTTGGGTTTTGAGTATCTCCAAGGACAGAGACTCCACAACCTCTCTGGGCAACCTGTGCCAGTGTTTGAGCACCCCCACAGTAAAAAAAAAAAACAAAAACCCAACAAAAAAACCCCCCAAACAAAACCAAAAAACAACAACAACAACAAAAAACCCCCACACCACTATCTCAAAAACAGAATGTACACTACAGTCTTTCTTCCACTATAAAAAACCCCAATAATTTACAAACGGTGGCTATTTATTAAGCATGTGCATATGTAAATACCTAGGCACCTGCATATATGCAAATCTCTTCTGTATTTATTTAAGTATTTCAATAGGAAATGGTCCATTCAGATAAAATCTTTTATTTCCAATAATGTCCTAGGGCAGGACAAAAGCAAGATGGGAGTATGTATCAGTATACATTTCAACACAGAAAACATGTTAAAAACAGCTGCACATCATATTTTTTTGAGAACAGAAATGTTAAATCCTGCTCAGATGAAATATATTTCATGTAATATCTTATGTTATTCTATTCAATGTATGAACTTCTATTACCATATACATTACTTTTCAAATATTCTTATTATGATGGGGTGCAGAGCATATTTATTAAATAACATATCAAGTGCAACGTATATAATTCTGTATCTAGAAACAGATTTAATACATTTTTTGTAGTTGTCCTCCTCCACCTTCCCTAAGGCCT
Organism: Aegotheles bennettii; assembly: GCA_013398125.1. Classification (NCBI taxonomy): domain Eukaryota; kingdom Metazoa; phylum Chordata; class Aves; order Caprimulgiformes; family Aegothelidae; genus Aegotheles; species Aegotheles bennettii. The sequence goes on from VZRW01005917.1 coordinate 174,269, forward strand.
TGAAATATGTGACTTTCCTGTGCTTTGAACAGGTCTGCATTTAGAAGATCTGAGAAAGATCCCTTTTCCTTAGTAGTGTCATTTCAAGGAGCTTGGCTGGAGGCTTTTCAAAAGAGAAAAGAAGGCACCCAATTCCCACTGATTTTCTGTGGCACATATTCTTAGGAAAACCTCAGTTCTTGACTGTACTTCCTAGCAATGACTGCTTTATATACTCTAAGTCTCTTCTTTATGTATTGTTGCGGATAGTCCTCAACAGTCGAACACCCACAATGATTTTCTCTGACTACTTGTGTGTAAAGGTTATAATAAATTTCACCTGTTCAAATCCAGCACTGACATTTGTTGTTGCCAAAAAGTTCAAATGTCTTTTCAGCCAATAATAATACTGGTGTCAGCTGCCAGGTCCTTTCCTTTGTGAATTTTTGCCCATTTAAACTAATGGTGTCTTATTTGTTTTATGACTGTTTTTTTTCTAGTAGCTGCTCTTCTGTGAAGACTTCTCTTGGCTATGTAAGTCATACACCAATCTGGAGGACACCTGCTTCTTAGTACTTGCTGCCAGACCTATTTGAAAAGTCAGATCTCCAATAAGCACATCAAACACTCTGGTCTCACTAGATCAGAAACCCTCTGAGTCGTTTAAGAATGTGGCTTGACATTATACATAATCTGGTCTAGCTGCAGGTGGCTGCCAAAAGGGGAAATCCTGCTGCCCCTACCCCCCAGCCCATGAGCTGAGTGCTCTTTCCCTCCCCTCACTTCTATTTGGAAGTAAAGATTCTGAGGCCCCCAGCTGAATCAGCTCAGTGAGCTGCTCCAACGGAAAACTCCTTTCTTCCCTCATCAAGAAATTAATGATGTTTGCTGAACTGACACCCTGGCAGCGACACGATGTGCTAGACCTAATGTAAGGGAGAACAAACTCCTAGACAGGAGTGAAAGGAAGACAACAGGAGCACCTCCTCTTCTGGTGGCCACCAGCAGTGGGCAGTTAGATCAGATGAGATAAAACGTCAAGCAGCAACTACATGAGCAACTGTTAAGACAATGAGTCAAGACAGAGAGTTGAAGAAAACATGAGAACCAACTGGCATGTAGGCATAATGCAATTTCTTGTAAAATACTTTGGGAAAGAAAGATTAATACAACAGAGAATGTTCTGAGCTTCAAACCTCCATCCTTACTGCAGTTTTCTTAGATAGAGTAAGGTCTAAGTAGCTTCAAGGTGAATTCTTAGAACATTTTTCCACAAGACTATTTGTAATCTACTTTTCACAGACTGAGCTTTACTCTTATGTATTGCAGAATACAGAGTCTCAAAAGGGCAGATAGGGGAAATGAAGCAGTCATCCTATCCTGAGACTACAGAATACATTTGGCAAATGGCCATATGGGAGATAAATGTCTACATACAAAAATACAGATGAAGGAAAGAGTTAGTGCAGAAATAGAAAATATATTTAAAAAGCAAAGCAAAAAAGAAGCAATAAGCTGTGTGTGGAAATTATAATGTCAAGGTCTGCATCTAGCATTTTTTCAAATTTAGAATCAATCATCAACATCAACAAAAGTAATTTTCAGTTAGGCAAAAACCCACAGAAATTAGTTTTCATAGTGATTTTCATCTGAGAATCTGAAATTGCTTGGCAAGTAGCAACGAATTAAGATGCACAGATTCCTTGTCTGTTTAGGGAATATTCATATACACATTTAAATGAGAAGAAATTAACTATCAATCAGAATGTGATATGCCCAAGAATATTCTATGACAAAACCAAAAATAAAGCCCAAACCACTTGCCTCTTGAAGACCTATACAAACTCAAGCAATTATATGATAGACAAGAACATCTATATGATTAAATATTTCAGCATATTAATTGACAAAGGGCAAAATTCCAATTGTTTAGAAAACCTCCCGGACAACTGCATCGCTGCCTTGTATGTTACACATTACTGACAATTGTTTGGTCCAAGAAGATGCATATAATAGTGTCTGTGCTATAGAGACTGATTGCCACCAAATATTCAACAAACTACTGTATGATATTAATAGAGCAGCTGCCTGGACTGGGAGGAAAGTAAGCCTCAAGGATGAAGAAACAGTTCAGAGCCGACTTTGGCTATAATAATTTAACCATACTAAAAACCTAAAACTGTATCAGAAATTACAGCAAGCAAAGGCATTTTAGCTTAGGTTTTGGTGACATAGAAGTCAAAGACAACGTTCCCATAAACTAAACAGAACAAAATCTTTCAGATCTTATGACTAGCTAACAAAGAATCATGAGAAAACTCTGCCCTGTGACTCAAGAACAAAACCAAGTTGCATGGGAAATGATGCTGATAGAACAGGAACCAAAGGAGAACAAACAAACAGCATGTTATAATTTTCTTTAAGTAAGTGATAGCTATTGCTGTACAAACAGCAAAAGCAAACTGAGCATTTAGTGAGACTGGCAGTAAGGGCTGGCAGGTAGCAGAGTGAACCACCAAGCTACAGTTGAGCCAGAATACAGATTACATGAAGTGACATGAAAGAGACAGCAGCTGATTAAATGAGCCAGATCTCTTCATTTTACCCTGTGAACTCTGTATGCCATGAACATGCACACCCAGTTTATAACCTCCAGGAGCAAGCACTGGGAGATTATGGTTCCAACGCAGTCTTGACAAAACTAAAACATGGTTGATGAGATTTCAGTATAATGTATTGTATATCCCAAATGAGGATAGATTCAACCCCCAATGGCATCTGGTAGTAATACTGTACTATAGCAAATAAAATAAAAGCAATAATAATTTACATTTCTATATACTCCCCTTTAAGGCATCTGAAACTGGCTACTGTCAGAGAACAGATGTAGGACTAAATGGCATGTGTCCAATATAGATGAAAAACCTGATTCCTGACTGCTACATTTATAAGAGGAGAAAAAAATCCAAGAAAAAGAAGAAATGAGGAAAACCTATTTTTAACTGTAATATTTATGTGGGTACAGGCAGACTCCAGTAATTTATACTAGGATCTCATTATCAAAAGCCTAAATTGCACAAAACAGTGAAGTTAAGCCAGCAGATCACAGAACACAACTGCCTACAACTTCTCTGAGTTGGTCTGTATCTTGACTTAGGTGAGAATATCCCTAGAGCTACCCTAGCTTTTACCAGCTGTCAATCACTACTGAGAATTTCAGAAATTCAAATAAGTTCTCCATGACCTTCACATTTTAGTCACAGAAGGCAGGTGCTGTCATGATATCTGGAAAATATTATTTTCAGAAATGTTCCCGAGGATCTAAAGCTACTGAATGTATAGTCACTTGACGTTGCAAAAACAGCTCATAGTGACACAAGTCACTATACAACTTCCCAGGGAGAAAGAAACCTACTGACGGGAAAGTTGAGGTATTCAGTCAAGAAAGCTCAGAGTCAAGTTTACAGCTCACAACCTAGAACTCCTGGAGTACTAACACAGTCCTCATAAGTCAAAAAACGAAGAGGCTGTCTTCACAGGAGAGAGAAAAACATCCCAAGTCTGTAGCATTTGATTTATACTTGCAAAGGAAAGCTGAGCCAGTTAGATGTGTAAACAGGGGTTGAGCTGGTGTGTTGCTTTTCTCTTCTTCCATTCTGGGAAATGACTGTGGGTGATCCCTCTTCTTTCTTTACCTCCCACTGTCTCTTACTCCTCCACCAGAAAATAAAAAAAAAATAAAATCTGTTTGCCAGTAGACAGTGTGAATACCAGCTGAAACACCTGCGTGCCAGACACATACAGCTGTCCTCTCCCATGCCTCTTGCTGACAAGGCATCTGTGCTGCACACCACACACACCAGTTTGCCTGCTGTAGGTAAGTAGACTTTTAGTATCATTATTCCCACTGCTCTTGTACAGTTCTCTTTACCATCCCCCATAGCCTGAAGGGGGGAACTTCTCCACAATGTATAGCAGCCCAGCAAAAATTCCCTGTATAACCCAAAGCAATAACTTTTCAGATTATCTGATGGTACAATCACCACGTCATTCTACTGTTGGTTTACAGGGCAGCATGAAGTCAGAGGCCTCCTCTAAACAGGAAATACAAACATTTATAAGATTAAAAACAGGCCTAATTCTCTACTACAGAACCCTCTCACTCCATTTTCACAACTTTCTGTGCTTAGATAACAGCATCACTGCTGTTATCTTCACTTTTCTTCACATTTTTTCTTTCTGGTTGTGCAAGAATCAGGAATAAACACAGCAGGGAGTCTTCTACCTTGAGATTCCTAACCTTATTTCAGATGTCCCAGAGAACTGGACAGGAAGGATAAACTTCAAACCAGAGTCAAGCAAAAATTTCAAACCTCTGTCTATGAAAAATAACTTCTTTCAGTTCCTGTCTAAAGTGAAAAAAGATTTTTAAAAACTTTCAGATTAACAACTTATTTTCAGGGGCTACATTTGACAGGATACAATTGATGTTTAGGAATTTATTAAAACAAAATAAGTATTATACATACACACGATCCTTTCAAAATGCAAACCTGATATATTTTCTTTCAATAAATGTAAAAATAATATACCTGGACTTTTTCAACCAAGTATTTTTCACCAAATAATTCACCGTGTTTGCCTATGTATGTAATATCTTTCATACGATGCCCAAATTTGACTTTTGGTAAATACAAATGTTGCATGATTTTTTCCCCAATAACATTTTAAGTAAAAATGGCCTGAATTTCCAAACTTCAGAACACTTGCAGCACTCTAACTTTGATTACTTCTGGTTTGTGGGTTCTCAGCATTTACAGAAATTGATGCCTGTGTGCAGAAATACTATTTAAAACCATCACATTTGTCATCTAGTTTTTAAAACTTTGGCTACAAGACAAAAGTCTACAAGCCTGAGAGACAAAATGCAAAGACATACAAATAAGGTACTGTTACTTACATAAAGCTGCTCAATATTATTTTTTCCGATTTTCCAAAACTTAGTGTCAAAAAATGGCCACTTTTGCTTTGACAGATATTTGATATTAAAAGGACATAATACACAATTTACTTCACTTTTTTCTCCTTTCTTTATGTTTGCCAATAATTCAATAACTAAATTAAATACTGACACCAAGTCAATAACTAAAATAAATACTAACAACAGATCTTGCTTTCAGTTATACTGGATTGCCTTATATTTAATGGAGCTGACCAGGATCTAATTATGGGAGGATGGAAGGAATCTGGAATATCAGTTCCTAGAGCTCTGTATCTTTTTTTCTTTTTCTCATTTTCCTCTAGATCTCTTTTTAAAAGGTGTGTTCACTATTTTCAGTTAACAAAGAATATTTTCCAGAAAACAAACAAATCAACCCCCTAGTAACATGTTTGTGATTAAGATTTAATATTCCACTGGTTTTCATACATAGCATGAAGAAAGATGTTAGTGCTTTTTAAGGACTACACCTTAATTTTTTTCTCTCAATATGGTGGAGGTGGTGGGGCTTTTTTTAAATATATCCATGTGAAGACAGAGTTATCTATCAGAAGGCAAGTAGACATTAGGCAAATAGTGCCTTAACCTGCCTTTAAAAATCAGCAAAATTAAGTAAAACTAGTGGCAGTGTTGCCATAATAAAACAGACTGATTTAAATTTCTTCCCAATGAAGAATATGTGTTTTTGCCACTCTCTTGAGTAAGGACACAGGCAGACTCCTCATCTACCCCACTACTTTCAATCAGTAGTGTAACTAGTCTCAAGCAATGATGCTTCAATATTGTCCAAACCTGTATTCCTTTATAGTTCTAAGCAATATATAAAGAAAAACAGTATTAAAAAGTCATGTTAACATGAAGAAAAGTAGGAGATGGGAAAATGTAAACAATAAGCCCCATAAAACTCACGGACAAAACAGTACATTTTGAATTGCTCTTTGGTAACTGATGAAAAAAAGTGTTATGAGGCAAATCCTTCACTGGGTCACTCACTGGGGAGACTGGTAAAAATAAATTGCACAGCTCTAATTTTCCTAGCAGCTTCCATGCTATTCTTTGAAACTGAGTAAGAAACCCTTGGCCTAATCCCAAGAGCCAATCTATAGTAAATAGTGCACACTTAATGCCTAAGTTCCTTTTTAGCACCATTCAGACAGTGACTTCAGCCACACAGCTTAGTCATAGCAGACATTTTTGTGGTGAAAGCATTAAACCCACATGCAGCTCTCTTTCTGTGGCCACTGGGGGTCATGCTCCTTTCCCATTAGCTGAATAAATCATAAAGTCTGCACAGACCACACAAGAAGCAAGGCTAGCAAGCCACAGGCAGTGCCTACAGCCTGCTATTTCTTTTCAGAATTAAAAAAAAAAAAAAAAAGAAAAGAAAAACAGGAGAGAAACACAGCAAAACAGCCTAGCTTTAAGAAATTATTTGCTTTTTAAAAAATTTGATCTCTTTGAAGTCCACAGAGATTTGTTTGTTTGTCTTTTAACCCAAGCAGCTACAGCGAAGAATAAAAGCAGAGGAAAAATAAAAAGAGTGGCATGCAATTCCTTTGTCCTGTGCTGCAACAGCAGAAGGTAAAAAATCCTAGTAGTCTGTTAAATAATAGAGGCTGTCATACAATATAGGACCTCATCAGATACCCACAGAAAGCAAACCAGATGTTGCTAGATAATATATAATATAGGACTGAACAAGGAATCAAAATAGTGCATAATATTTTTCAGATCAAATGATTTATTCTGCCAATGAAAATGACAGTAACTGAGCAAGGTCTGGAAGTCTAGAGGTTGGTTCAAGTTCCCATCAATCAGGAAACAAGATAAGAAGGAATTTTAAACATAGTCATTAGCATGCAACTAATGAACATGAAGAAGTTAGCACAGCTCATTATGCTAAGAAGCGTTTCTTTAAAACGCACCAAACCCCAAAATATTTTAAAGAGTGCACTGAACTTTAGAGAGACTTTACATAACAGCTTGATTGGCAACTAGAACATGCCCTGTTTTTCAAAGAACCCAGATGGGGCGGGCGGGGGAAGTGTGTGGGAGAGTAGCTTTTCAAACTATGTTCTGTTCCATGATCCCATCTAGATCGTTTGGACATGCCGTGTTTAGAAAATAACATTTACATGCTTCACTGTCTACATGCTGAAAAACTTTTTTGAGCAGGGAGGACAGCTGAAATCAGATTGCCGGGTCTACTTACACACTGTCAGCCGAACCTTTGTTTGCCATCCTGTTTTGTGTTGGCATTTTTGGTGCAATCTAGGATATTTTTTAGCACAACAACAAAGGACACCAGAAAAAATAAAAATAAAAACAAACCAAAAAAGCTCAAAGGAAAACAGAACCAAAAAAAGAGGAAATAAAAGAAAGTAACCACCAGCTAGGGTCAAATGGGCTTAGACCACAGTTTTGAAAGCTCTTTCAATCAGCTCTACCCGTAATCCTATATCCTTACCTGCAATATAACTTATTCTTTAGCTATTATAGTCCTCCTGAGCAAAGACAGATAATCATGTTGAATTGTGACAAATTATACAGTGGTTTTGAGATGTGAGCAAGCACTCACAAGGGAGTAAGGCAAGACCACTTAAATCCATTTCATTTGTGACTTAATATTGTGGGTTAAAACTTGTGTGACCTTTGCCAAAGACATCTCATATATGTGCAGGAGAAAAATCAAATCCCAAGTCTCAAAAGCTTCCTAGCAATAAGATATACAGTTTCTGACAGGTCACCCAAGGCATAGCCTGAATTTTATCATGGAATTCTTACTGATGGATTAAGTACCACTTTAACCAGAATAACAATAAATAAAAATCCCTCAGTGGAAAAATGTAGAACTGTGTAAAATTTAGGATTTCACTCATTCCAGTGGAACAGCTAGCTTTTAACATCTTCATACATGTATCTTCCACACCCATAAAAGACATTCTTGGACAGCTTGTATTGAGCATCCTTCCTGAAATTGGAGTGCTCAAAAGATCTCTTAATACTCGAGATTTCAAACTGATGCAGTTACTAGAAGAAGCTAAGCAAAGCACAACTCCCTCCTAGCCATTACAAGCCAAATTTTTAACATTTTCCTCAGGCAAAACTTGTGTTGATCTCACTGGGAGATTTGCTCAAGTGAGGACAGCAATATTAAACTCCACTAGCAGCCAGAACCAAGGATACCGCTTCAATCATTTTAAAATGAAAACCATATAAATATACTTGTTTTGTCCAAATGTGTATGAGAATTAGCAACATAAAACATTTCACAGACCTGTATAATACAAGGATAGCTACAGATTCAAACTTGGCTACTTTCAAAGCACCCTTACTTGTAATAAGCCAACACAATGCAAACATTGTGAAGCCAAATTCTCTCTCCAGAATCTGGCATGGGCACAAGGTCTCCAGAATCTGGCATGAGCCCAGGATAGGGTAACGCAATATGTGTAAGGGAAGGGAAGAAAGCCTTTCTCAAGGCAAGCAGAAAGGAACCTAAAAGGTTCCAGGTGAGGGAGAAAAGGCCAATCTTTCCCCCTTGCTTTTCATCTCTGCCTGAGTGCCATACTAAGGAAAGAGTAAGCATAGCTCAATCAAAGCTTTCAACTGAGTTTAGCTCTGCCATTCCCAGAATACAGAAATTCTCATGTATTTTTGCTCTTCTGCAAACAAAGAGATGGGAAATGGTTTAATCCTCAATAATATGTGCTACCAGCAACATAATACCAGGCCTTGGTCCTCAGATGTACTGATGAGAACACAGACAAATGTTTGAGATAGCAAAGGTTACAGCATACACCAACAATCACATTGATTCCTGTTGTACAGCACTATTTCTACCTTTGCCAATGAACTTAAGATTCAGGGTGTTTAAATGGAAGAATAGTATATGACAACTTGTTCCCCACTGGTTTCTTTTGTACCAATGAATACCATCAACAGCAAAACACAATCATACAAATTCTAAGAGACTGAAGTTTTCCTGAGCAAATATGGGGTCTTTCATCCTCACTGACAAAATGCCATGAACAGCCTCAGTGCATTAAACTTACATCTTCACACAATGCAAACCAACCAACATAATACATTCTATAAAAAATATCAGCATCTCCCATACCAGTAAAGGCTGAGAGCTGAGACTGCATAGCTTAGAGAAGGCTCAGGAGTAGGGGAGGGTGTCTTATCAATGTATATAAATACCCAGTGGGAGGGTGCAAAGACAACAGACCCAGGGTCTTTACAGTAGTGCCCAGTGAGAGGACAATGGGCACATGCTGAAATGCAAAAGGTTCCCTCTGAGTACCAGGAAACATGGTTTAACTGTGAAGGCTATTGAGCACAGGCACAGGTTGCCCAGAGGGGCTGTGGAGCCTCCCTCCTTGGGGATATTCTGGACACAGTTCTGGGCAATCATTTGCAGGTAGTGCTGCTTGAGCCCGGGGCTGAACCAGATGCCCTCCAGAGGTCCCTTCCAAACTCAAGCATTCTGTGATCACATTGATTAAAAAAATCCTGAAATTTCCAAATTTCCAGGTTGAATTTGTGATATTACATGCCTTTCCACTTTCAGGCCACAAATTCTAGATAAAATCATAGTACTACTGACTGCACTGAAGAAATATGAGAGTGCATGTTTTTTACAACAGAGTATGAAAATCAGCTGACTCTACAACAACACTTCAATAAAAGAAGACTGTTGCTCACTCTGTAATTTTGTATTAATGCGACTAGGTGTACATTTAGTTCCAAGTACTCTGGACTACTATTTCATCACTCTTTTCCAATATGCACAAGCTCACACACATAAAATAAAGCCTCTCTTTCCAGAAAAGTTCTTACAAAAACACAGGGGTAGAGCTAGGGGTGTGGTTATAACGAGATAGTACCAGCAGCCACTCCTGTTTTAAAGATACCTACTCCATGTTGAACTTGTGATATCCAAGATAAGGAGTATCTCATGCTAAACAGCTTCTCTATTGTGCCCAATTGCTTAATTACTCTTTTGCTACCTCCCTCTGCACCTTCACTACCCCTTAACATTACAACAATAAGATTTTTTTTCATCTTATTCTTGCTGATCTCAGGATTTTGCTAATTGGTGAGTTGATAAATTTAGGAAGACTGTTAAAAGCATGCTATTCACAATACTATAGGTAGGTATATTCACAAAATATAGGCGCATTCTTTCATTATTATGTAACTATTTAGAACTGATGGGCACTATCCACAGATAAAATGCACAGTGCTTCCATTAATTTCATAGGAAATTATTGAGGACGTAAGGAGTATATAGAGCTGTGAAGTGCCATGTGCCTACATCCCATCAGTTAGATTAAACCTTAAAATTTATTATCACAATGAGTTATTATTTTCTAGTCTTGATTCCAAATGCTGCTAGAGCTATACAAAGAGGCTCTTACCTTGGTATGCAATGGTTGATTAGGACTTGTTAAACAAGACTAAATTTGGTTATGTTAGATACTTGCCAAAAGGTAGAAAGAGTCAAGTTTTTTAAAAAAATGTTTCTTCAAAAACGCAGTACAATTAGATTCATTTTGTTTCTAAGAATACTGCCATAGACAAGATTCCGAGACCATTATTCAAGAATAGAAGATATTTATACAAATATTCCTAATTTTATAAAAGCTGATATAAGAACTGGTCATTGAAAGGAGAGCAGATTGTTCTTTTTAAATGCCAAAATTAAAACACGATACCAGTTGGTCAAATATTTTGCTAGGGGAAAAAAAACCCCACAAAACATGAAATAAGCCATGTCATGAAATTATCTTAAGAAATCCTATTGGTGTAAAACATACTTATCTAACTATTTATCAATAGGAGTATTGCCACAAACTTAAGAGGCAATTTCTGCTATGTCTTATGAATTGTTACTGCTGCAGCCCCTCTCCCATTTAAAAATCACTTTACTTAGAATGATATACATTTTGGGCATTGGAGTATATTTGTAAAACTAGTAGTTGTGGTAACAAGACGAGGTTTACATGTCTGTCCACATCAGCACCATGTACTCAAGATGGATTTCAGCTGCCAAAAAGGTCAATCCAAACTGCTTGCACAAACCTGTCTTTATGCTCCTGTTTATTATGCTCCCATGTAGTAGATGTCTCGTGCACTAAAACAGTGCAGCCATATGTCAACATCTCTCTGGTGGTTCCCAATGTTCTAAACAAGAGCGAGGGTGCACTGAACCTCCCATGTAAACTTTATACAACAGATTCAACAGAACTGTAATTATTTACAAAATGATGGCATGAGAAATCTCTGGATTTATATCTCACTTTAAAGTAACAGGGATTGTGTCCACATAATTCTTGAGTTCATGGCAGGTTTTTAATTTACTTATTTTTGGTATGATAAGATACAACTCAGCACTCTTTAAAAATCAATGTCATTACTTTTAAAGTTATTAATTTCCTTCTAAAAAGCACTTGTGTCTCTCTCTGATTTTCTTTTTTTTTCCTTTTAATAAAGGCACTCCATTTAATTACAGATGAACCTGTATGTTGAGCTATTGGCTCCACACGACACTTGTGTCTTGGATTCCAGTTATTCCCTGGACAGAAAGGAGTAGGTAAACAAGGACAGCTCAGAATTCATTCATCTGCAGAGAATAAGTACAAAGCATGATTGGTAGGCAAATTCCACTGAACTCAATTTTCAAGCTCCTCTCAAAGCCTGTCGTATTTGTTATTATGTCAGGTCCTCAACTGAAAAACAAATGATTATGCCTTTTATGCTGTTCTTTATAGACAGATTGAACAGAACAGCACAGAGTCAGGCCTACCTCACACAAACTGCACTCAGGGATTCTGACTCCAACGGATACCAGTTTTACAGGGACCTTGACAGTCCTTCTATGCTCTGAACTTAAAATTTGTCCCTCTCTCAGTCTTCTTTCTTACTTTTGCCATCTTCTTTCAAGTATCTTTTCTCTCCCGCCAAACAGTACATGTACAAAGAATCACGCTGCTTCTGCAAGATCAGACTAAGTAAATATGACACCTTGATTTTAACTTAATTATACTTCTTCTACAGATAGTCATAATGTTTACGAATACTTGCATCAACTGCTTTTCAGTTGCTTCAACATTTTCATATGCAATCAATATATATTAAGTAATTCCTACATAATGTATATTGAATTACCTTTACTCCATGTACAAAAGTCTTCAGTTGTTTTTGTTGCAAAGCTAATATATAATAAAATAATGATGATTATTTATAATACAGTCCTTCTTGTCTTAGTATCCCCAATAATTGAGTATAATGAAGTATTTATTATTTCTAGTTCAGGACAAGCAAACAGTGTTAAATGGCTTCTCCAGAATCCAGGGCTTATGGTCCTCTGCTCCAGCCACTCTCTACTACAGTTTGTTATTTCTCTATGCTGGTGGGCCTCTTGCCTGACTTTAAGACAGTTAAATAATGTAATTAAACAATTAAGATGATTGTCCTTAAATGATCAATTAAGACAGATTTCTAAACATGCTTCCTCATTTGGAATTTAGCCTACTTTCTCTCTCCTTCTGTGTATCAAAGACAAGGCAGCTAGGCTAAATCCTGAAATCACCACACTTCTTACATTACATGGGTTATCCTAAGCTTATACAAGTGCCATGTGGTGGGTGCTATTTTCCAAGGGCTTGGGAAAACTTACATCTACACAGCTAATCAATGCAGCCAACAGATGCAATGATTTAACATGAAGAAAAGATAATCTTTATTTCTTGATATACTATATATATGTTACTTTCCTCAATACCTGGCAAATCTAGCAAATGAATGTCCATGTTAAGCATCTGAAGTCTTCTGAAAAAACCTTCACAGGCTTACTTAGAACACTCTTTGTTAATTACATTTGGACTGGGGCAATAAAAACCAAAGCCTGTGATAGCACAGTTACCATACCTGTATTTAAATAATTACCAGGCAGAACTGAGCTGACAGAAATAGAGAAGCTACAGGGATTTTGTGATAAGTAAATAAAACTGCCATGCCTAAAACATGTTTCATCTCTATTTGCAGATATTGAAATTTAATTTAAAAGTAATAATATTTAAATAAAAGATTACCCACTTAAACAAGTTTTCTCTCTGACCCTCCCTCTCCCAGTTTTCAGTCACTCTGTTTAGATCCTTTGCAGAACTGGTGTCTTTCTTTACTACTTTCATTCTGTATCATAAACATTCAATGTTATTACAGACATCATGGTATCAAACTGCAGATAGTCTGATGTTTTAGGGGAAAAAAATTAGACTATTTAAAATGATTATAACTTTCCACTTGATAGTTTAACATTCTACAATCATTACTGAGTCTGCAGGCCCTGTTAACCTGTTCTGGTGAGACAAACATGTCTTTTCTAATGTTTACTGAGATATTGTAAATTACTTAACGTACAGCACAGTACGTTTTTCTCAGTTAATCTAGATCTGATCCCTAAGGGGCTATTTATTACATATGTATACAACCTGTCTGTAGAAGTGAAGTTAATGTAATATGACACAAGTAGCACACATTGTTTAAATGTGCTCCAGAAAGTTAGCAAATTTAGTTAAAAGAATACTTACATACTCTTCTGCCTGGAAAACAATGAGGAAAAGGGTTCTAAATATTAAACACTGCTGTTCACTGTAGGTGGCCAATTAATACACTGTATCCAAGCTGGAACAAATCCTTCAAATATATACATAAAGCATATAATCTCTTATCTGCTTAGGCATTATCAAATTTTTAACAAATCCTAGTAACTTCAAACACAGCTTTAATGGGATGTAGTACTAAAACATGCGAAGTAAAGAACAGAGTTTTTAAGAACATAATCTGTTTTAGAATGTTTCAAGAGAACTGCTTTGAAATGCAATTATAATCTTAACCCATGAGTAAATGTGTGCCATCTTGCAGAATTATGTTACATGAATTAATATATATAGAAAGAGATAGCCTCATGTTCCTAGCACCTATCACAGTCTGAAAATGGGGGTTTAGACAGAAGTGTCTTGAGATGGTTCTAAAGGGTAGCTACGTTTGAGCACAGGAGCACATTTATAGCTACAAGTTCGGTCCCTGTAAATGTTTTATTTGATTATGAGAGAGAGAGTTTACTTGAGAGAAAATTCTAGCAGGATTTTACAACTATTCTAGCCCTGATAAACAGTCAGAATGTATTTTAATAGAATCTATCTGTACTTTTGGGTCTTTATCTCACCAACCTAAAATTAACACAATGCATCTTTTTCTCAGAGTGCAAAAAGGTCAGCATGTGAGTTGCTGCTTCCTCAGACTGTCTCAGCTTTCCTTTATACATACAGTGAAATCTCTTATTCCGAAGGCTACAATTCCAGTTTTCTTTGTGTATGCAGAACATGAGTTTTTTACACTGGCTTGGTCTCTTTTTGTTCTGGTTTATAGTTCCCTTGTCTGCACAACTGACATAAATGAGACTTAGTTTGAAAACAGCAACATGGATTATAATCTGTTCTATTACTCTGAAGACAAAGTGACAAAGTGTTTTGGGTCACAGAATCATAGAATCATTTAGGTTTGAAAAGACCTTTAAGAAGGTCAATATGTTCTGTACAGATAGGCACAGTTCAGACTCATTGCTTTTCATTCTGAGACAAAAATTATTACCTGGTAAATTAAATTTCCCTTCTTTTCCCAAAATATGTTGCAAATCTCATTTAAGAAAAGAAATAGACTGTATGCATGCGATGCAAGCTTTGTACTTTAATATGGTAAGCAAACCTTTAGACTATTTACAGACCACCCTGTTAAAGAACGTCAGTGAACTCAGTGAAGATGCTCTTTCTAGTGCTTTGATGTTAAAAGGAAAATCAAAAGCAGTGGGTTTTGGCCATATATGGTAACCATGCAAGGTGTGATTTTGATCTTTATGCAGTGAATAGCCATGGTCAGATGCAAAAAAAAAAGATGCAGAAATATAATTGAAATTTAGGTAGAACTAAGGCAATCATGAACAGGCTATTCAGCTAACACCAAATATGACCAAACTCTAAAAGCATCTCGATTTTCAATTTTAAGCATCATGAGTGCCTTCATTGCTGCTTTCATGCCTGCCTCTAAACACACCAGTTACCACAGAGCACAGAAGCTCAGACCTTAGCTCCTGTGTAACCACTTACTATCCCGAGGATCTCTGACAATGCAGGTGTAGACATTCTAGATCAGGTTCTAAAACCAATGCAGTAGTAAATACAGCATTGGTTTGGTTTTTTTTAAGATATGGCAAAGGGTTAGACTACTACTTCTTTTTATTAACAGTTCAGCCCTTGCAGAATCCTCCATATATGAAAGTGGTAGAGTTTCAGTTCCATTCTCTGCCTAGAAAGATTCAAATCCTGACTGGGATTTTCTCTCCCTATACATAATATTACAGTTTTAAGTCGACTGTGCTGGCCATGTATGTAAAATTACACATTGCAGAACATCAGAATGGCAGTGTGGAGTAGAGAGTTCTGGCTCCTTTTTAGATCTGGCCTTTAGTGTGAAATGACATTGCTTGTACCTTAGTATCTATGTGTTTTTGAAAACACAGCACATCCTGTTTAGATTTGCAAGTGCCATATCATTCACTATATATTTCCTGGTTTAGCACTACTTGAAGGCCTTTTTTTCCTGATGAGTTGTATCCTGAATAGGGGAGCAAGAAGAGCTTAAATTGAAGCTAGTTGCTTCCTCTTCAAATTAATAAGCAAGCTGGTTTCGTTTTCCTTAATTTTTTGCTAGAAAGATTATACTCTTTGTTCCATGTTGTACTACACAACATGCTGTTTTAAACTGTATTTGTTAAAACCTGATTCACGTAGCTTTCTACATCTACAATGTCTTGTTCTAAAGGGAGTAATAGGGATGTCAAGTATCCAAACAGAAGTAATTCCTTTTATAGTTGATATAAAGCAGGGAAAATGAAGAATTCTGCAGTAATCTATACTAGCGTGGGATTGCCTCTAAAATGCACACAAGACTACCAATTCCAAAAGAGGATCTTGATCCAAATCCCAGTGAGTTTAACTGAAAGACCCCACACCAAAATGGGCAAATTCAGTAGGTTTTGATTCAGGTCCTAATATCTTTACAGTGTCTTGAATGGTTTTTTCCATGTTAACTAAGGTAAAACATTGTAAACACTTATTCCTAGGCTCAGCGAAGTCACTGCAAGCAACTAACCTGAAAAATATATTTATGTGAAAACTTTTTTTCATAGCTTCATCACTATAATCACTGAAGTTCATGAGTCAACATTTTCTTAGCACAGTTTGACTAGTGGCTAAATCCTTGTATCAATGACATATACAACAAAGGTTATTTTATTAAAATATTACTATATTATATGGTTGTTTTCCTTTGAAGAATTCAAAATAAAATATAACTGTTTATAAGATTATTTTTTTTTAGAAATGGAGACACTAAATAATAGAGAGAAAGCAATTTTCTTAGTATCACACAAGAAGCTAGGAGCAGGTGATTAGGCCACAACAAACCATTGCAATGAACAAGACTGATCAAGGACTTTCCGAAGTTTATCTTGTATAAAATAAAGCATACCTTCTAAAAATAGATGGCTAGAAGTAAGAAATGAAAGTATAATTTAAAAATATTCAGTGTCAGATAACCTACCACAACAGTTCTGTTTGTGCACTATTCCAAAGGTTAGTTACCTTCTCTCCTCATAATAACGTTTTGGTTGAAGTACAAAAATTTTTAACTAAGCTATGAGTTGCACTGACTTCTAACTTTGCCTGTGAGAATGAAGAGCTCTCTATTAGAAGATTTCTGTTTCACATATACATACTTATATGGATGAAAATGCAAGAATAGAATTTCAGTTTTCTGTCTGATTGGCAGTAAGCCACTGTCACTATAGTCCCCCAGGACATCCTCCCACAACTATAGCTAAGTATAGTTTTTCATTCACTTTTGAAAATAATGCATCATACATATTACGTTGGTATCAAATTAATGACATATGGAAAGCACAATGTATCTTTACAACGAACTAATTTGGCTTGTTTTGAAGTTACAAGGGAATAAAGAAAAAAAAGCATCTTACCTCAACTTCTCTGTGGACCTTTATCTTCATCAGTTTGTTTTCCTTAAACTGTTGCCAAACTCTGAACATTCACCTATAAAGAGATTTGTAATTGTAAATTAACTATTTATTATTAACCATGGGGGCTACATAAATCTGCCTTTCAATAAAACAAGAAAAAACCTTCCAGTATTCAGTTGTGCTATAGCATATCTCCACCAAAAATTGAAAACTGTGTGTCAAATCTCTGCCCTATATAGGTTAATGTATGACATGAAACTAAGCTACCTCATTGCAACTTCTACCCCAGCCTCTTTCCCCACTTCACAGATGACTAGTGGTAGACCATTAAGTCTGATCAGTTCCAACTGATACAAATTCCCCAGGTCCACCAAAGCTACAAGCGTGAAAAATAAACTGAACAATCTAATCTTAATGATAGTGTAGTCTAGAAAGCAAAATTTCTGTCTGTAAATGAATAAATTGAGTTCATGTTTTATGTTAACAATGGATCAATTTACTTAATGAATACATATCACTATAGCATACATATCAATAGTTTGTGTTTTCTGAAAAAAGTTTTACAGATTTCCTGAAGGCTGTAAAGTAGAAATTATCCTGCTTCACAGTGGACAAGACAGTAAATTTATATTTGAAGAACAGTTATTTTTTTTTAATTTCCTGAAGTGCTCTTCAGCTTGCAAAAATACAGTGGAAACAACAAACACCCAAGAATTTAGCCTGCAATTTATGTCAAGAAACTCAATACATATATTTGCTAAATTATAATTTATTGTGTACTTTTCACATTTACACCTATTTTTGCTTGTAATGGTATAGATGGTTCATTGCTTCCAAAATCAGGAAAAGAAGTGTTTAGATATAACAAGGACAATGTCTAGGTCTGTTTGGTGCTCTGCCAGCTCTTCTTCTAAATACTTAACATGATACAGACTACTTAAAGATACTTATTTAAAGTACACAGTCACCTTACTTAAATCACATTAGAATTAAACATAAGTTGCATTCCATATGGAGAAAAAGATTAATAAAAGTGAACACAAGATCATGTTTCTCCAGTTAGCCTCTTGTCAACTCTGTAGGTCTAGATGATATCAAGATGCTTTAGAGAGAACCAAGCGCTCCAGCTAAATAACCAGTAAGGTATTTGTTTTATCAAAATCTGCACACACAAAATCATTGGAAACTTCACCACCCAGAACAAATACTCAGGTCCTCATGGGTTTGTTTTTCTTCGTTTTCATTTTCTAAGAGTAATAAAGACCTTGGGGCAGGGCATTTCCTTTGGATTAATGACTGGCTGGGGTTAATGGCCAGGAGCTGTTCTTTGGGCCATCAACTCCTCTCAGCCGGTCATTAATCCCCAGGAAATGCTCTGTGCCTCAATCATTATTGCTTAACTTCAGTGCAAACAAACTACTGTGGCAGACAGCATGCTGTATGCTATCCCTTAAACACAAGCAACACAGATTCAGTTAATTTAATCAATTGTTTACACTATGGTCCCTTTTCTGTAGCAAGAGGAAATCACGGATCTTTTGACTGTTCTATGAAATCTGTTGGTTGGTCTCGTGATCATTCCATAGACTGGACTATTTCTGCATGAGTTACTCTGTTTGTCACTTATGTTGTCATTGTTATTAACTATAAGCTGGATGGCCATTGTTCACTTTCTTTCCTAGTAAAATTCAAATAAATGTCCTAAACATTGCTTGCAAAAACCATTTTCCAATGACAGTGTTACCTACCCATGCACACACCTCATCTTAAGTATGAGGTTATTAAATTTTACAGGATACCTCATTTGACACATCCTAACATTTACTGTACAATTTCAGGCGTGCCATAGAGTTATTAAATTATCAACAGTAAAATATAACATGGACTTTCTCCAGGCTTGTGCTATACAAATATTTACTAGAGCACAGAACTTTGTTATATTTCTCTAGTCTACTTGATAATCCCCTGATTAGACATCCACATGCTTGGTGGAGCCAAAGAAAAACTGTAAATGGTCAAAGGCAATGCAGCATATTTGTTTTTAAAGGCTAATTTTACAATAGTTTGACTTAAGAAAACTATTTAATCAAACTGGCCAACCTCATTGATTTCTCAGCTGTGGGATGATAACAAAAGGATTCAAAGAAGCTATTAGTGCTAACTGAAAGCCACTTTTACTACAGCTTTAAAAGCTAAAAACTTTAGGAATTCAGATACTGCTAAATAATTGGGGCACTTATCCTCTGACTTTCATGTGAAAAACTGAGTTTAAACTTCAAAACATAGGCAAAAGGTAGGTGCTTATGGGCAAAAACATTTATTCTTTTCCAAACCTTTACTCTTAATTAAAATTCTAGTGTAAGGACAATACTATGCTGAAGTAAGTGGAACAAATGGAATTTAAATTACTATTTTCAAGTACCTGATGACTTCTTCATGGTTTTACCATGTATTTACCATGCATGCAATTCCTCTGTGGTACGACAAGTGTCCACTACACCTTTCCTGCAATTATTCAGAGCCTTACATTGTTGTACTAGGCACCTCAGTGACTTTTTCTCTGAATTCAAGACAGAGAGAGGACTAGGCTGTGAAGACAGCAACACAGAAAGAGGTTGGGTAATAAAAATTCTTCGCCATCATCATCTTGACTGGGCAGAACTCAAAGTACAAAACCTAAACAGCTGTCTAGGCTGCATTTCCAAACAAGTTTACCCACCTCGCATAAGCAATATGAGTTCCTAGAAAGGATGCAGAGAGCTGTGTTAGTATGCTCCATTACTACAACTCTGCTAGAAGGCATTCAGACTCTAATGGTGTGCAGCATGTCCACAAAGGGCCTGGGCTAAAATGCTGCTACTAAACTTGAGTTGAAGGTAGTGGGGCAGGGAGGCCTCTTGCAGAATCTCTTTTGACATTGCCCTATTTTCCCTTGAAAGACAGGGTATGTGTTAAGTTGGCTTTCATATGGGTCTACAATTTAGGAGGTTGTTTCAGGTGATTCTCTTCTTTCAGATGTTAATACATACAAGAAAAAAAATCTCCACAAAGGGTTGTCCTATTTGTCTAGACTACAACATTGTAATGGAACACACACACTCCTACATAAGAATTGTTTGATATATACTATATTGAAGAAGGCCATCAAAGTGAAAGTTATGATAGAGCTCAAAGCAAAGAGCTTTGTAAAGATTGTAGGAGTGGAAAGCAGTACACAACAGGCTAGAGGAAAAAAGAAGTACCAAATATATTTCAGATACAAATATGGCATTTTAATCTAAAAAATATGAACAATTGGTTGAGTGAAGTCACCCAGGTCATTCTAAGCATACAGATGTCAGGTACTGAAAAACACTATTGCACTTTGATTCTCTGAACAAGAATTTCCAGTCTTTTCCTGCATGGTTTTGCTTTCAAGTATAAGCAGACCACATTCATTAAAACCAGATGCTACTGTCTCTTTGCTCCACTTCAGTTATCAATATCATGTTTGAAAGATTCAAAACATTTTAATAAAAATTTGACTGTGTTTGTGATCACATCAGGCAAGACCAGGTTAAAATGCCAAATTCCACAGGGTTTCTTGCAAAGAGAAAAAAAAATCTAGATAATTCAAACTGTACTCCCCCCTTTTCTTTAAAACAGTTTTAAAATTACTTGTGCATTCCAGAGCAAAAGCAAACAAATAAAAAAATCATCAAACCCAAACAAAAGCTAAAACCCTAGGTAATAAGAAAACATATGTCATCTGACGACACACCCTGGGGACTTTCTGTCAGCTGGATGGAGTACCAGCCATGCTTTTCCCCTGTTTTCTTCTACTGTGGGAGGCCTCAGAGGAGGAAAGTACAGAACACATCTACTTTGACTTTGCTTTTGCTTCACTAGTGAATGTTATACTAAGGGGATCTATTCTCTGCTTCCTGCTTGTTACTCCAATAGCTGAAATGGAGGTGGTCCAGAAAAATCACGTGTCCAAAGCCTGGATACTCAGTTTGCAGCTTGAGCCCATTCTCATATTCTGAGATCTACTAGGCTCCAGGGTTTATGTCAAAGTTCAGAAATCATTCCTCTAATTTAGGTTATTATCATTATGGGAGCTTTTAATGGATTAGTGTTCTACATTTTCCTTGTTCAGGCAGATACACACAGTATGGTGCTTGGCATCACTCCGAGCCACTACATTTCCATCTTTCCATTTCTCAGAGTTCTTACAGTTTACCAGGTAACAGCTACAATATTATTCTCAAACATTCCACTGCTGGCAATTGTTAGATAGGACTCCGTAGCCTGTTCAGATCCCATTACCTTTTGATTTATTGATTTTTCCTCTCTTTGTTGCTGATTCTCTACAGAGAAGATTTTCTTCCTTCTAATTATGTTATAGATTCCTATAAAGAGAATGACTCCTTCATTTATTTCACATATAGTGTCTCTTTTTATTAAAAAGTATCTGCATTTGCAAGAAGCTACTATCCCCCATCAGAACCTTGTAGTAAAACACTGGATCTGTCCTACTTCATTGTCAACACTCACTCCCATCACAGAACAGCTCTAGAGAAAGAGAGTCTTGGTTCAAGTGATAACAGCTGAGCCTGGACATGAGTGTATTAAGCAGTAAAAATAATTGTTTTACCCAGGCTAGAATTTTGCTCCAGAACTGGAATAAAAACAAAGCAAGGATGGGATTGAAGCATATTTATGTGAGGAAACTTGCAAATATGTCCTACAAGTTCTAATTCTTCAAATGGTATGTCTATTTTACTTCCCACTCCTAAAATGATACATAATGGAACTTTCGGTGAGATTATGAGTAGCTGGATATCTCAGTAATAGGTAATGATCCACTGTTCTTTTTATTTTATTCTTGCCTATTTTTAAAACAAAGCCATTTGACTGAGACAAGAATAAACAGGCAGTGATGTAACTTTAACGATCTTTTCTATGAGAATTTTTGCCTTAGAATTATTCCACTTCATAAAGGCACACGCTTTGAAAGCATGTTAGGAAACCTCCCTTTGATATGTCCAAAGATACTTCATATATTCATACACTTCAGATTTCAAGACACTTGAATGTGCATATGTCAAAATGAACGGGAATACAATGCAGCTCTTAAATAAGTAATACACTGTTAAAGCAGCACTCTGTTGCAGTCTTCCATGGGCCTCATTTGAGACAATTCATTTTGTCATGTGTCCCCATGTCCTCAAAAAAGACTATGAAAAATATAACTCTGATAAAACTATCCAGATAGATTCCAAAATTTGGCTCATAAGCACTATAAATTCACAGATCTTTATTTTGCAGGTCACAAAAATTCTGCTCTGTAATACTGTTCTACCCCCTCATAATTTCTACCTACCAAATCACAGTTCAATACTGTTAAAACAGAAAAACAACTGTAAATTGGAGGATGCCACTGTGATCATGAATTGGATGAAACATACCTTGAGTGATTGCAAACATGTAAAGAAGTATTATGTAGGACAACCTCTATGCTTTGATGTGATCCACATTAAAAATGATTGGGAACCTTGAGGTAGGAGAACGTACCATGAATTGTAAGCACTTTCAGGTGGGCTAAATTAGATTTTCTAAGTAAAGACAGTTTGAAAAAAAAACCTAGATCTTTTCAAAGAAAAATGGAATTACTTTCCATTAGTTCACTGTTTTGTGGTACAACGGCCACTCTAGTGTCTACAAAAAAATGGTACTGATTTGTTTTATTTTCCTGCATTGAAACTAAAGCTGAGATACTGTACACTTTAGTTCTCCCAGCCATGACATCCTTTTTCCAGCTGTAAATTTTGCCTGGGCAGACGAAGTGGACTCTGATGATTCGTCAGAGATTTACAGGCAGCCAGAAGAGAAAGGAAACATTAGCTGTAGACCTGGTCTGCATCTGCACAGACTATCTGAGCAGTTTGCATGCAGTTGATCCAATAGAAATTGGCCTTGTTGAGCTCTTCACAAATGCACTGTTTGACACCTTTGCAAAGATTTATCTTCAGAAAGAGTCAGACAGAGATATCAGTAATCTTGAAAATCTTGTTTAGTAAAATCCCAATGTTCCTTAAAAAAGTGTTCCCCGAGTGGGAATTTTAATTTTAATTTACTTTGTTGCTCCTTTTTTTCTCTGAGTAATTTCACAGGTTTCCATTCTTTCACAGTGTAAATACTATTAAATTTACCTCACTGAAATGGAGCAAATAAGAAATAGGCATAGAGTTTCTCCCTGGGATAAATGATTTCTTTAGCTATTGGGTGGTAGCAAAACCCATTTGTCCAACCTGAACACAAAGTATCACTAGCCACGTTGGAACCACATTTAGAATGGAGATTAGTATTTTTTAGTGTCAAGATGACATAATAAATTCCCATTTATCCAGGGGGCCCTGATGGCTAGGCATGACTTTTAGAAGGATTTTCTTTGGATGAAAGGAAGAATTCCTAAAATAGAAGGCATTCTGTTTCACATGCCATGCCTTCAGGGTGTGGCTGCTCTTACTTGGAAACCTTCACTTCTCAGATTAACTCAGATGATTTATATAGCACTGAAGACACAGTTGTCTAAATAAGAGAGGGAAGGAAAATCACATTGTAGGGCCACCATGATGGTTAAAAGAGTGGCTAAATTCAAACAAACTCTCTTACAAAACTGTCCTGTTTACCAAGTAAAACCTGAGATAGTCACATACTGTCTACTCAGCGAATCTCATTCTAAGGGTTTCCTTTCTGTTGTTTTTTCTGGTGTTTTTAAAAATTTATCTACAATCTCAGGCAACCTTCAGGGAATCTGTGCTATAGTTTGGATTTCCTCAGATCACATGCTACATATATTTGAAACATAAGGAATCATAAAAGACTACAACTGCAAAGGAACATTATCTGTAACAAGTATCCCAGGTACTACTCTCTCTATCCTCCCAGTGCTGAGACGCCATGTGTGTAGTCTTTGAGGAAGGGTCCTAAAACTGCATGTAAGTCACATCTGAAACTTGTGGATCATAACAATTCTATAACTAGTGCACAAAGGAAGTTGAAAATTATGTTGCTTCTTGAAATGCTTGGGTATTTTCTAAAATAAATAGCTGGCTTGTCTGCACTCAAAATTATCAGGTCAAATGGAATTTTAAAAGCTCAAGGAATTTACATTTCTGGTTTAATTTTTGTCTAAGGACCAATTCACTCTGCCTAGAAGGATGAGATACTGAAAGCAGGAGTAAAATATGCAATGTCACTGACAATGCTTCTTTAATTTCCTCCTACTGTCACCACTGGCACATACGAGTAAAAGCCCACGAACCAATAAAATCACAACTCATTGATAGACAGCAAGAGATTAGTAAAAAATAAAGTGATGAGGCTGGGGTTCCTTAACACACCATTAAAGCCTTTCCTTGTCACATGTCACGAAGCATCTGCTACACTGTATGGTGCTATGTGGAGGCTAATGACCCCTTTAGGTCGCCTGGCAAGTTCTCCTTGACAACAAAGTGTAAATGGGTCTTTAATACAGCCAACCCCTATTGAAATGAACCTTGTAAAGCCAACAAGTAGTACTGAGGGTCTTCTTTAGCATAGCATCTTATCATTTTGGGACTGCAGTGAAGGAGATGGACTAAATCAGTTGAAAAATTATTACACAGGATTTACACCTAAATATAATTTATAATTTATAATCCCCTAATTACTGTGGTTCACTGCAAGATTGCTTGCAATGGTGCAGCACATCTTGAATGCTGTACACAGGAAAGTGAATCAGAAGGAGAAAAGTTTTCCAAATTAAGAAGTAGAGTGGGTATACCTAAATGAAAATAAGCTGAATGCTATGAAAGAAGTAAAAGTTAACTTCTTTTTAGTTGAACTAAAAGAAGTCAAATCCCAAAAGAAACCTAGAAAATAACAGAGATGCAAAATACTAGAATTTATATAGATGTCTTTGAATTTCCCTAAATATGAACACAAGGACACTGAGACAGTTTTTCAAGGATCAAAAAAGAAAACAAATAAGTTTACTGAAGTTGTTGAATGGGAAAATAAGCAGCAGGACTTCTGGCTTTATTTCAGATCTGCCATTATTCTGACTATCAACCTTTATATAGTTATTTACTGCAGTTTTAGTTATTTCTCAAATGGGAATAAAAAATAATGTTGTAGAGGAAATTTTACAACTTCTCTTTTGTATAATGATTTAAAGATGAAGAGCCCTATTTCAAAGACTATTAATGCAGAAAGCATATTCTTTTATTGAACAGTTTATAGAGGCTCCACACACAGTCCATGACCCCCAGTGAAACAGAGACTGACCAACTGGAGTTCAGAGGATGATCACTAAACTGATTGGGAGCACATGAAATAAAAGAGGCTGAGAGCTGAATCTGTAAAGACAAATCTTAGGGCTTCTACTGTTCAGTGACCTGGTGGGCAGCTACCTAGAAAAGCATCTGGCTCTTTTCAGAAATGTAGAGTAAAAGAAAAGATCATGAAATTCTGATTGCATAAAAGTCAAAAAACATTAAAGAGAATGTAGCTATGCAGGGAACAAGCTGCTTAGAGAGGCTGTGAAATGTCCATCCCCAGATGTATTCAAAGCTTTACCAGACAAGGCATGGAACAACCTGATACAACATAGAAGTTGGCCCTGCTTAGAGCAGAGGACTGCACCAGGCAACATTCAGACCTAAAATATTCTACTATCCTATATACTTACACATTGATATTAAATTTCAATGCACAAATCCCAAGAAAAATTTATTGGCCAAAAACACCCCACGAGCCTTCAAACAAACCCCATTTTAACTGACTGAGCATAATATTCTTCACAATTATTGATCTGTGATTAAACTGTTTCATTATTATTAACTATCATGAAAGACAAGCCAGCAATTATTACTCTGTCCTCTTTCCTAAGATCCTTAAAGTGTTCTTTAAGGTATTACAGTTATTACTATACAGTTAAATTATAACTTCAGAGACACCCCTCTGAACTTGTGCAAAAGCTGGATCCAGAGACAAATTTAGAAACCCTAAGCTTTTAACACCCTGAATTTAATAAAGACTTATTTTGTTAATGTCCTAAAAGAAACGGTTTGCCCAGCTCCTCTAGGAAGCATAAGAAGATGAAATCTTGGAACCACTAAAACGACAAGAATCTTGTCATAGACTTGGCAATGACATTATTATTTCCTAAGTTTGTAAATTTTATAGCCTCAAAGTTTGTTCACTTTATTCAGTCATCTTTTTGATGCAAATGTCATTTGTATGATCAAGGCACGCGGAAGTTGGAGCTATCTTTGGAAAATGTCCCATGAGCTCTTTAAGAACTTTCAGAAAGATTCTGCTTTAAATCTCTGGATACATTTAGAAAAAAGGTTTATAAAAATATGCATAAAATCACAAATTATTTTAGTCTTGACAAGAGCGTATGAATTTAAAGTACATGAGTCATAAAGGGAAAAGATGGAAGAATCCAACTTAGGGATTTTGTTAGCTTGTATGTTACAATACTGAGTGAACTTCATTTCACTTTCTTGAGCAGTACATTCTGAAGCAGGTATTTCAGTCAGAAAAATAGCAAACTAATAGGAAGCATTCTCTTCTCTGTGTTAAAGTAACATTACCTTTAGTAGAATGCTGGATACCTTGTGAGGATTCCTTAAAGTCAAAAGGATTGCAACTTACTGTTCAATCAATGTGTAGGAAATGCCTCTGAAAAGTGTTTGTATCAAGTAGACATAGGAGAATAAGTACAAAGAAAAAGATGGGTTATCAGTTAATAAATTTCTGCTTCTTCAGCAAACAATTGATGCCAAGCAGGATATTGCACAGAACTATCAATAAAAATTCAAATCAACAGTTCATTGTAATAGCCCAGCCTCTGAAAGTCTGTATGCAAAATGCAAATAAGAGGATCTCTCTCCTGAGCAAGATTTGTATTATCTTTGAGAGATTCGTGCAACTACTCAAAAACATAAATACACATGTGTTTGGGTATCAATATCACCACATCTATATTTACTGATTGTTTGGCTCAAATTTAATGCAGAGATCTTATAATATTCCAGAAAGTGTCATACCCACTACAGCAGCTTGCTTAGTATTTTTGTGGAGGTGCTCTAAACAGAAGGGAATGATAGTGATACTGTACTCTCATTACCTTCTAGAGTTACAATGGTCCTGGAGATAATATGCTGCCATGCAACATCTCTCCTTAAAACCTGTCTAAAGCTGTGAAAGTCACTCCTGCTGTGAAAGACAACTTGTCAAGTGTGAGAATCTTTAAATTCTAGTGAATTATAGGAACTCAGATTTTGCCACACTATACCCATCCCAAGACCTTTGCAGAGCTTCTTTGAATGCTGCACCATGTGTTTTTTTCACTGTCATGTTCAGTGTATAAGGCAAAGTATTTTTTTTATATTTGAAAGAGACCTCTTCACATGTTTAAATTAATATTAGCACTACTTGTTTTTTCTGGATAAGATGTCAAGGTAGGTGGAACCTCATATAAAAACCTCTTTAAAAAATTATATAAATATTTTGGATTTATTGCCTTTATTACAGCCTGCACTACAGTAGAACATTTCTTAAGTATTATAAAACTATTTGTAGCCAATCTAACATTTAATATTCTCAGTTACCATTTTTCTTTATAGTGAGTAGGCACTGGAAATGTATAATGCATAAGCCTAGTTATTAGCAGGTTCAAAATATTTGTCCATTAAAGCCTGGTTTTGTGGCACTTGCAGAATTCGTTAGAATATACAAAATCCAGTAAAAACAGATGGGAGTTAACACAGATTTGGAGAAGACTTAAGCCAGGAAAAAGAAGATATTCATCACTGAGTATCATTTTAGGATGAAGAAATAGACAGCAATTCCTTGTTTATGAGAACATTCTTCCAGTCATCTAATGTCTGAGGGAGAACAGAATTTTTACTAAATGATTTTCGAATATTTTGGTTATCCTCTAGGAAACCATTAATGAGTAAAAATGGTAAATTATAGTATCACTATGCCTCACTGGTCTTCCAGACTAATTCTGAGTTGAGACAGACTTGACGTTTCCTTCTAGCATAGCTGACAAGAGAATCCTTTGGCTCAGTCAGGAGACTCAAACATCTGATTCACATCTTAAAAATAATATGAAGGACACAGAGCTTGCCCTCACAGTTCCACTCACTCTCCATCTAAGCACTCCCTCAAGTTAGCTGATGCCTAATATAAAGAGTAACTACGTTACATCATCTTCAGAGAAATAGATGTATTCAGACACACAACCAACTGCAGAAAACAGGATTGTTATTTTCAACACCAACCTGAGTTCCTCAGTTTCTACATCCCTGTTTAGAAGATAATTGAAATTGGCTTGATTTTCACAGGTTTCTGCACCTGTTCCTAACATTGATTTCAATGAGTTCATACTTTTGAAACTGCCAACAACAGACAGGAATGAAAAAGATCCAGTTGCAAGTAGTCTGTTCTTCGAAGATGACACATTGGGAGACAGCCTAAGATTTGTTACTCTATTACTGTAAATGACTGTGTTTATCATAATTCATACGGAAAATAATTTCTCTAAAATTAATGACCAGCAAAAATTCCAGAAAAATACCCATGACAAGATCATCAGCACTCTATCAAAAATTGAAATGTATTTTGAATGTTTGTGCTCTCTCATTAGTTTGAATCAAACGATTATGTGCCAGCATTCCCCTTGGTTCACAGTGGGTACAGAGAAAACTAGTCTCATTCAAAACGCCAGAGCAGACTGGTGGAGATTCAGCATATGAGATGTCAAACCCCTCTGCATTAGAATCAACAGTCAGCTTTCCAAATGATTGCTGATGACTCTCTTGTATAATGTGCTGCCTTTCCCCAGATGACAGTCAGGGGTGGTATCTCGCTAATATTCCTAAAGCTAGCATCTTACTGCTGTTTTGCACCACAGCATTAGGATGGATCCTGAAGTGAAGTCAAAAAGATGCACTCTTTGTGCCACTAACTTCAGCTTTATTTGAGTTAACCAGGGAAAACAAAACACAGAAGTAGAGACAAATATGAAGAATAGCTAATGTTGTACATGGCATGGCAGTGGTAACTCCTGTTGCTGTGAATCTTTTTAAAAGTCTTTTTCTCTCCTGATGAAGTTGTTGAAGTTTAACTTTCTCCAGATCAAAACGTTACTATCATTCATCTGCAGTGTTCCTACTGCTTTAATGGGGCTAAGACTCGGCTATAAATGCATGTGAACTCCATATGCAGCAAAGGAAGTCAGGTTTAGAGAGTCATAGGTACAAGCCTAGACCAAATCACTCCACAGCACACATTCTCCGTATCATACACTCTAATGCAGCAGAGGAGCGATACTGATCATCAGTTATCTTGTTCGTTAAAAAACATCCACAAACCTGCATATTTGTGGGGGGTGTGTGTGTACTTATTTCTTAATTCCAGGAATTGTCAGTATACTCCCTTTTAACTGAACAACTCCATGCTCACACTGGAACCTGCAATCTGGTATTACAGAATCTTTTGAAAACAACGGCCAAACCAGAAATGGCCTATTTCTTTACATCTGTAGGATCTCTCATACTGTATCTGCAACTCCAAAATAGTAACAGGAGAAAGAATTGTAGACATAAAAGGAAGACTAGTCTGTAGGCTAGTGGAGTAGTGATACTGAAAATCATGGTACAGTTACCATATACTTGTTTTGCTAAAACAGGCAGAAGGTTTCTCAGACCCATATAGAATTTCTGATCAAAACTGGAGAGGAAGAAACATGTATCTTCATCAAAATACACAATGCCCTGGTGGCTAAGGCTTCTACCTAGCATGTAAAACACCAAAGTCTTATAAGAATTTGAACCATACGAACCAGTACAACTCACACTGCAGACAAGTCTCCCAGAAGACTGGCAAAAAAGCTTTCATTGCTCAAAATCTTCTAACTGGCTTGCTTTCTTGAGCTCCTAGATATCTCACATTCAGCCATGCCCTTAGGCGGAGAAGAACTGAGAGAGCCCACTCAGTTAAGTTAAGCTATGCTAACTGACAGCAGCAGCAGGTTTGTAGAACCATAGTCTATCTCTGCCTTGCACAACACAAATAACGACCTGACTTGAACATGGCAAAAGATTAAGGCGAGTTCGCCGAGTTTTCAGCTGCTGGTTCTTTGTGGTCTCTCTTGAAATACTGTCTGAAAAACACCTACAGCATTTCTAACTTGTCATGGTATTAGCAGTTTTCATGGGTTTTAACACTAAAGACTTAAGCGGAAACCATTATGGTGGCTTTGAACAGTAATAAAACATTTCCCACCCCTGCAGACTACCTTAATCTCTTCCAGGCATATACTGGATAACCTCCAGGAAGATCAGCACTCTTTTGGAGTACTGGAAAAAGGAGAAAAAACCTGTGGATGGTAGTCAGCTGAGAGACAAAACTCACCAACTGTCTTTGAAGATTGTCTTTGTATACAAACCAAATAAAAATATTTTCCACTTGTCAAAGTACCATGTAAAACAAAATTCCACTTTTTGTGCCAATGCATGAAAAGGTTGTGATCAAGAATCACCCCATGTTGGAAGGGGCAACTTAATGCCATGCTCCATCAGACGGAAATCACAGACCTATGGTCCATTTTAGCCGGCGATCCTGAACAGTGGCAACAGAAGATCCTAACCAGGGAGAATACACCAGCATGGTCTTTATCTGGGGTCATTCCCCTGTTTTCCAACAATCCAAATCTTCAGATTAGGGATGTTGAAGAGTACCTCCCTACCTTTTGTTTAGTGTCTGCTTATGGACCAGATGTTCATGGACTCATTTAAACCCTTTTGAGCCCACTGATACTGTCTCCACAGTCTTTTGTGGCAAGACATACCAAAATTAGCTATCTGCTTTATAAGAAGGGATTATCTGTTTTATATGGATCAACTTTTAGTTTCAACAAGTGTCTTCTAATTCTAACACTGACATCTTAGCAGCTAAATAATACTTTGAATTCATGTTATCTACCACCTCTGTGTCTTTGTAAACCTTGATGACAACCCTTTCCATCCTTCCCTGTTTTAAACTGAACAGTCCTAGCTGTTTCAGTTGCTCTTCATAAGGCAGACATTCCATTCTCATTATCATTTAAGTTGCCCTCCTATGAACCATCTCTACCTCCACTATCAACAGATGAAATGCAGGAATCAGAAGTACACACAGTAATCAGCATGTGGGCACATCAGGGTTTTACATAATTAGGCTCTCTGCCCTGTTCTCCATATCCTTGCTGATAATGCCAGCAATTTATCAGCTTTTTTTGGCGGCTGCTGCACAGAGAGATGGTGATTTCAGAGAACTTTCAATTATGACTACGGATTCTCTTCCTTTAGATGTAACTGCCAGTTCTGATGCAGCTTCATGCAAGCATTATTGAATGATGTTGCATTTTAAAGTATGCAGTTACTCGGGACTCAGAATTCCTCTGACTAGTATCCATGAACACACATGTGTATAAGAAAGCCTATGCCAACTTTCTTAGTATGTTGTATGTTCCAAGAATGACCTCTGTAGAAACTTGCAAATAACAATGCTGCAAAGCACACATTTTTATAATGATCTTTTGCATTACTTCTTGTGGCCCACCATAGCTTCAAAGAAATAATAATCAAAGAGAAATTACTGGAACCATAACCACGGGTTTCCTTCTATCAAGATGGTAGCAGCCTTCATTAAGATGGATACTCTTGACACCTTAGCTCAGCAAGAGCAAACTAAGTAATATGTGTCAGAGGCTACCATTTTGTGTTGCGCTCAAGAAAACTTTCTCCAAGTCCTGTTAGAGTACTACACTTAGGCCCAACAAATCATGTCAAGGATGTAATTTCATGCTAGGTGCACTGACATTCATGGGTTCAGCTGAGAGTGTGGATGTTATTTGACTAGTTTTCCTGTGGTTGACTTTCTCTGTGGTTGACTTTTATGGATAGCACGCTTACCCTCCAGTTTTGGCCCTGGCAGAAACTGGGTTGACTAAAACCACACAGAATTCCAAAATCAGTAGCCCAGGTACCCACATCAAAGTGGCAGGAATTATCATACTGGTGGTTCTGGCCATACATCAAAGCCAGACCTTCTATACTTTATCATTCCTAACAGTAAATTTAAATGTATTATATCTTCAGTAGCTTTAAGTCAGCAGTTGTTAAACACTTATTGTTTACAGTCCTTCTGGTATTTCTTTTAAATTTCAGGACCTCCTGGAGTCTTTATTAGCCTTCCAGATATTTGATTCACTTATGTGTTCTCCTGGATGAATTTCAGACACCTCTGCACATTAGATGGATGCAGTGGATACATCTTTAAATTATTCTATTGAAAACAAATTCTTTTGTTACTATTCATAAAACAGGATTTCCAAACAAATATAATTACAACACAGTCATTTATAAGCCCCTTTCTAACGTGCTCAAAAGTTACTACTTATCCATTGATTCTTTGTGGTTTTGGCCACATGATAAGCTGAAGCCAGGAACCCTTTTTTAATGGGGATAGACAGAATATTGAGCAAAATCCATCCTACAAAATGGTTTAAGCCTTTATTTGAAGTCTCTGTGTTTGTTATGCCTTAAGGCCCTGTAGAGAACTCTGGTGCAGATAGATGCACAAGAGAAAATTAAAAAATATAAACCATTCCTCAACTTCAATGCCTAATAATAAACACAACTGTTTGTAGGTTGGTGCATTCAGTTGTCTAACTGCTTCCACCACCAATGAGCCATTGATAATATTTTGAAGGGATTTTAATTTGCTTGTTGGAGGAGGCAATCCTGTTCTTGGCTGTAACCAGACACACTTCTAGCTAGTAGAAATTTTAGGTTGAGTTTGAATATTTGGACTCGGTGTAAGATGCTCCCTGAAACCTGTGTGTCCTGCTGATAAAGTTTAAATTGTTTAAGTAACTTTACTGCAGTTCCTGCAGTAACTTAAAAGAGCCCAGGAGCTCAGCAGGAACACTGGAGAAGCAGAAGTAGGCTGACAGGCATGGTGGCAGATATTATACTGTTTCTTACCACCAACATAAGACCACCAGAGCAGTACAACAGACACAAACAGAAGGGACAGAGCAAAATAAAATAAAGAAACAATTCTGAATCAATGCAAACATTTGAAAAGGGCTTGGAATTAGTCTGTAAACAATTTAAAACAACAGACTGCATTTGTTTGTTTTTCTAAATCAGTTCACTCTTTCCTAGTTCACTTAAGACAAAAATGTCTTTGGAGGGTTACCTCTGCAAAAGTGTTTTGTGCATCAGCCATACTGTGCATGAGATGTGACAGGGCTGAGTGCACTAATAGGCCTTGGTGGCCCTGACCAGTCTCTTCTGGGCCCATACTCAGATACTCTGCTAATTTTTCACTCAGAAGAACAGAAAATGGTAACTGGAACCATCAAAAATTTCTTATTCTCTTTTCACCTTCAGCAAGATGTGAAGTGATTGAATAACAAATTCTTCCCCATGTGCATCATCTAACTTTAAAAAATCCATTAATTAGTTTCTACAAACCCCTGTGATAGCTCTGCCTTAATTATAGATTCATTTAGATTCATTCTGAAAGGTTAAAGATAAGTTAAGTAAAACTACCAAGAGAAATTATGGTAATAATGAGCATAGTCCACAATCCTCCTCCACCTTTAAGACAATCAAAATAAAATAAATTAAAAGCCAGCTTGTATTTAATCACAAATGTCAGATATGTTTTAGAAAAGAAGTTAGCAGCAGCCAGGTTCAAAAGAACCAACCAATTAAAAAACCATGCTAGAAGTAGTAATTCTATACAACTTCTTACCAAAGGATGTGAATGCAAAACATTTTCATGGACTCAAAGGAAGATTGGATAAATACTTGAGAGAAAGATCTGTTGCAGGTAACTAAAAAGACAAGTCATATCTAGGTCACAGAATCCCCTGAGCTAACAATTATTGGTGGCTGAAAAAGTGTCAGAGGGATCATATATGTTCCTACTGTTCCTGTTCCTACTTTTCTCTAGTCACTATCTTATGGCTGATAAAAACAAAATATTGT
Source organism: Aegotheles bennettii (assembly GCA_013398125.1). Taxonomy (NCBI): domain Eukaryota; kingdom Metazoa; phylum Chordata; class Aves; order Caprimulgiformes; family Aegothelidae; genus Aegotheles; species Aegotheles bennettii. Next base: position 208,434 of record VZRW01005917.1, read on the forward strand.
TGAAATAATTGCTCGTGTTGAACGCACAATACTAGACCAGACACACCCTTTCTTCTGAACTGGTAAAATTGTTCTTAATACTTACTGAGTAAAACTAGGAAAAGAAATGGTAACTTTCCCTCTCATTTTCTTATAACATCAGACTTTCCTTCAAGAACCTCAGATACACCCACAGACATGCCAGTGTTTCCATATGCTTGGGGGTTTTACATATTTTTTTGTATGCTGAATGTAAGCCCATCTACCTATGCAATCTTTGAGAGAAAAAACACAGACTTATTCTTTTAAGACCACCTGTTTTAAACACAACTCCTCATGGATGGCTACACTCTAACTTAAGGACAACATCTGGCCCAATTTTGTACTCCATACTGCAGCAGAAATGGTCCATTCTGTGGCCCCTTTGCAAGGCAGGTAAGCCTCAGCCAACTTCTTCTATTTGTTTGTCATTTTCACTGGTCACTTGAGACAGAGATAGGAGTGGAGCCCAGCACAAAGCAGAAATAATGGAGTGTTTTGCGCCAAAAGGAAATGTGGGATAACAACTATAATAAGACTGAAAGGGTAAGCAAAGAGTTTGTGGCTTAAAGCAGTGCAGTGTGTCAGCGAGAGGGAACAGCAGCCTTGCTGGCACCGTTGCAGACCAGAGCCTTAATCTGTAAATCACAGTGCAGCCAACATGTCAAAAAAGTTTGGCCACCCCTGGTGTACAGGCATCAGGCAACAAAATATCCTACTGTGCTAACCTCCAGTGGATAACCCATGTGAGCATGCAAAACACCCAGCAGTCCAAGAAAGAGGAAAAGTGAAATTGCCAAAGTCCAATTACTTTTAATCAAGAGACCACAAGTGATGAGAGCCTGTCCTATAATCTTAAAGGAGAAAAAAGTCTCAAGAACAGTAGTCTATAAATTTCCTCATCTCCATTTGGGAAAGCACTCTAGAATTTTTGGCACTAAGATGAGAAGTCAGTAGTAATTTAACTGAAATGTCAAATGTTACTGCCAAGTGTTGGTAGCTATTTCAAGGTATAAATCCAGGTTGCCCTAAAAGCCTGAACTGCTACGTTCTTCCCAACTATCACCACTAGTATTTTATAGGAATCATTTAGTCAAGCCAGAGAGGTTCAAATTCTTAAATAAAACTAGAGATTTGTAAATTTTAAAAGTTCTTTCCTCCACTCCTGTATCCAGGCCAAGTTATGTTCTGTGAATCATCACATCTGGAAGCCCCACACAAGGTGGGGTGCAATCTTCTGTGAGGACTACTGAGTTGCAAAGAAGAACACAGCATGCACACTAGGGCATATGCCCTAAATAACCACAGTCAGAGATAAATATTTCATAGAACAACTCAAGAGTTCTTTTTTCCTCCTCTCCTTTCTCCTCACCTCACACAAATTTTTGATTTTTCCAGTTCAGAATATCCATGCACCTAAACAACAACTGCTCATGCAAACATACCAAGCTTTCACTGGGAAGTTCTATCCCAGCCAGACAGAAATTTTAAATCAAATCTAAGGTCAGAAACCTTGAATTTGGACCTATCCTGGAGATTATGGCACTAAGACAGGATGTGGGACACACAGATTCAAATTTCTGCTTTATTTAATTTGAAGCAAGAACATAACTTAGATTTCCCAGAAGAAATCCTATCTACTGGGACACCAAATCAGTCCTTCCTGACAAAATTACTCCACTTTTCTGTGAAAAAGCAAATATTCATTAGGACACAGAAAACAGAAACAAACTCTATGATCTAGTGGCATGGGAGCTCTCTTTGTTTTAAAGAACCCCAAATGGATGCTCATGTTTTCATTGAGAAAATGACTCAAACTTGAATGCCTATCATGTCAGAGGCCTACTCAATAACTGGTTTGGTATGGATCATCCTCCTGTGTTCAGTGACAATAAATATTGAGAGCTCTCATTTCTTTTACGTACTATGAAAAACCTTTCAAATCTTTGAAATGATTTTGGATAATTTCAACATTGGATTGCTCAACCTGTCTACCGGCAAAAGCAGTAGTAACTCCTATGCCTACTAACAAGAACAATCTTTGCAACTGGTTCACAATGAAGGAAACAGAAAAAGAAAAGTGAGAAAATACTGACACAAAATGGCAACCGATTTCCCACTGGCTGCTCATGGCAACTTTATTTTAGCTTTGACAGTCTCTTCTTCTCCAATATATAGTTTCTAATCTTCATTAATGTACCTCTACTAACCTCAAGAGACAATGCCTTTAAGGAATCTACAAAGGAGGCTTTTTATTACATAATTTGCAAACAAAAAATTTAAATCTCCTACTATGACTCATTCAGAGCTGTAATTTTTGTTGCTAAACATGTATTGGTTTCATTTGTGCCATTTACAGAAGTAAGTGCAAACCTTCAAGAGTCAAGTTAGAAAAACTAAACGTTAATTATTGAGATTATGGTAGTATTGATTTGATTTCTGTTCTTAAAGTAACTGCTTTCCTGCTTAAGAAATCCTCTATAAAATGATAGCATTTATTCTTTGAGAGCCTGTTTTCTGGATATTTACAAGTAAATCCCTTAATCAGCTGATGAAGTAAAGGTTTAAAATTTGACCTTTTAAGAAACAAATTAATCCTATAGCCTGAGATCAAATAATAAGAAGAAACCTGCATTAGCTCAGTTTTATAAAGCTTCAATGTAAATGCAAATGTGTAGTTAAAAGAATTATCTTTCAGCATCATCAACCTCCAAATTTGTCCTTGCTACTGGCTCTTATCTTCCTTCCCAGGGCTGACCTCTGTTTTCTGTATTAACAGATGACTACCTTGTGAAATGACAAGGACAAATACAGTTCCTCTTTTCATGGCAGTTCAGGAAAAGGTAAACATCATTACACTACCATAACAGGTTCTCCACTCCTAATTTGTAAGTGAGAGTAGAATCTAAGACATTCACTAAAACCCTGATCGTCTACTAGCAATATTTTAATAGCCAGATTTTAGGCTTTCTAAAATGTATGTGTCATCAAGGTCACAGTAAGCACACACCTGCCTCACTCTTTCTTTAAAAAAATTGAAGAGTTCTTCTATTCCAAGCTAGCACATATTAATAATATTGAGTGAATGTAACTGCAAGAGAACAGACTTTTTTCCATGTCAACTGCCAAACATTTATTAAGTCAGGCTCATACTGGCATAAAAATATATAAAAATATAAAATAAATAATATTCGTTGAAAATTTTGTAACACCCCAACATTTTGGCTAGCATGCAAGTACCCATAAATGAGTCAGACCTTGTTTTCCCCCTTAGGAGATATTGTTTTAACTTAATTGAAAACTGTAGCAGAAATTCCATGGGGATACGTCATTTTGCTTAATTTCAGTATAAGAAAGGGATATTTTAAATTAAGGGACTGAGTTTTCAAACAATTTAACACATAATGTTTTTATAAAAATAGAAATTTCATAAAGGTCTTCTCAGTGAGAACTCTAATTCATTGTAGTTAAGCAGAGAACCAAAATGTATTCTTGGTGTTTCATTTTTTCCGTCAAGTTTGGAATAAAGATGTTGAACTATTCAGATTTCTGGTACAAATGTCCTCTTTCTTGGTCACCTCTAAACGAATCTAAAATTAAAACACTGACAGGCAAAAACTACCACTGACAATTATTTATCTGGGCTTGGTTTGAACCATAAATCTTAAGCTAGACAGCTGCCAACATAAGGTACCAATTCTCCAAAACTTCCATTTGAATACTATTAAGGAGAACTATGAAGAAAAAAAATAGGAAATTGGTTTTTGTCCAAAGTTTATGACTGAATCTAAACAGAGTCATTAGAGGGTCTTCTTGGCTACAGTTCTATTTCTTTTAGTAGCTGTGTCAAAATTCAGGATCATATTTACTGGCTTGAACCAACTGTTTCCATATCACTAGGCTTTATTTGTCTGTAGTATCAGCTACATCCATCTGGAGCAGAGTTACATTTGGGTTTACCACCTGTCTCTAACACCTTTGTGCCTCTATATGTCTGCCATTTCCCAAAGGACTACAATTATATTAATGAAAGGAACTCTATTACATCATAATAAAGGCTCTAGTAGACCATTAGGGCCTTGTGTGGACAATACAACAGGGTATATAAAGGTTGCTGTGTAATGAGAACTTGGGCCTCTTCATCCTTGATCAGACTGCTACAGAGAATAACATCAGTGGGTAGCAATTTGCATTGGACCCAATATACACACACCCCTTCTGGAAACTGTCACACACTCATTTTCCAAGGCTCTTTATCTAAGTTTCTGGTTTCTACAAAGTGGTCATATGGCTCTTGGATTGTTACGAGGAGAAGTGCACACCTGGGCACTGCTATCTCAAATACTGTACACATTCTCACAATCTGTTTCACGTTCCCCTAGCATTCTGGGCCATTTCACCAAAACTAGTACCAGTAGTAAAGATTCCTAGGGATACCATCATGTAGTCCAGTGCCACTGAAGCAGTGGTCTATCTGCAAAGGAAGTGCAGTCTATGAGGCTGAACTTGTCTACAGTGCCCCAGATAACTGCTACAGGTACTAGGTAAAAAACACGTAGAGCATCATGCCCTGAAGCATTGCTCTCTGCCAGTCTTCAGTCATTTCCTTCTCTCTCTCCCTCAGTCATTCACTGACATTCTTTCCTTCTGTTCCAGCTGCCATAAGCAGTGGTCTTTTTTCCTCTGGTTTCCCCTGACAGAGACAGTTGCTTTCACCAAAGCTGAAGAATGCAACTGCCTCTTGGTCATCTGGGAAGGCTTGGCTGCACCTCCTATGACTTAGTAGGTGTTCATGGTAGCATAAGCAAAGACCAACTTGTTTCTCAGAGCTGTTGATCTTGCTTAATAATCTTTGGAAAATAAGGCAAGGCAGCTAATGGTGCCAATTAGGTGTTGGTTATTTCCATACTGCTGCTAAGAGCAAAGTTTGCACTAGTTCCCCATCAGCGTGCACATTTCTCTCTTTTTTAAAGTGAGTCAGAGCACGATCCAAAACAAAAACTTTGTGGACATTCACAGTTCAGTTTAAATGACAGACATTGTTTTTAATGGTGATCTTCTTCCTTAGTTAACACGTCTCTTCCCTCCCCAGAGCCTATTAAAGAATGAATTATTCAGCTTCCTTATCCACAAACTTAAAATTCATGTGCCTTCCACCACTTGTGTGCTTGTTGTTGTTTTTTAAAAGTCAACTTTCAGGTTAAAACGTTCTCTTGAATACTTACTGCTTAAAAAGGCAAAAATCACATGCCATTTCAGGAAAGGATATTGACTGTATTGCAGATATTATGAGTTTACCTTAAAACAAGCTAGTGTGAGAACAGATTGCACTCCAAAAATGGCAGTAAAGGAATCAATGCAGCTTAATTTAGACATAACTCCAAGTCACTGTACTCAAGTTTGTCAAACATTCTATTCAGATGAGCCATGTGAACTTTCATAGTGTAAGAAGTTGTTCTTAGCACATCATTACTATAAAATACACAATGTTTGATAAAATTTTGATTAAAATTAATGTCTTGCTGGCTGTCAAGGCAGCTGGCTGCCTGAAAAATGGTATCTTTTGAGGCTACATCAGTTGTATGGAACCCTAGCTAAGAGACTGCAACAAATTTCTATCCTGCTTTAATAGTGGTTTAACAAAAGATGTGCTTAGTTTCCACACTGCTTCTATATCCAGTGAATATAGTCCAACATATCCCTTCCTGGGCCCTGTCTTTTCAGCAAACACACAACAGTGGCTACAAAGCATAAATCACAATGGAAGTTCTCTTCCGAGCTCAGCTGCTTGATCTGTTTTTTCATTGCTAGACCAGCCACTTTTCTCACTCATCCCCTTCTTTAGGGTTTCCCCTATCTACCTTGACAAGATAGAAACACAGTTCTTTTATACTCCTGTATTAAAAAAGCAGGCCTAGTTGGTCTAATGGTACCATGAGTTAGCAAAACCACCTTTACCTCAGGATAGGGTCCTAATACTTAGTATTACTCAAATAATAATATCTTTGTATTATTAAGCCAGTTTGATTGATTGCCCAGTGTTGATACTCAGTATTTTATGGTATATTGTGTGTCCTGTCACAAAATCTGTTACTTGTCAACAAGTAGGCCACCAGCAGCAGCATGCCAAGTGTTGTGGAATGACAAACGTAATTACAAATGGTATTCTGAAATGCCTCTCGCAGTTCCAACGTGGAGCAGGATTACTAGTTTATTCAGTATTCTTAGAAAAGCCTAGCAATAGAAACACAGGGAAAGAATCTGAGAACATCTAAGTTCAACTCAGAATGAGAAAGGGAAGCCCATTACAATTTGTAATACTTAATATAATCACACTCTAAGATAATTCAAGAATCAGCTGGCACACGTGTGGAAAGGCATTTAATGGAAAAGCACTGCATAGCTAACCATTAACATATGAACATGCTGAAATTCTGAGGAAACAGTAGTGAGCAAGGGGAAAGGACTACGGGTACATGAACATTGCTTTCAACTACTAGAAAGATGAAGCATATTACAGAAGCAGAAATTGTGTGGGCAGACAAAGACATGACGATGGAAAAGGAACATCAAGAGGAAAAAAGGAGGGGCAATAAGAGGTCATAAAACCAACCGAGTCAGATGCAGAGGTTCAAGCTATTGGGGAAACCCAGAGGAGCGACTGGAATGTGCTTAATATATTCCATGTGAAAATATGTCTGCCAGCTCCCTTTCACCATCCTCTCCTACCGCAACCCACCACACTTCTGTGGAAGAACCTGCTTTTGAACGGCCTCAGATTAAGGACTTTCCACACACCCTATGTGAGTCTTCCCACATACCCTATGCATAACTCACTCCACGTATCTAGACCCACTTTACAGAAACTGGGATGAAGAAACAAAAATCTTTATTAAAAAGAGGGAAAGTTGAACATATGTTTCAGTGAAGTCCATTAACTCCTGTAAACAAGTACTGTGTGTACTATTCCAAAACTATTGTCCTATGAAAACCCTGAAATTAGAAATATCTGGAATGCAGCAGTAACAAGATCTGTTCCCTCTGGCCCGTATAATCCTTCCTAGTTTACACCACCCACTCAATTTAATGTTGCTCTGTCATAAAATTGGCAAAAGCATATACAGAGGTCAAGATAATATATTGCTAGAAGATTGTTTGAATCACAGTTCTTATTCAAGAGTCTCATTTCCTAATAAATATCCTAGTGATCTGTGGTTTTGACTCTTGTGTGTAGTTCTGTGAATACTAATATGAAATTGTCAAGTGCGCAGTGAAAACTGGGTGGGCAACAACGAGTGATAATAGATCTAATGGCAATTGGGAACTAGCTGGAGCACTCTCTTCATTCCTAGGTTTTTCCTCATATTTGAGGTTTTAGAAGTATAGATACTTTCAGTGTGTACATTGCTTTGAGTTGTTGGTAGGAGTCCATCAAAAAACTTCTGTTTTTTTCTGATCACCACCAACTACTGTTGTTCTCAGTGTCCTGCTGGCTGAGACACATGGTCCCAAAAGGGGACATGCACAGTGCTATTGGGGTAGTCAGAGAGATGACAAAAGGTACTTGCAGAATAGAAGCACATCATGGGGGATCATTTCTGTTCACTAAAGATGATCAAATCTAGAACACGAATTTGATTGACTCTAGGTATCATTAACTTCTTTTTTATTCTTTTTGAGTTGTCTCATTGAATCTAACTTATTTTTCACAATTCCCACACAATGCCTCAGTGGAAGTCATTATTACTTCATATGGAGGAAAATAACCTCTATGTCAACAATATCTGCCATCCACAATGAAGAAATAAGCTGTCACGATATGCCATGGCATTTCAACTACGCGACCTGTGACAGCATCCAGCCAGAGCAGAATCAACGTTTAAGAGGTACATTGGTATAATTAGAGAGGAAAAGAAAGATCACCATGGTGTTGCTTTAAAACAAAACCAACCCATCCATCTCTTGCTAATGGATAATTTAACCCTTTGTCTCCAGTCAAATTTATGAGCCACTATTTTGGTCAATCTCATGATATATTTTTTCCTGCACAGAAACTGTGCAATATATAACCATTACTTCCTGTAAAGAATATAGTATTTATATGTCATTTCATTTTCATTGCCCTCTCAATCACAGATAACTTGCCCTCTTCCATAAGTGCTATTTTCAACCAGATCCCTCTGTCTTTACTCCTGNTGATATATTTTTTCCTGCACAGAAACTGTGCAATATATAACCATTACTTCCTGTAAAGAATACAGTATTTATATGTCATTTCATTTTCATTGCCCTCTCAATCACAGATAACTTGCCCTCTTCCATAAGTGCTATTTTCAACCAGATCCCTCTGTCTTTACTCCTCCAGGCTTTCCCCAGGAGCCCCTGATCCCTATAGCCCCAGAAGAAGCCAGGATAAAGGAGGAGTTTGCCTTGGTAGATGAGGATTGGGTTAGGGATCAGTTGAGTAATCTGGACATCCATAAATCGATGGGTCCAGATGGAATGCACCCAAGGGTGCTGAGGGAGCTGGCAGAGGTCATTGCTAAGCCACTCTCCATCATCTTTGGTAAGTCATGGGCAACAGGAGAGGTGCCTGAGGACTGGAGGATAGCAAATGTCACTCCAGTCTCCAAGAAGGGCAAGAAGGAGGACCCGGGTAACTATAGACCGGTCAGCCTCACCTCCATCCCTGGAAAGGTGATGGAACAACTTGTTCTTGGCACTATCCCTAGGCATATCAAGGATGAGGGGGTCATTAAGAGCAGTCAACATGGCTTTACCAAGGGTAAGTCATGTTTGACCAACCTT
>VZRW01005917.1:217733-268379 GCA_013398125.1 Aegotheles bennettii
CAGAGCCACTAAGATGATGAAGGGAGTGGAACATCTCCCTTATGAGGAAAGGCTGAGGGAGCTGGGGCTCTTTAGCTTGGAGAAAAGGAGACTGAGGGGTGACCTCATCCATGGTTACAAATATGTGAACGGTGAGTGTCAGGACGATGGAGCAAAGCTTTTGTCAGTAATGACCAATGATAGGACAAGGGGCAATGGTTGCAAACTGGAGCATAGGAGGTTCCAAGTAAATATCAGGAAAAACTTTTTTACTGTGAGAGTGCCAGAGCACTGGAACAGGCTGCCCAGAGAGGTTGTGGAGTCTCCTTTGCTGGAGACATTCAAACCCCGCCTGGATGCGTTCCTGTGTGATGTACTCTAGGTGACCCTGCTCTGGCAGCGGGGTTGGACTGGATGAGCTTTCGAGGTCCCTTCCAACCCCTAGGATTCTGTGATTCTGTGATTCTGCAGTAGCATGATATAGAAGTCAAGACTGCAAAATATTTTCATGAAAACTTAATAAACACAATACTGATCACTGAACTAGACTTAAGAGTACACAACCGGAGGAAATTGGCATGTTCCTAACAAAAAGCAAGGAAGACTGTAATTTGAATAATTTTCCTGTTATGTCACAGGTCTTGCATCAAAAAACTAGTGGAATTAGTTGCAATGAACTGAACAAACACATAAAGAAAGTCATAGGGCCTGCTGTTGCTCCTGTTTAATCATAGCCACTTTTGAAAACTCATGGATTGCACAAACATAACAGTAAACTGAAAATAGATTACTGAGTCAGTCATGATCCCTGCAACATGCTGCATCTAAGGACAACAGTCTATGCAAGGACATAGGCAGTCCTTTGAAGAAAGCATTCTGGCAAGTTTCCAGCTCCAGCTGCCTTTCCCTCCTTGAAAATCTCACCACTGCATAGAATTTCTTTTTCTGTGCTTTTTTGGCAACCCTAGAGCCAGCATGTTGTAAAACTGCTGGCATGTCACCGATTTTGTTGTGGCAGCTCTATTTTTTGCATCATAGCAAATAATCTCTCAAAATAAGCACATGAGATGCAAGATATGTTGTCCTAGCATTTGAAGAATTATAAGCACATGGTCAATAAAAATAGAATTCCTCATATCAATACTTTCAATTGTAAAATTATTTGCAATACATTGCAGTTCTGCACAGACAATGATTCCATTTCAGTTATGTCTAAAGCTGGGATATTGAGGTGAGCCATTTGTACAAACTAGGCATTTTAAATCATTGCACTGAAATAGGCTGTTTCCCAGTATCACAGAATAAATACCTCAAAACCATACTAAATCTAAATTGTTCAAATTCCAAATTGAATACATCAGCATTACCTTGGAAGCCTGTTCTGTTAAGCAAGTAAATATAGGCTTGATTTTAGTGACATCAGTGGAGCTACTCCTGTCCTTAAGTACATGCCACATTAAATGGTCATGGCCAAGAGAGGACCTCAGGTATTTCTCTAGGAAGTATTAAAGATAGTAGTTTTAATTCTTTGGTTGAAATACAACTATTTGATAGAGTCACAGGAAAGGCAGAGGCTGTATACTGCAAAGAAGAGGAGGTGCTCCTCTAGATCTTCAATCTTTTCTTACTTTTCAGTGTTGAAATCCACATAGTCCAGTGCCTGACAGATGAAATACTAGAAATAAAAGTATTATGGGATTTGTAAGTCACGTGTTTCTTTCCTATTTCATTCTTCAAAGCCTGCATCCCTGTTTTATATTTGATTGTAAATATTTCAAGTAAAGAATACGTCTAGTACTTTAAAAAAAAATAGCAACCTACACAAAGAAGCAGAAGTGCATGCTATAATTCTTTAAAATACTCTGAAATCTTACTATTTGCTAAGTATTCAGTGATACAAAACCCACAGTTCTTAAGTGTGAATTTTGCTAAAGTTAGGAATTTAAAAAATAAACAAACTGAAAAGTACTTCAGATTTAGTTAAAAAGAAATAATTATTGATGAAATATTGAGAGTTTAAATCCTATAAGAACAAGCAAAACTTCCACTAAACTCAGTAGTGGAGTAAAAATTAGATGAGCAGTCTTTACTAGCACCTTAAAAATCAGTACTTTAAAATGTATTTTCCTAGAGAAACACTACATGGTAGTGCAGCAATTCAGGAGCCTCTGATTTCTGAGAGTATTTTTGCTTTACCTCTCCATTAGCCTGGTTAGAGAATTGCAACAATGCTCTACTTCTGCTCTGTAAATGTTTATAGCCTTTTTCAAAGAATTATTTTGGAGCAACAGAACATTACCTTAGAACTGACAATCAGTAAAGCCCATTATAGAGTATCTTACACCATGCCTGTTGTATACTTCTGTCCTTTTTTCCCCCAAACCCAATTACTTTTCATATGTATAATGTATGTTTAAATGGTTTTGGGAACATGACCAAGAAATTAATAAAACTGAACTGCATCTGGGAAAATTCCAGAAGCAGAATCCTTCAAGTTGCTAACTGTTTCTCCTTCATGAAAGGCTAGATCCTGCTCTTTTTTCAGCTCGGAGGCTTATTTGATGAAAAACAAATGGACATTGACTTCTATCCCACATGCTCCTGTTATTTGGAGAAAGTCAGCTAAGTGTAAGAGGTGCTGGAACGGCAAACGTGACTTTTATAAATTGAAACCAATATATTACTTTCTTCTTTGAAACCTAGTGGTGTATTGCTTAATTTTTCTTAAACTAAATAGATGTATGGGCGTTCATTTGAGTGAAATCATTCCCAAGTACAATATAAATTTGAATAATCCAGACACATGACATAATCTACATGACGGCTGTAGAATGGCATTCCACTTTTCTCTTTTATACTTAAAATGAATCGTAAAGCTAGAGGCAAAGAAAAGGTGATCACTGGATTCAGTAGTGATGATTTAGGCAAGACAGTATAATTTTGTTCCATATCTGTCTTCTGAGATGGAAAAACAGGCATGAAATCAGAAACAAACTAATAGGATGACTGTGTCTTCCTTACAGGATGAAAAGTTAGTAATAAGGCATAGCCACATGGGCAGAGACTGCAGATCCAAGAAGATGAAGATGGAAATCTGAAAATAGAGTACCTTTATTTTCCTAAGAAAGTTTTTAAAAATACTGTTTGGGCAAATATTCATTCTCCAACTAATTCTGGTCCTGAAAATTAAATTATAATCCTGATTCAGCAAAATTATTAGCTTTGAAAATGTGTGCAAGTTATTCAGCAACATTTACTAAATATGTGATTAACTTAATATAAGAATATTAGAATTAACCCTCATACAAGTTAAGGGGGGACACCATGATTCCTGACAAAGGCTAAGTGATTAAACTGGCAACATATCAATATGCAGAAATAAAACCAAAAAACCTAGCACTGATTATGTCACAGATGGAAAATTTTGCCAATAAATGACACCTTAATTAGTGTCATTGTCAGCTGCAAAAGGTCATCTATTTTCAACTGCAATAGCAGCATTGTACAAATTATGGTTGGCAGACTGGTATCTTCTCAATCAAAATAAAACATAAAGTGATCCTTAGTGGACCAACTGCAGCTGTCCAGTCATAATAAACAAAATTCCTTAGTTGATTTCTTTTTCTCAATCTATGTTTTCTTCACCCTTACCAAAAATTAAACGGATAGAACAGAGGTGAAGGAAAAGACATTTTAGGCTGATTTGTGTATGTGTTGGATTATCTGAGATACACAGATAAATCTGGGTGTTAGCCTGAAAACTGAGCAGTGTCAATTTCAAAATAAATAATGTTAATGGTATTTTCAGGATCAGCTTTTTTTTTTTTCATGTTCATTGCCAAAGCATTTGAAGTACCCTGTTGCACTCGTAACATAATGTGGGTGGTGAACAGAGCTACCTCTACACATCTGTTGTTTCTAGAGAACCTGTTGCATGTTGCTTTAGAGCACTGAATGCACAAATTAACATAATTAACGTCAATACTGCTATAATGCAAAAGAGCACATTAAGCAAGGCACTTACAATAATAGAATTAGTAATTAAATACTGAGTTTGAAATGTTTACAGCAATTGGCCCTAGGAAATGCTGTAGAAAGAGTAAAGTGTGTGTTTTTTCCAAACCAATTCTGTTTGGGCTTAAATCTGAAGGTTTTAGTAACACAGTAACAATTTACTCCACAAGTCCCATAAATTTACCTGAAGAAAATACAACCCAGCCGTGACATGTCATCAGTAGGCTTAAGTTTAAACACAGTAACAATATCATAGTTTCTCACTGGAAGGATCTTTGGATGCTAAAGTTATGAACAAATGAAAAAGCTTTGAAGGTGGAGTACACAAGCCCATTTTGCTTTATCATGAAACAAATGATGGGGGTGCGTTGTTAGCTCCTGTGTCACAAATCAAGATCAGTAATTTTCAACTAATTTCACGTGACTTTCACTTCTCAAGCTGCTCTATCAATTATTACATGTATTTGCCTAATTTTACTCATAGGTGACTTGTGTAAATCTAAGAAAAACACCTAAGCTATTGCCCTAGATGAGGTATCAGACTCAGACAGCATTTATTAAATACCATGTATACATTCTGTACCGAGTGCACAAAATAATACAAAAAGTCCTGTCTCTAAGGTCTCAGATCAGCAGAACATGATCTGGTCTACTGTAATCCAGTAAGTGATGACAATAAACCTTTGACAGCCATTAAAAACGTGTTACTACATTATGAATGGCATTCATCTCACCTAACTCTAATAACTGCCTCTAGACTAAATTTACAAGCTAAACTCCATTTCTAGCAGATTCTGAGAGATGGGCACTTACACAGGATGATTTATCCTATCCTAATTTGAGATCTCAGATAAGACTATGATTAAATTTAAAACACAGGCAAAATTTTGCTTCAATCCACAAAGGTCTGACCCCAATTAAGCAGAATGAAATCAGTGTAATTGAGAATAGAAATAATGCCTATGGAGTATTTGCTGTATTTAAGAGTTTTTAAGGTATTCTTTGCCTTATTTCAACACACAGTCTTCAGGCAGTTTGTCACTGTGGATCCCCTTTAGAGTGATTTAATAAACTTTACTTATTATTCAAAGGTAAGAAGTAATGACTAAATTAATTTCACAGCAGATCTCCCTTTAATTCTCCTTCTCAGAAGCTATCAGGTTTTATGATCTTTAATATTTTCCTCAGCATCATCTTCCCAGTAGTCCTGTGTCTAGCATCCTTAACGGATGAGCCTCAAGTGTTCTTAAAGTTCTTTCCTGCAGCCTCCAACACAGATCAGTAAAATTTCCCTGTGGGTAGCAACTCTATTCTGCCATTCCTCAAGAAAATGTTGGCAGCCAGACAAGTATTCATTCCACGGTGATTCCTAGCAACCAGCTAGGCCTTTATGGAAGCTTTTGATAATACATACCAACCACAAGTTTCATTTTCCATAATCCTATATCTAAAAATATGATTAACTCGCCACTTTACCTAACAGTTTTCTCACCTTGCTTTCTAGTGTACAGTCATTCAATTGACAGATGCTCAGCAATGTATTGGCCAAGTAGCTCCAGATCAGTAACAAGATTTGATAAATATTACCCAGAACTCAGAAAAGAAGTGTAATATATTGAAAAGAACCTAAAATCATGATTCAGCAAACTTACATTCTAGTCCTAGCTCTGGACCACATTTGCTAGATGGTTCTTGTTTCTTGGCTCCCTCTTCCACAGTTTCTCTAGAGCATAAGTTCTGTACCATGCCTTTAACAGAGAACACTGATTTAACTGGCTTTGCAACTTTTCTGCTGTTTTCAAGATTGCATCCAAAATGGCATAGTGTAAACAGGTCACAAATGAGTGGTACCAGCTACAAAATGAGGCTGTCACTGGAAGAGATTGGTAGTCACAATTGATCTGTTGCCTCAAAGCAAGGAAATTTTTCAAAGGAAAGTTGCTAGAGAAAGAATCAAGGTGAGGTAATTCCATAGGATTGATTAAGCCAGTGGAAAGAGTGCTGCAGTAAATGTCTTTCTCCATATATTCATCAAACTCTACAAACACAGACTTCTCAGGGTTAGGTAATGTCTGTTTAAGCCAATGGTTCTCAGTCATTTTAGATGTGCAGCATACTTCTAATAAGCTTAAAATGCTAGGGCATCATTTTCCTGATTTAATAGTCTTCCATCAGAAAGAATCTAATTTAAAAGCAAATGTCTTCTCTAATTTCCAGAAAGTCTGTAGGAAAAGCTACAAAACCACATATGAAGTAATTGGATTCATGTTTCAGTCTGATATGTCTGCTGATCTTCCCCATACAAAAGACTGTTTTCATACCAGTGACTCAGGAACTGCTTCCAAAAAAATCCACAATTACTTCTGCATGGACATGTCCCAGAAACTTCTTCAACAATATAATAACTTATTTTCTTGATTATATTTTTCAATTAAAACTTAAATTTACATTGAAAGTACGAAAATTAATATTTTATCTGTTTTCAGAGACAACCATCTTCATTAAATATTATTTAATTTTTCTTTGAAATGTACTCTTGAAAAAAGATCTAGTTAAACAAAATTTGAAGATAACTAATAACATTTGTTGATGAAAGTGCACAAAGAATGACAAAGAATCTTGTATTTCAATTGGTGGTGTCCTCATGAGGGAGAAAATATTGGTGATACAATTCCTTAGGTGGTTTCAGAGAAGATGAACCTTAGAAGGCTTTTTACTGTTTAATTCCACAATGATAAAATAAGCAATTTTAAAAATGTGAGAGAAGTTTTAGGGGGGAAAAGATAAATTCCACAATTACATCAAGATCCTGCTCCTCTAAATGTTTGTAAGTTTAATATATTTACATCTATAAAAATTTTCTTTATACCAACCACAGTAAGTGTATTTGTGAAACAAATTCATTGGCCTGACAGAAGCTGAAGTTGCGGTGGAGGTGATGTTAGATGTTTCGGAGGGAAAAACAAGATTCCATTGCACTTGAGCATGACCTAGTGGCTGGTTCATTGAGTGGCATTTATGGTAGAAAAAGAAAAGACTAGTTGTCTGTTCTCCAAGCGTGAGGGTAATTAATGTGCATGCAGCTGTTCATTGAGGATTGGATAAAAGGAAAAAATAGTGGCCTGGTATGAGGTGTGTAGATGAAAGACCCACACTCCCACACAAATTTCCCAGTTGGGACTCATGTGCCTGGTACTTGGACCCACCAAATGCACTCTATTTTGTGACTAAACAAAATGTTCTAACAGATTTGCATGGAGAGTCAAAATCTGTAAACTTTCTCATTCTTTCCAAACTATTTAGTATAAGGCCTATTTGAACTATATAAAGGCTTAATGGGCTAAAAATTAGACTTAGTAGCACACAGGTATCATCACTATTTATTGATATTTTTTATATTCTGTATTTAAACTGTATATGATTCTGGTTAGACAAGTGAAAACTCTGCTAGTAAAATAAATGGTAAAAGAGTATATAATCTATATTGTTTACAGGTTCAAATAATATCTATAGTTTCTCCAGAAAAAAACGTATATTTATTCTTTAGACCTATGAAATAGTTTCCTCAAAGTTAGCCAAACTGTTATTTAACTTGAGTACCCTGGATAAACTATCTGGTATATGAAGCAACTGACATCTGTGCCTATTCAAGCTTTATAGATGCTACTTACATCATAAAAATTTAATGTGATTGTCTTCAATTTGGAAAACATTAATTTGTCTTAACCATGAAATAGCCCACCCATAGTATACTCTACACATTCAAGACAATAAAATACAAAGCTGTTTGACCTGCACCAGTCAAACCAAAATGGTAAATGGAAATATGTATTATGCCTTCGTTAATAATTTTTAGCTAAATCCCTTGAAATGTAAAACAAACTCACATTACTGAAGCTGGAACAACTTTAATACTGCTGTGTCAACAGAATCTGAATGCCTGTTGATGATGACTAACAGATAAATATTTCTAATATAAAATGTTGTAAGCCCCTCATCCTCTTTATCCATGTCCTATGACATCAAAGAGGCTTCTGTACCCCTTCATTTTAGTGGTCAAAACACTTAGACTTCTAATCATTAAAAAATTACTTACATGGGCATTACATCAAGCTACTTAATCATCCTAGCTACTCCTTGACAGTCGTTCAACCACAAAACACTTACCTTGCTATCCAGATCTGATCCACAATGAAGATGAAAATCTTGGCTCTGATCTACACTTTCATTCATTCTGATGTCTTCTCCCCTAATAAATCAAAAGGATTCAAAACAGGAATAAATTTAATGGTTCAGTCACACTTGTCTATGTTTCAGCAAGATATAGCCTGCCCTCATGTTGACCCTTAGTTCAAAAACTCACAAGCAAAGGGAGTAGGTATATAATTCTGCTTGTAAATCGCTAAAGCCTGGACCTATTACTTTGACTGTGAGCTCAGATTTTAGTCTCAGAATTTTCTTTCAGGCTGCCAGAAAACACTTCATATTAAAGCAAAAAATATACAATTTTAGTCACTGGTATACTCCTTTCTGTGTAAACATGTGTCACTTTAAGAAAGACAGAACACATTAGGAGTAAGTAAATATATTCCGAAAAGAACTAAAATAACATTGTCTTTGGTCATGATTCCTGAATGGGACATATTGAAAAGTCTGAAAAAAAATAATGCACTATGTCATCTCCTGTTTAACTAATGAAAAAATTATTCTTGGTTGAGATAATTCTTCATAACACTACCTTACAGAGTTCATAAGTCAAATTTATATGCAGCCTTTTTGGATGAGCAAACTGCAGAAGTCTCTATTTACTGTAGACAGGCTGCAAACACGTCAACCAAGGGAAAGGCAAGCCTACTGCACAAAGCCACATATGAAAGAGGAGAAACCTTCACAACAGGAAGCTGTGGAGCTGCCTGTGGGGTGGAAAGCCCATGGAACTAAGCTCCTTGCCACCCACACACTCAAATTTTACTGGAGCCAGGTACAGTATCTTGTATGACTTCCTTCTGTGTCAGTGCTCCAGTAACCTAACTGCACAGGCCTGCATGCATAAAGGACCTACTCTGTTAATTCGCTTAGGGGATGAAGAGAAAGTGAGGAACATTTTGTGGTAAGGAATAATGTCTTCCTTTCTCTTCCCTCCCTCCCTCTTCCCCTCCCCAACTATCATTTTGTTTTAGTTGGATTTGTTATAATGAACTGGCCAATATTCTTCTGCACAGAACATCCACAGCTATGTAACTGTCAAGAGTCTCCAGTTTTCCTATGAATAGATTTAGATAGAACCAGCAAATCCACCTCACAAAAGGAAGCCCTGGGTACCTGTAGTGACAGACCTATACTGACATTTAGACATTACAAAGCTGTTTCTAAGAGAGCTACACCTACCCCAGTGTTTCCCATATAGTCCTCCTTATTTCTGCCCAGTTCCTCCAGATCTTAAACTATGTGCTCATTTGCTCTTTGAACCCACACTTCACTTGCAGTTGGTGGCAGGAATTAAAGCCCACACTGTGCTTTTGCTTGTGCTGGACCCCCCATATTTGCAGCAAGAACAGCCTTTCAACACCTTTCTCACACTTCTTACCAGAAGACACACAAGTTCTTCTGCAGTAGAGATAATTAACTGCCAAAGAATCCTGGCGTGTCCACCCAAAATCAAAGTGTGTGGACTGCACAAATAAGAGCACATCAGTGCTTTTGTGTAAATGGATGAGGCCCAGCTAACTTGTTCTATAGAGCCCCCCCACAACTGATACTCGAACAAGTGCTTAGCTAGGCAACTGTTGATGGCTTTTTGCTGTAAAAAGATAGTAGGAAAAGAAAGAGGATGAGAAGAAAGAAACCACAAATGAGCAAAGACCTCTGATTCATGAATGAGAAAACACTGATCTTGGCAGTGTTACAAAAGTAATATTTTCACTAGACTGAACTGTTCTCAAATAATTTCTCCAATATTTTAGATACAAACAAGTTCTCCTTCAGTATTAGGCATGCATGTTCTTCTCTTTCCACCTCTTTTTTTCAGTTCCAAACCCAAATTTATTGTGGCCAGAAGTTCTCAAAAAAATCCCAGTCTCTGTTTGTATTTTAGCTGTGTTTCTCTCTCATGGTATACCAGAGCAGTGACGCAGTATGGGATCTCATTCCAGAACAATATTTCTTTTTCTCTATCCTTCCCTTTTAATAGTCCCTTGCCATCGAGAAACTACTAGCTTTTAGTGAGTTTCTATGCCAGTAGTACTCAGTTTTGGAAATGAATGAGATTGTCTTTGTCTCACAATGATATTAGCAACTCAAAGAAATACTAACGCTTTGACAAAGTGATAGTAACCAGTAACATGTTATGGATTACTTAAACCACAAGTGAAACATAACTGCCTGTTGGAGGAAATGTGGCAATTGTTTAACAGTGGTTAACTTCAGAAACACTTTTAAAGTTTAGACAAGAAGCAAAGTAAGGAATCAAACTTCACTGAAACTAAAAAGGCACACAGACAGGCAAATCAAACCTGGAGCTTGGCCACAATTAATCCCCCTGCTTTTGTAGACACAGTTTAATGACTGCCTATGATGAACACCACCAGTTTACAGTTCTGATGAAATCTAAATCTGCTGTTATGCAAAGGGATGCAATTCTAGCTGTTTTCAGGGGGAAACTGAATTGCCTTCTAATTGCAAAACCACTGTATTAGGGGACTGACTTTGCTATTGATTCAGATGAGAGAACTGGAATTAGCACTGCTGCTCATGAGGGCAGCCTGGGGGAAACTACTTTAAACATGGATTTTGTATGTGAAAATTACATACTACTTCTTCATTGCCCTGGGAAGACAGTGGCATTAGCAATAAACAGCTTCCTGCTGGAGATCATGAGTGCGGATTCTGATTCCATCTTGGGGTAGGTGCAGGACTAGTGGGGAAATGCTCTTCCTCTGCTGTTTTGGCTACGTCTTCCCCACTAAGGCATTACTAGAAACTGAATTCAAGTTGCATTACGGTCTAGCACTGCAAACAGGGTTCAAATACTTCTGTTATAAGGGAAAGCAATAGCTTTACCCTCCCTCCCCAGAATGACAGCACTTTAACAGTACTTACTGTTAGAACAGAAAATACATAATTTAGAAAGCTAGCAATAAATAAACCCAGTAGGTTAATTTTACTTGGTCAGTAGAGCTGAACCAACATACCTGGCCTAGTATTGTTTTGTGTTATGTCACCTTACACACAGTTTTGCTTTAATACTAAGATTTTTAGTAGTTGAAACTCTCAACAAATCAATGCATTGCTTACTTGTAAATAATACCCCTGTTAGCATTTTTTACTATGGGTAAGCTTTCTACAGTGTTCAAAAAAATGGGTTAAATCCTGAGACTGAAAAAATTCTAAGTATCAGAATTACGACATTGAAAACTTACACTCTTTTGAGATCAAAGAGAACCATCTGAATTAGTTTCCCGATTTCCAGATTTCTTAGATGTTCCACAAAGCAAAAACTTTTACTGAGAATTAATCTGAAAATGTCTTAAAAAGTATGACAAGAAATTGGCTATAACTCATTCTATCAAACTGATTGCCAAAGTTTCTTTTCAGTTGATGTAATTCCCATTTATTACAGTTCAGCTCCATCCCTATCCTTCTCACTATCATGATTATCTTCAACATGGAAAAAAAATTGTGTGTGATGTTTTTGCAAGAAAAGGCCATGCTTCAGCTGTGGAAAGTTCATTGAATTAAGCCCAAATCACGTAAATTATTTGAAGCAAGAAAACCCTTACTCCAAAATTCTCAGTGAAGTAACAATGAACTTTGTGTTTGGATGATGGACCATCACATCATGGATCAAAAGTAAATTTTTGAAGCTTTAAGAGATTTGAAGAGAATAGGGCATGGTTATGGAAATATATGGCTATTAGAAAATCAGATGAAAATGGGACTAATGAGCTACTACACGTATACAACTTGAGCATTTAAGGTCTGAATGTTTGTCAGCTCTCTTGCACTGAAGTTGTTCCACCTTGCATTAACATGTAAGTATTTATTAAAGTGAGAAAAAATGCTTCTACAATCATAGAGACTATAGGCAACTCAACAAGGAAATGATTCCAGTCCTATCCTGCCAACAGCTGTGTCAGTTCTCAGGCCCTGCAGGTAGGACAGAAAGAGCTATGTCTGTTTTACAAATCCTGATGGGATGTTAGCAAGAGCAATGTAGCCATTTATTTAGGGCAGCTAAGACTAAGGCGGTTCTAGACTTGAACAGAATACATACTCAGAAGATTTTCAAAGGGAAAATTCAAGCAGCTACGAGCATTACACAGTGTCAGTGGTAGCAAAAACGAAGGGTTTTGCTTATTGAAACTTCACATCTTGTTCACAAAAGTGAGCTGCTAACACCATAAGACCATAAGAAAATTAATGCCCTACTGGGTCAGAGAATGGCCTGCCTAGCCCACTGCTCTGTTTTCAACAGCAGCAGTAGCAGATGGTATTTAGGGAGAGTACTCAAGCCTGGCACTCGTCTATAGGTACATTTTTTTTAAGGACTTATTTTAATTACATTGCCAATATTGCATGCTGTTGCTACACATACTTATTTATTAATTATCAAGAAGTTTGAAAGAAGCCATACATGATTATAAAACACAAATCATAAACCAAAAGGATTTCTGTAGGTGTTTCCATTGAAATGTAGTGGGAGCAAAAATTAGCCTTCTAAATATAAAAAATACAACCAAAGATTGATCTGCTAACACATATTTGAAAAGCAGCTATGTTCAAGTGTCAGGAATAGTTTAATAAATTCTGGGTCATAAATATATTTGTAAGTTCTGAATAAATAAATCAAACCACCAATTTAGATCAGTATTTGAACACTGTTCATCAGCATTTTTGTATGTTGCTTCAATTTTACAAATGCTGCTAAAATACAATAGAATTTCAGATGCTCTCCACATTGACTTAACTGATCTGTTATGGAAATCAATTGGGAATTCTTTTCAATGTCTCACTTAGAAGAGAACAATTTCACCAGCCCATCCTTGTCTCCAAAAGCCAGAGTTCCAGTGCAGTAGCTTGCTGTTAGGATTTAAATATTTCCATAAAACCAAATGTCAGAGGATTTTCTGACAGTAGAACGTGTAGCGAAAATTGAAAACATGTTATAAACAGACTGAATTACTGTATAATTAGGATTTCCAAGAAGGCGGCAGCTTGCAGGCTAGTCAGCATTTTAAAGATGCAGAAATAATAAATAATGGGATTGTTCACGTAATTGCTTCCCAATAAATACAAGTCTGTTAACTGACATGGATCCAACATTTTAGGACTTTTCTAAATCAATATTTCTTAGTCTGTGACTCCATTTGCTTTACCAAAAAACAGTAGAATATGAAAATAGTCTACCAATGTGAAGTTTTAATATAGTATGAAATGAATGTGGAATTTCCTGCTGCACGGAGTAACAAGTGCAGGTGGCTAAGCATGGAGGTACAGAACTTTTAGTTTTTCAACTAATTCTCATTATATATTAATATAAGCCACTCACTTTTATGTTCCAGCTCTGTAAAATAGAGATGTAATGATCATGCAAGTCCAAACTCAGCGAGCTCAGCTAAATCAGAAACCTGAAGAATAATATACACTACATGGTGTAATATATAGAAGCACTTCAGGCTTCAACACTATTTTTTGAGTTGCATTCTCCCCCTGAGAATCTTCACCTGCCTCAGTGACGATTTTCACTCAGCTGAACTACAGCAAGATGATATTTTAGGATTTGTTTGACCTGACTGTCTTGCTGTTGGCAATGAACCAGGACCATCCTTAAGAAGCTGGTAACAAAAGGATTCTTGAAATTGTTTAAAGTTTTATTTCTGAGTATGCACTTTAATAAATTAAAGTTCTAGTTGAATTGTAGGAATGAAAAATAATAATCAAAATTTACAAATATAAATTAACTTCCTGTTTTAACTTGGCTAAGGAGCAGAGTCTACCCTCACTCCTTTGCTTGGTTTGTCTGGACAACGGCTGTCAGTCAATGCAGTGCAACTATATAGGAACTTAACTTATTCCTGATATGAACTATCAAATAATATTTTGTCACTAGAATAAAAACTGATATATGCAGGGTACTCCAGGGATGAACTGGCTGTAAATTCTAAAAACTAATGACTTCTTTAAAACTGCTCTTGTAATTTCAGTGAACATAAATGTTGGAACAATTTTTAAATCACTGTAGTACAATTCTAACTTTTTTTCCCAAGCATAGGTTTATACATAAGAATTACCAGTTCTCATACTCTTACACATTAAAAAGAGACAAGAGTTATGGTTATTATTTCATTGCACAGAATTTTAACTGACAGGGCTGATGTTCAGGTGAGTAATTTGAACATACTACTATGTGTAGCACTTTGCTTTTAAAATATGGAAAGAAATGAAAAGCATAGAAGAGCTTAATCCTGCCATTTTATTAAGGCCATGAAATATCACAAAAATTACAACTGCAAGCTGTTGCAAGAGGAGGCCATAAAATGCCTGTCGTCTCACCATACTATTTACCACACATATCAAAAGATGCATTATACTCGTAATAACCTGTCCCTAGCAGTACAACCTCCTTATATCACATCTTCCTCCAGAGTGATGTGTGATCAAGTGCAATTGCTATGTCTTTCTGTGAGGTGATTCAGAATTAGATGGTCCTGTACTTAAATGTGAAGCCACCAGAGTAAATACGAGTGTTTGCATCAAAAGGTTCATATACTATATGTATTAATCACAGAATTCAAGAGAGTTTTGTAAATCAAACTCCTAAACCATGCCATGTATGTCTCTTAGGGACATTGTAAAGCTGGCCACTTTTGTGTATCTGTCTCTGACAAGGGAGCAGCAACATGTTGCCTGTTATCATTCTTCACACCCAGGACCATTACCGTGACTGTATCTTTTGGAGCAGCACGTCCCCATGACTATTTTTATTGTGTCTGGCACTACAGAAGGTATTTAATCAAATTAATTTATAATGCACTTATATCAGATATGTATGTAGCAACCATGCAAATGCAAATAATTTTCTTTGTTTCTTACAACTTTAGTTCTTCTTACTTCTTGAGCTACTAAATCCCTTTAATAGTTTATAGGAGTAATCATACACAGGATCTATTTTTCACTTGGAAACCACATGGTCGATAGATCAAAACTGTAAGCAAAACTTGTGCTTTGCAAGCAAAGAAATGTGCAGGTATATATTGCTACTAAAAACAGCTTTATGGAAAACATGACAATATATAACAAAGCACATAGTAAGAGAAACATCCAGAGCCAAGAAACACTGAAAGTGCTCTGAAATACCTACCATAAATACTTGGACTCACTCATATCTTTGAAAAGGGATTGGTGGAAAATAAAAGGAAAATTATTCTAACTGTTAACTGTCAGATAACAGGAAAGAATGCTGTCATGAAGAGAGATACGCTTTTGAAAGATGAGTGAGGAAAGGAAGAAGAAACTGCAATAAGTCGACATTGCAAGCTGAAAGCGGCAAGGATGTAGCAGCAAGGATTTCTCTTGCTACTGAGCAGTGAAGAACAAGAATTTCTGCATCTTCTGGACCTTTCTGAGGATCAGAACAACAAAATCACAACACCTGAGCTGTGTGCTTTTCCTCATTTGTGTGTTTTCTTTCAAGTCACCTGTTACATTATTGCTTTGTGAGTAGTAAAGAGAGTAAAAACCTTGCTTCATCTCCTTGACATCACAAAAGCCAGATACAAAAAGCATCTAAGATCAGTAAAAGATATTCAGATTTACCAAACTGTGCTGATGCAAGGAAACAAAATTAATTTCATTTTTAAATTTCATTTTTAAAAATACTTTCCTACTAACATTCAATGTTTTCAGAACTTGCTTCTAAAAGCAACAGCAAGAACCCTTTTCCTACAGTGGTCATCCATTAGATAAACTGATACAGAAGTCAGAAAGATCTAATACCAACATCGCCTTGATATTTAGTCAGAGTGACATCATACTTTCAATAACATTTTTGTACAGTTCCAAACTCCAATTATTCATTATAAAGGCATTCCAACAGAGATTAACATCGCACTCCATATCAATTGCTAATCTAAAGACTGCCAGACAGTGATTGGCTCAGTATTTCAAAACTCTTTTTAATAGTGGATACTAAACACACTGAGGTCATGATACTTTTTTTCCTACAAGATAATTATTCATAGAGTTTTCCTACAAGATAATTATTCATAGAGTATCTCCTCTATCAACACAAGAAAACAGATGAAAAGAGTTATGCATGTTGGTAAATATTAATGGTTTAGAACTCTAATTATATTTATGTCTCTCCAGAAGTGTTTCATTATTAAAAAATCACTAAAATTTGGTGAAGCAAAGCCCTGCATTTCCTAGTACCATGTATCCTGGTTAAGACTGACAATTTTTCAGAACTATTTTTAAGTAATTTTCTGTGTCCTCAAAGAATCAGTTGTAAGTGATGAATTCAATACCCAAAATTAAGTGTTTGTTTTAATGTAAAAGTTATTTCATCTCTAATTTGCATATTTTGTTATGTCTTTTTAGCTGCCAAATTTATAATGAAGTGATAAATAGAGCCTCCTAAGGGATTTATTTCAATTAAGCTTGGCTTCAGGGTGGTCCTTATTTCAGTCAAAACTAGAAAACTGATGCTTGATTTCCAAAGCAAAAGCCACACCAAGCTGCACAAAAAGAATTTATTCTAACATTTTCCAGAGTTTCACTGACGTGCGTTCATGGTATGTTCCACATTTTATTAATTGTTTATGTATTTTAGTACTGTATTTCCAACAATCTATAAAAATATTTAAATGTGGCTATAAGAAATAGTACAGCTGACATATCCTTTGATTTTTCTTTTAACATAAATCCTTTCAGTGATCTTCTAAGCTAATATGACTTTTTTTCAAAAATAAGCAGGTACAGAATACTATAAAATATTCAAACTATTAATGTAAATACTATTAGAATAAACCATCAAAACTTTTTTCAGTCAAGTATCACCGGGAAAAGAATAAACATAAGGAATCAAATTAGAAAATTTAAGATGTCAGAATACAGGAAATACGGTTTAGTGTTTAATGCAGATGAAAATCCCAAGATTTTTCCAGCTTATCCTAAAAATGCAACATTATATTTAATGAAAATGTTTTTAGAGCAAACATGATGTGTTTCACATGAGTTGTGATGTTTCTAAACCTTACTTACTTCATATTTGTCACAGGGGTAGATATCATAAGTTACCCTCCCCACTTCCTTCCAATACAATATTTACAAATTTGTTGAATGTTTTCCTCTCACCATAAAACATCAATACAATAAAAATAACATTTGATCGGCCTCTCCATTGGCAACTGCATTACAAGTGTATTGGTAACTGCTGAGACATACTAATACCTCTTCTTCTGTCAAGTAAACATATTTAACAATCTCAGCCATTACATTTGCAAATGAGTTTCAGTTGTCACCTGCAACCATTTGGTGCAGGAAAATCCATTTTAAAATAGAAATTTGCTCTTCTTTAGGGAAGAGTCAAGTCACTTCTTCCCCAAAATGAAGAACACTAACTTGCCACTGGATTTTCTCCATGTTTTGATCCCTGTATCATGTGTTGCTGAACTTGAACCTTCATTTACTCTGGTAGGTCTGTATATATATTTTATTTGAATGTTTGAAGTTGCATGTATCCTTCTAGTTGGGCTCAGAGGTTATACATTTTTTTGGGCCAACTTTTCTAATGTGAATGAAAGATGTCCAGCACTTTCAGAAAACTGTTCCTAGCTCCCTCATAGACAGTTCCAAAATGCTAGCAGATACAAAGAGGCTAAGAAAATAGCACACAAAATTATAATTTACACAAAGAGCCGTTCCTATGGCCATATATAGCTGGTTCATAACCCTAGCAGGTCTTAGAAAATACTCAGCAGAGTTGTAGAAATATGTTTGAAGATATACATGGGCATATATTGTGTATGTACATACTTATTTTGGACATAATATATATATATAATCTTTATTCGCTTTTTTCTTAACACTTTTAGATAAATTTGTTGAAGTTAGCACCTTGTTGCTGGCAACACCAGGGTACAAGTGCTATTTGGACAAAAGACTAAAACCTTGAGTACAATCAGATAATTAAGCTGCTGAATGTCATAACTCACTGAAACAACTGATTTTACTTCCAACTTGCCATCCAAAGAAGTACATTGTATTTTAAAGAAATCATGTCCTTCGTGTTCAAATGCCAGTGTTCTAGAAGGTAACGGTAAGTTTCCAAGGACAGGACTAAAATAGAATTGCAGCATTTACTGATCTCAATGAGATGGTACTTATCAGTTTATGTCTTGCCACAGTTTGTAGAGCAATAAGCCATTTGTTAATAATGTAGACAAATAAACATTTATCTTAATTTTTGTCAATTGGAATAGTGCCTCCAACTATCTTAAATCTTATCATATAATAGTTCACACTAAAGCAGCATCCTTAGTGAAATGAAAGAAACAGTAATTGTAAGTCATTTTCTCTTATTCCAAAATATTTCAAAATTGTAACATGAAGATTTAGAGTAGAAGATTAAACACTCCTGGATGTTGTAATGCTATTTCTTTACCAAGTGTCTTACCCAAAATAATCAAATCTGCTAGTCATGGAGACAGAAACAAGCTTCAAGAAGTATTACTTACTGTTTAACACGACTATACATCAAGCTCCTAACACTGGAGAAATGTTGTCTCATCATCTACACCAGTAATTTGTAATTGCATGACATTGCAAGCAGTAATTTCCATCAGTTAATTTTCAGCCAAAAGAAACAAACTTTTCCAGATAAAAACTAAAAGAGTACCAGTGTGTCCTATGATATAAACTGAGAAGCTCCAGGCATATGCCAAAGAATGGAAGACATTACATTCCTGTCTCAAAGCTAATTCTGAACAAAATAAGCCCTTTACAGTTCTTAGTTCCCATCTCAGAGCCCAGCCTAGTAGGACTGAAGTAAATTTTGCTAGTCATCAGCTTAACTCAGAGAAATATCATGCCTAGAATATGACTTAAAATATTTTTCACGCCCTATGGGATTTTTCATCCTATGAGGTGTTCCATTCTAGGATAAAAACATCAAAGGCAGAAAAAACCCCAAATATAATACAGATAATTGCAATGAAGGAGAGCAACATTCTTTTGATACTTTCAGTGAGTGTGCCAGTAACACTGGTGAAGCACACCAGCTTTTACTCTACAAGTGTTTCTGTTCCAACATGTAACAGGGATGAGCCAGTCATAAATGGCTGTAGTGGGCTTTCTCTTCACTTCAGTTCCTACCAGCACTGTGTGTTATGAGATATTAACGGTTGGCAGAGTTACAAGGTCACCTCATTCAGCCCTTGCCCATTGAGAATTGTGTTTTCCCTTTCACTTATACTCTGTCATGAGTAGATTGAAGCAATAGGATTTCTCCTAATTCCTATAGAAATTTATCCTATAGGCTCCTATGAAGCATTTTATTTTCTCCTTGATATTTTCACCTTTCACACATTCTGTTCTATCAGACATCGTCACATTAACTTTCCGCTCATTCTTCTTAAGATTCTGCTCATAATTATGGCATTGTGTGTTACGATTAACTTTTATGTTTAATTGTTAATTTTGTTGAAAGTGCTACACAACATTTTCTCCAAATATGTGCCCATGTTTTTAGACAGTTACTGATTGAAACCAGATTAGCATTCTCCCTCTTGATGACCAGGGTGTTAGGGAAGCAGGCAGGCACTACACTTTACATGTAAACCTAGAACTACAGCGTTGACCTTATGAACTCTACCAAGTATCTGCCTCATCAATATCCGAGATTGCATCAAATCAGTTACAACTCTTTGTTATATAGGAGAGGTAATGGGCTGTCCTGCATCTTAGGTCACTGTTCCTAAAACACCATTACTGAAAAGTATCCTGCATTCTAATTGTACAGTTGGGATTTGAGGATTCGAGATTATTTGAATCAATGACTTGAACAGAATACTGATTCATGTACTTAGACAGCCTTGCAAGACAGGACAGTATGCCATTTCTTAACTGCCCTGTCTTCTCCACACACAATTTATTTCCCACTCTTTCAGTTCCTAGATGAATCACCACCAGAGTCTGACTCCCAGGCTGTTTCACTAGTCAACCACTACTTCTGAGCTGTGAAAATTCTTTCTTATCCCTAGCCCTTCTTCATATCTATACAATGCACAGTTCTTATATACATCCTTGTCTTGCTCTGGTTTCTGCTGTTCATTCCCTGTAGTAATTCCATATGAACCAGGGGATTAGGTGGTGAGCTCTGAGAGGAAACAAGCAGATCTCTTGTATACATGGAACCATTCTTGTAAGAGGCTTCTTGAAATAAACTTCCTAATACACAAACTCCTAAGAACATCCTCCACAAACATCACCGATAAAGGTGACCAAAATGAAGGTCTATATAGGAGTCTGTCCAATAACAATGACAACAAACCGAGATCAGTCACTTCATAGCCAAAGAAGCCACTTTGCTTATTACTCCAGGTCACAAAAGTCATGTAGGAGAGCCAAATATTTAGGGTGAGCTGGTCCAGTTAATTATACACTGTACAGAAATCATCAGAAAAGTCAAGGACTTCAAAAGGTGTTACAGGAACTTATGCTACTTGGCCAGCTGCCATAGGACATAGTACACTAGAAAGGATTAAATAGCATAGCCTGACTGGAATGAGGTAACTGCCTTTGAACCACAGATTTGCAGTGCTGTGTAAAGCCCGCTGTGATGACTCCAGAAATGGGACTCTCCATACCACAGAACTGAAGATGGCGTAAGGTGAAGAATAGTTCTGGTGGATGGTACATTCAGAATATGTTCAGGATAAGCTGCAGAAGCCACTATCAGGTAAAACAGTCCTAAGAAATACTGCTATGCATAACACATTTTTGCTACGTGAGAGCAGATAATTAGGGTAGCAAAATAGTTGGAAATGTCTGCTGCCTGGAGAGCACTAACAAATATGTCAGCTATTAGAGACTTGGCTCAAGCATATCTCAAGGCTGGGCTAGAACCAGATTGTACACAGATCCCAGAAACTTGACACAGGTATGGAAAATAGAGGTTGGTACCAGAGATGGTAATTATATTCATACTGTATGTCCACCATCATCTGATGAAGGCACAGCTGACATTAATTGGGTTTTGTAGTATTTATTCAGGTCCTGCTACATGTCCATACCATCCTCAAAATCTTGCCTTTTCTGAAAATTCTTGTATGGTCAGTCTTCATTTTTCCAAATCCCCAAGGAACTTGATTTGTTCCTCTTACTATTTACTATCTCTTTAAATTCTTCAAGTATCTTACAGGCCATGGATTAGTCAATGGACTGATAGGCTGAGAAGTTAAAGAAGCCAGTGGATCAAGGACAATACTCATCAAAGACTTGTATGGAGGTAGCCAAAGGCATCACAGAATAGAGGGTGGGCCTGTTCCACAACTAAGCACTGCCTAGCCTCAGTCTGCTCAGTAATTCTTTTCAATTCAAGCCTCCCCCACAGAGCTGAGAAAGCTGGAGTAGGTGGCCTGCTGGTCCTCTGCCAAGCTTGTTTCCCCAGCTCCTCCAAATGTCCAGACAAAACTGAGGGAAACCATCCTGGCTAACTGACCAAGCCTGCTTTCCCCTACACCGTTCACCCACTGACCCTCCCCATCCCATGTCTAACCACAGTTCAGTTGCTCTTGTACCCAGTCTCGTAGTGAGCCTTACCAGCCCAATTGTCCCTTACGTGGTCTCCCTCATGTCCCTGATAAATCTGTTGCTATTTCCCAGTCTATCCCATCTCTCCTAACACATACCTTCTGTGCCTCTGCTCAGACTGTCTGCTAACCCAAAGGCCTGGGTGAGCATGAGGGAATAATGGCTTTTATACTGGTGGGCAAGCCTTGTTCCCAGTTTGGGAGCCTTGGTTCTGATCTTCCTGGGTGGGCTAGTCATGACCCTGTCTTGACAAGAATTAAGGACTTTCCACATGGGTTGGGCAATATTTAGGCACGCGGCATGAGGGAAATGAATCAAAACAGGGATGGGTGGAGGACAGAAGGCTAAGTTGGCAGGAGAGAATCGTATGAATGTGAGAAAAGCAACTTAGAAGGCCAGAGAACTTTATAAATCTAATTCCGGATGGCTATCTGACTTAGATGAGTAAGGCATCCTTTGGAGGCAGGGTTAAGGAGAAAAGGAGAAAAGAAGGCAAATGACGTGGGCAGCAAGACTTAGCTACTGATCTTCACCTAACTACCTAAATGAGAAAGAGAATCCCAATATTGATTTCAAGAATTTTTGCCAGGAAAACAAATTACTCACCCATCTATATTGAAAATATATAATCTTCTCTTTTAAAACATTTCTGTAGCCTAATCTGCATTCTCCAAGGTTTCTGGAAATTTGGTGCTTAGAAGTAAGCTGCAGTTTTCAGGGATAAATGAATAGTATAATCTTCCTACATCCACGAAGATACATTCAATGTAGACATTAACTATTTGTGATAACATTCATATTGCATTAATTTCAGCAAGTACTTTCATTATGACCAAGGCACTAATTTCAAACTGAAGTATCAGTGAAAAACAAACTTAAGCATTTCCATCAGAAATTGGAATTATTGCACGTAGTTTTCTGACCATTAGTAGTCAAATAAAATAAACTTTTAAAATATTTTTGCAAACAGCAAGCTGTATTATACTCCATGTTTATGAAATGTTTTGTTAATAGTTTCAGTTTCAAATAACTATATTTAAGATAATTTCACTGATTTATGGATATTCAGTAAAGGTTTTTTCCTTGGCAAAGTTCTCACTACTATTTTTCCTTTAGCCATTCAATTTGAATTATGTTAGCATCAAACAGGAATTGATCCATCTTACACTGAAAACATGATAGTTTTTCTGTGGACTCTTAAGAGAACTGGATTAGGCCCACAGAGAAGAACCATTCCCCCTTCACTCCATGATACAGCTTATAAACTTCAAAACTGAATGTTCTGTTTCCTACAAGCACTTCCACTGATTATGCAGTACCCGTTTACAACTTGTTAGTTCATTTTTTATTTCTCCATCCTGTCTAGAGCATGCTGTTCATCACAATTCAAGCAGTTTCACAACTAGTTTATTTCACAATCTAGATCCACATTGCCACCAGAAGCGAAAGTCCTCCCTATTTCCTTAAGCCCTTGGCCCCTCCTTTGTGCCAGAACTGGATTGCTGGGATCAGATAGATTGACTCTATTCAGCTGAAAACTACCAAAATTAATTAATTGGTTTTCAGGCAGATCAACCCTCTGATCCAACCAATTACACAGCTGCACGAATGTTGTTGCCAGCAGAAGAAAAGCACTATAACCCATTGCCTAGAGCAGAAAACTGGTGGGACAGTAGCAGCATAGATTGAAACTGGTTTACACCAATTGTGAAACTGCAGCCTTAAACTTAACTGTAACGTACTGATCACCATCTTCTTCAATAAGGGAGATAATAAACAAAATGGGAGCAAACACTGATCCAAACAAAAGAGCAATTTGAATACTAAATAGTCGATTAATGAGTTGTTAATGTGACAGGGCAAATCTGTACAAACTAGATAATATATGACTTTATGAAGCACTGTATCACTCGTTTATTAAAATGCATACTATTCTATATTCATCTTTACTTTAGGATCTTACTGAAAAAGGGATTTTTTAGATAAATTTTTGCTCTTCAAGTATTTTTTCTGCTTCACCAACATTAATATTTATACCTTATTATCAATACTCACCTAACAGAAATGCCAAGACTGCCCTTTCATCACAGTGAAAATGTTAAATAAATTTTATCCTTCTCTTATGTCAATTCCCTTAAAAATAATTGTTACTGTTACTATACCAGCTGTATCTTCAAAAAAAATTGGTCCAATAATAATTCATATTCATGAACAACTTTCATCTACCTTCTCCTATGTTTTGCTTTATTTGTTTTCCTAATTTATAGCCCTATTGAACATCCTAACAGATAAACATAAATGTATGTTGCATGTGTGAAACAAGAAAAACGTATCAAGTAATGTAATTGACTAGGAAACACAGCAATAATTTTCTAGATGTGTACTATTCATCTCTGTTGAAACTATTTTGCTTCTAAATTAAAAAATAGGTTCAAACTCTCATTTTTATCCCTTTCATCTTAACTCTGTTATGCTCAATATAGAGCTCAGCTCTGGACCACCACTTTTAGCCAGTCAATATTTTGAAGCCAGCACTGCAAAATATTATTGCAGAGCTCTGTTGAAAAATCAAAGTTAGTTTTCTCAAAGAATATTGAAGACTATTGCCAGCTATTATATACTGCTAGGGAGAATTTTGTCCCAAAATACTGATGCGTTAAGAAATCACTAGCTTCCTTCTCTTAAATATCGCATTCCTAGATATTCCAGCAAGAGCTTTGTCTTGTTTATTCCTCTCGTGGACCCTCTAGACCACGCTACCTAAACTAGTTAAAATCACAAAACTGCTTGACTGTAACTGATATCCTTCTGCTCCACCTAATTCCTGTACAGACCCATAAAACTTGCACTGATATCAGCCATATTGCAATCAGGAATTGAACAAAAAGCCGAGTAAAAAAAAAGCCAAACCAGAAAAGGGTCAAGTATTCTATTCTGGCTGTAGTTTTTCCATTACACCTTAAAATGTCAAAAGTAATTTGTCACACTTACTGAATTACCTCATATATGTTCAAAGTCCACCAAGTCCTTTTCACTATTATTTTCATCAGCCTTTTGATGTGATGACTAATCTGCCGCAGAACCACATGATGTAACACAAGTTAAAAATAGTAAGGAGTATCTTTGCTTTCCTTTATTGCCAGTCAATTCTAGAGTTCTTCATGCTCTCACATAACTTTCTGTCCTTATAAAATAAATTTTAAGCAACTTTATGTCCTTCAGTAATGCATATACATCTGTTTGCTCAGACTATATTGTATATATATGAATATAATTATACACATGACAAATGTTAAAGAATGTTAAGACTACAATTTAGCCACTGAAAAGTTAGAAAATACTGGAATTAGTGTTGTTGGTGCAACCCTACTTAAAATGGGAAGAGTGACAAATGCCTCACAAAAATCTCTGAAAAAAATCTGCCTTTGGACAAGGATATGAAATGTCTGCAGTAAGTAGGGCGTGGGGCCATGTATGATAAGGGCAAAGCAATATTAAATTATTAAATTAAATAATAGCTGCTCATTAAGTGCATCCTGCGTGAGGTAGGAATTCTGTGGAAAAATAGTGTAATCTCATAATTAAATGTAAACATATGAGGAACCAAGTTTACTCCATCAAAACCTCCCAGACTTTTTCTCCTCGCTTCTCCCTATCTACTATCACAGCTCTGTTATCCTCACTGTCCATTCCTCTCCTGTTCTTGTCCTAATTCATTCCTTTTATTTATATATGTTTGCCTTTTTCCCCTCTACATTCCACAAAGGCAACTCCTCTTCTATGGGGGTACCAAACAGCATGTGCCAGACAGATTTCTTGATCTGTTCCAGTGGCTGGACCTAGATCCAATCCAGTTTAAAACAGTGTGGGAATGTATGTGTACAAAGCAAAGTCCAGTTCAAGATTATTTTTATCTAAAGAAGAACATAACTGAAAACTTGATTTTGCTATAGGTTGAACTTTAGAGGAACTTCAGTAATATGCAATATTATCAGCTTGCCTACAACACCAGAAGTCCTGTCTTAGTGTTTGTTCTGAGCACTGCCCAACAAAATGTGTGAGGTCATGTAATTAAGTATGGTGCATAGATAAAAGCTCAAATCATGCTGCACAGGTCATGCAAATATATTAAGTCCTATTATTTGTCTGCTGAACTTGACAACACTAACAATGTTCTTTTACTACAGGTTGTGTGTACAAGTGCCTGTGTTTGTATGCAATCTATTTTACAACAAAATTTAATTTGGTTTATGCCCTTAATATACAGGAGGTTTGATTCTCTTCTTACACTGCTTTACATTGCAAAGCTACTTTGATTTTAGCAAAGTTATTCTGATGCATATTAATCTCACAGTAAATTATTGTTTCTTTTCATACAGATAAATACCCACACACATACATCAGGTTTTATACATGCAGTCATATATGTACACGTACCTGAATACTTAAAACATTATAACAAAAGCAGTGTACAAAACAACTTAAGCCTACTATGTTTTGTGTATTGCCATGTTTGACTACATGATTTGTTCTGTTCTGTTTTCTGGAAGATTACCCTACTAAGATCCTATTCAAGCTTGCTGCCAGAAAATTTCAGTTTAGCACTAAACTGAAAGCTAAACTAAGGCAATAAACCAAACTTACTCCTTACTCCCAGAGGGGGTCCAACAAAAAAAGAACATAAAAGCTGCTTGTTCAGCTGTGGCACTCCTCTTTTAAAGCTATTGTATGACTGCCTTTATTTCAATGACACATGCTGCCTGTCAGAAGGTGATAGTCTCTGTCATATTTATTAAAAGCCGTTTTGGTACTAAGCAGCCTTAAGTAGCTAACTAAAGACTGTGACATAAATCATGTATGACATTATAAGACATGAAAAATGGGTCTCAAAGTAGTCACCAACCAGTGACCCTAGTGTACAATATTTTTAGCAACACAAAATGAGCAGAAAAATATTGACTTACAGGGCAGGAGCTTCAAAACTTTTGAATGCCAAAAGCCATCCTTCCCACAAGTTGAATTTGATTTTGCCTCTGATAACTGAAAAGGTATAGAATCTTGCAAGCTAGAAGCTTTCTGCTAGCTATGCCTTTTGAGGAACTCATGAGAATTGTTTTATCTAACAGTTTCTGCATCTGATTAACTGTTTTTTAAAGTGCTCCTGACTGCTGATCAAAACATGCAATAAATTATGCTTTGTTTCAGA
This sequence comes from Aegotheles bennettii, assembly GCA_013398125.1. NCBI lineage: Eukaryota > Metazoa > Chordata > Aves > Caprimulgiformes > Aegothelidae > Aegotheles > Aegotheles bennettii. The sequence continues at coordinate 244,744 of VZRW01005917.1, forward strand.
AGTACTCATTTTCTGTACCTTTTCTGGAGGTAATCTTCTAATGCATTATGTTTCACACAGCAATAAAGTAACATTTAGGACTGCTATGCCATCACTAATTTACATCACAGAAAAGTCTGTACAAAAGACTGAAGTGCAGAGATGTCCAAGCTCACTTTAAGCCAGCTGCAAGAAGCCATCCTGCTGTATTGGCCATGGAGGAACATATCAGCTTATTTTCTTTGGAAAACTTCCATGTTTCCCTAGCAAGATTTCTTCCAATGGTTAAACTTGCTTATTTATGCAGGTATTTGGGTATCTCTACATCGTACTGAATGTGCAGGTTACATTTACACATCTCTGGCCCTGCCTGAATTTAACAAGACTTCTTGATTTGGCAGCACTTGTCATGTTGTTGCTGACATGAACTTGGAAAGTGGATTCCTTTATTCTCTTGGAGATACCTAGTATGCAATCCTGGTATCTGGATCACATACACAATTAAGGCATGCAAACACACTAAGTGCTATTTTTCCCCTACTGTACCTAACACTGGTGCATTACTGGGTTATCACCATTAAGACTGGGATATGTTTCTCACATGCCTTCCTTTAAACAGTAAATACAAGACTGTATCTTTTATTTTGTAGTGTTGCTTTAACAATATCATCCAGAATATTTTATGAGGCTAAATATTAAACATGACTGTGTTCATAAAAAAGCTGAACAATTGCTTTATAAAGAAAGGAAAAGTTGTTTTTGGCTGCATAAGAAAACAGCAGGTGAAGAAAAGACTCTGTAGAAGTTCTCCTTGCAATATTTACAGTAAAACAAACTTTCAGCTATGTAGCTTGCCTGTATTAAAGAAAAGAAAGACCTCATATCTGCTTGGCTAAAGAAGGAGGATATGCAGAAAGTCAAGAAGGGCTGATAGAGGTAGTGCACTGGTTGAAGTGAAGTTCTAAAACAAGCTGTTGCAGAACTTAGATATAAACCACCGGAATCAAATGGCTGTGAGATACAGTGCTGCTTATTCCTCTCTACAAGGAGGTAGAAAGCAATGTACAACACATATTGAAGAATAGAGATATTAGGTATTCAAATTACATAGAAAGAAAATAGATGGGTCTAAGGAAAAAAAGAGATGAAAGCTTAATGTACTGTCTGTACTAGCTAACAGTTTTCATGTTATATTCAATTTCTTATTCCTAAAACTCCATTACCATCAGACTAAATAGCTCCATTTCTGTGAAGCAATCAGAAGCACCCTCCTATTAATAACCTGAGTATTTTGTGGGTAAAAACTTGGAATTTTAAACCTGGACAAGAAATTACATAGAATGATTGCTGTTGACAATTGTTTTGCTTCATGCTATTTCTTGACATTGTAGCTGGGTGGTAAATAGTTTCTTTCCTGTGAAACTTTGAAATCTCAGAAATATTTCTTCCCCGCATTACAATTAACCCCAGAAGTGTCAAAGTTTTTCTACATAAAAGCAAGGGAGAGTCCAAAACAGCAAAAAGGCATAATTTTCAATGCCTACATTTTGAAGTCAGAGCAGGGATTTGAAACTTAGTCACAGTGTCCCTTTCATTTTTCATATTTTTCATTAATTTTTTCTTTCTTCTTAATGAATTAGCATTTTCAGAAAAAAAAAGAAAAAAAAAAGGAAAAAAAAAATCTGTCACTCCCTAGAGCTTTCAGAGAAACAGGGAGAAAAAATAGCCAGGCATTTTGCTTGCTCTTACTGCACCAAGCAAAACCAGGATATTTCAAGAAACATAATCATTTGCTTGATAAAAATATATTTATTTTAAGTAACTTGAGAATATTGATCTAATCAGCTCTAAAATGTGAATACTGAAAAAAATTGAAAATTGAAAGTGAAGAAATCAGGCTAACATTATTAGCCAAAGAATTTTCACCACTCATACGAATTTAAATTATTTAAGCCAGTTTCAACATTTGAAGAACTTTCCTACTCTCAAGGGTGATATTAAACGTATACGTCAGTAATTCACAGATTGCTGCTGCTGCTAGTCATCAGAATCTGGTTTTAATTCCATCCAGTTAAAATTTCTCTTCAAATCAAGAGTGTTTAATTCACTAAAAACATCTCAAAATCAAACAGAGAATAAACAATCCTATTAATGATAGATAATTTAAAATGATATTTCTCCTTTAGGACTCGGGAAAAGGGAGGTACCTGGTTATCCAAACTATCTGGAGAAAACTGTGAGCTAATTTACATGGTAGTAATGAGCACATAGCTTTCATATGACTCCTGAGCCATTTGCACACTGAGCCAACTGAACATGGAGTGAGAGCAAAGAATATGACACTATAGGGAAAAGGAAATAGTCCAAGCAAAAGAGGTAATAACAAACATTTGGATGCAATTTACATGGGTGTGAGGAAAAAAACAGGGTCATACTGTGGCAAAGAGTTCCGTAATCTTAATTTTCTACCCTTCACACATGTTAGGGCTACTGTAATGCTCTACTGTTCCCAGAGGAAACAGAAGATGAGGTAGTGGTCTTGCCATTTCAGCCTGCGTTAGGCAGGACTCTTCTTGACTGACAGTTTGGTTTCAGAATGGCCAGCAGAAGATGTCAGATTGTTACTTTGTCCTTTCATTCTGCCCAGTTATTAATCAGATAGGCAGGGACTTGCTCTTCTATTCTCCCTGCAATTCTTCCATACCATTCCTCAATAAACATAGCTCTCAAAGGTAGCCTTCAGAACAGTCGCCAACAATGTAAGGGTTTAACAAATCATTTAAGTGCTGTATGGCTCTCTTAGGAAAAAGGGACTTTATGCTCATGATCCAACACATTCTCTGCAGATACTGAAGCTGACCACACTATGAATCGCCAAAGAGTTTTCAAGGAATGCAAAGTGGTCCCATTGCTACGTAGGAATTAATTTATAGTTGTATTTATTGCACAGCAGGGTAAGTCATTCCTTTTCGATTTCTTTCTTGAAATGAGACCAAGTGTCAGCTAGTATTTAGCGGAACTATGTTACTTTTGCACCAGATGGAGAGCTGGCCTGACAACCTTTATTTCACACAGAGTCAGAGACACATGTTAAAAAGTCCCGCTGATTTTTATTTTTTCCTCAGAATTTTTTTTCTAGAAACTTCTGTTCTATGGATGAACCTGGAACTTTCCATAATATTAGGCAAACAATGCTGATTCTAGGAGTCTTCCAAACCTGTGTGTGATTACACACTTTGATTATATGGATTTAACCCCATTTTGGTAAAAGAATCAATAAAGAAGCTTAATTATACACTTCTGCTCATGTCAAAAAAGTCTTACAGTTGTTTCAATGAAGAGGGTCTTCAACTTTCCTCCTTTGAAGAAAGGACTTAAAATTTGGCAGGATCCTTGTCACTGTCACTACGCAGTCTCACCCTGTTTAGCCCATCTATAAACTTCTGACCGAAGTCAAGTTTGCAGATGCTCGATGAAAGCTTGTTAGAGGTTATCAAGCAACATTTTTTATAAAGTCTGTTTTTACATTTTGTCTTCCAGAACTGAGCAGAGCTTTTCCTTGCAACAGCTTCTCATGGCTGCCAGAAACAATTATGGCACTGGGCACTGGAACAGAAGAGAGGCAAACAGTCTTCCTGTGTTCTCAATGTTTCTCTTGTTATACACACAGCTCAGTGGAAGAGTCACTTGGGTTGGAAGACGCCGTGCTCGGGAAAAAAGTGAATGAAAAGTAGATGGGAAGGCTTCACAGAAGAAGAAAGACTATCAGAAAATATTGTTGGTTATGTGAAATATGCTAATGAAAAAGAGCAGTAGGGGCAAACTGGTGGGGAAAAGTGTGAAAAAAATAATTAGTATTACTAATTACAACTTTGTACTACTAAGTACAACTACTTCCCACAAGAACCTAGAATAGGACACACAGTTCTCAATTTTCAACATTCATCTGCTGTAGGTATGTGGCTAGGAAAGTCTCTGCTAAACTGCACGTGTCTTCTCCACGCTGTGGCCAACCCATGAAAGAGATGACAGCTTATGGCTGTCACCAAGTACTTCACTTGGAGATATGCGAGAGTCTGTGCTACAGGTCTATAAAATCTCTGTTCAGTATCAATGTAGCAGTCTGTGTAACTTCACCTAATGACAATTCTGTCTCTCAGGAAGGTCTTACTTTGTTTTCTGTATCCTACTTTGTAAGATAGTATGGTACATTACAATCTGTATACAGCATGATACACGCTGCAAAGTCTTACTCAAAATTTAGAATGTATCAGCATTAAGTTCACCTGTGCAATTTTTAATTGCTTCCTGCATGCATAATGATTGCATTTCCTTTTTTTTACGTGAATATATTCTGTCCTGCATCCCTACTTCATTCAATAGTCAGGAAGTACAGTGCTTAGGGAATGATTAAGGCTTAGGCTTTGAATAAAGATGTTGCCATTAGACTTCTGCCCCATTTGCTCCAGAAGGCAGATAGTGCCTTGGAAGGACCAAGTAAAATCAAAGATTGATATTCTCTTCTGAATGTGAATTTAAAAGTCTGTGGTGAGCTGAATAGGAGGACAACCAGAGGGAAGGACCAGCACTATAGCCACTGAGGGAGTAGACCCCGTCAAGAGAAAGGTGAGGGAGGAGAAAGCAAAGTCTCACTAATGCAATGGAAGGCTGCTTTATTGGAACTGTGTTCTGCCTCTGAAGTCTGCCAGAAGACCTGAATTCTCACAACAGCGTAAGTCAAGAAGAACTCTCCTTTTCACACTTCAAGCTCTATAAGCAGCTCCAAACCATAAGAGCAATCAGGCCGAAAGTCTGAGGATTAGACATTTTTGACAAAACAGTATTTGGTCTCTCAGTGTTTCAAGTACACAGACATTCCTATGGAGGCATAGAAAGCATCTCATTTTATAAAATAAATTATTTCTTGCTTGCAGGGAATTAATTTAATATAGCAATAATTGCATAGAAAATCCCACGTGAAAATTAGCTACTCAGAGCAGGGTTTGGCTAGAGGTCACAAACAAAGCAAGAGGGGAAAACACTGATTATGCAACCACAAAGCTATGCTGTGTTGTCAACTCAATTGAGGTATATTTAACTGGAGCAACACAGTACCATATACGGATAGACAAGCTTGCTCTGAATGACAAGACACTGCTCCCTCTAGGCCAACTGCTTAATAGGGGTATGGAGATAAAAGATGCCTGAATTAATTAAAATGAATTTATTGTCCAGAATTTATTGATATTCCTGTCAATAACAGGTGCATGCTAGGAACTACGATGTAGGGCTACAGGAACTCAAAAGGACTAAAACATCCCCAGCTCCCGTGTCTGTTGCTGGGACTGTCAGTTCAGACATAGCCAAGAGAATAGTGTCCTCAAATACTACTGATTTTCTGTGCATTTACTCGAGAAGCAGGTGAACCCTTAACTCTTCACCCTCCACTATAATCTGCTACACCAGAACATAAAACTGCTACATGTTTTACTTCCACCTTGAATAACTTTGGAGATATAGTATGGATTACAATTGTGTCTCTTTCGGAGAGCTGCAATTACATGTCATTTCCTTACAGGAGTTACACTTGAAAAGTACAACCAGCAATTGATAGAGTAACCTGCGTTACTCAGGCAGGAGTAAATTCTGCTTATTGCAAAGAGTCCTGAATTCACAGCATGTTAAACTTATGAAGGACTGTCTTCATGTCTGAGGTCCAGTCTGCGTAAAAGTTGCTTACATGGTTCTTGGCTCAACTGAAGGACCACAAACGTTGTGTACTATGGAGCCACTCAACATAATCTGAGGAGAATATTTCCTTCAGTGCAGCTGCAAAATACCATAAATAGGCATTCCCTCTGCTTCCTTACAAAACACCAAAATCTCTGCTTCATTTAGGGGAAAGAATCCCCTTCATTTCTTTCCTACAACTATGATTATGTAATAGAAGCAGCATTTTTTAAAAGGCCAATCTAAAGGATGAGTCTACATTTCGCTCATCTTCTCTGTCTTCATCTATAGCTGTAAAAAAGATTACAATGTCATGCTGGAGTAATTTTCACTCTTTATATACCTTCAAATAAAAGTTAATGCACAGCAAGGAAATCCATAGTATGGAAATGCAAGGGCTGTTGTAACCATTCTCTGTCCTGCTTGTCCCAGTCACTTTATGACTTGGAAGCTAAGGAAGGCTTTTTTCTTTTCTGTCAAGTGGCTACTGACTTGAACAGATTAACTTGTCATGAAAATTGTTCAGGCATATTCATTACAATAATAAGGGACATACATGCATGGTTCAATCACATACTTAGACAATGTATGCCTCCCCCAACAGACAAGACTGTAGAGTGAGTACTTACAACCACTCAAAGTACAATACTGCCTGTTCTAAATTGCTATAAAAGTTATTCACATGTTAAAATCACACTACTGTAATAAACCCTTAATATGCAATCTTTTCCCAGATACAATGTTCCTTTGTTTTTTAATAAAACATTTTTATCTATTTTATTTTTCTCTTCCTTGAGATAATAGTTGAAAACAATTCCCATATAAAGCATTTCTTATTCTTTATGTGTAAATCCAATGGACACAATGAGCATAGGCTACAGTATTCTGCATTGTATTCCTTTCTATCTGTCTTTGTAAGTTGGGTTTTCATAAAATCATAAAATGGTTGGGGGGGGCCTTTTAAAGAACATTTAGTCCACCCCCCCTGCCACGGGCAGGGACACCTCCCACCAGACCAGGCTGCTCCAAGCCCCATCCAACCTGACCTTGAACACTGCCAGGGAGGGGGCAGCCACAGCTCCTCTGGGCAACCTGTGTCAGTGACTCATTATCCTCAGAAAATAATTTCTTCCTAATAACCAATCTAAATCTACCCTCTTTCAGCTTAAAACTGTTCCCCTCATCCTATCACTACATGCCCTTGTAAAAAGTCCTTCTCCAGCTTTCCTGTAGGCCCCCTTCAAGTGCTGGAAAGCACTCTGAGGTCTCCCTGGAGCCTTCTCTTCTCCAGGCTGAACAACCCCAACTCTCTCAGTCTGTCTTCATAGCAGAGGTGCTCTAGCCCTCTGATCATCTTTATGGCCCTACTCTGGTCCTGCCCTAACATGTCCATGCCCTTCTTGTACTGGGGATCCCAGAGCTGGATGCAGTACTCTATGTGGGGTCTCACAAGAGTGGAGTAGAGGGAGACAGTCACCCTCCTCGACCTGCTGGCCATGCTTCTTTGTATGCAGCTCAGGATACAATCAGCTCTCTGAGCTGCAAGCACACATTGGTAGCTCATACCTAATTTTTCATTCATGAGTATCCCCAAGTCCTTCTCTGCAGAACTGCTCTCAATCAGTTCATCACCCAGTCTGTACTGATACTGGAGTAACAACTCTGAGAATACATTTCTGCTAGGAAACATGAATACGAGTAGCAAAATCTAGACAAAAATTTTGGATACTATCACCAATAAAATGTAAAAATTTTAACAAACCACTGTCCAGTGGGTAACTATGACAAATTCCTCTAGTTAAGCGCTTTCTGCCATCCAAACAATGAAGAATTTAATCAGTTACGAACCATACCCTCTTTCAAACCCATTGGCTTCCTAGCACTTCATTGTGTTCTCCAGATAGTTTTGTATCCTGCTTGAAATTACTTTAATGAACAGTGTTTGTCTGGTACCCTCAGTACACTGGTTCTGCTGCTACTTTCACTTCTGTTTTTTTTTTTCATCCAGAATAACAACTGCTTGTTCTCAGTTCTGTGATATTTTTTCTGTTTTTCAACCTGCTCCAGATACTTGATGCAGGTCTTTATTGCCTCTGATTCACCACCTTTCCACACGCCATGTATGACTGCATAGTTTCCTCATTTTAGTTCTGTATTTCTTTCTCTCACTAGCCTCTCCTTATCTTCCAGTGCCATCTCCTTCTCCATGAACACTTCCAGAGACATGGACATACAACTGTTTAATAAGTATATTTAATAACTAGAACTGTGTTTTGCCTCTACTTAAGCTTCATGTATTCTTAAGTATGCTGTCACATAGTCCTTCTACAACATTGCTGACTGTAATTTCCAAGTAAAATACAGTTTCACTAATGAATAATTAGCCATAAATAATCAGGCTTTTTTGTTGCTGTTCCTGTTTGATGCTTCTATTCAATTATTTATTCCCAAACAAAAGTTTGCTTTGAAAGTTAGCCTACGTCTTAATTCCTTCAGCTGCCTCTTTTCTAACATCATCTGTCATCTCCCAGATGTAAGACAACCTTAGCAAAGAGAAAGGAAAACGAAAAGGGGTGTAAGATAGTGCAGTAAAGTGAACAGAGCAGAAAGAAAAGGGAAAAGACAGACTGAAGAATATGGGAAGAAAACTGGAACACTACAGGAAGACAGAGGTAAATCAGTGTGAAAAAAAGAGCTGAGCATGAAATGGGAAAAGGAGGAAAAGGAAAGAAAGGATAATAGAGAACACCATAGCTATAGATAGTATAAAGAGTAGACAATAAGAAAGAACAGACAAAGAGGAGACAGAAAACAAAGGAAATGATTAACCAAGATGCAAAAAAAAGCCCTGGGGAGATGATCTGTATCAGAAATAAGGGGTGTTTTTAACCAAAATTGGAGATGCACAGTATAATGGGGAACACTACAGACCAGTGTAGAGGGCCTAGGGCAATAAACAGAAATATTTTAAAATAAATGAGCACAGAGTGAATACAGAAGTTGTGCTGCTGTACACTCTAAACAGGAAAGGGGTTCTAAGTTATGAACATCATTAATCTGGTGTTTCTCTACAATTTAAAAGGTAAGCAGGATGCTAAGAGACATTAGCATAAAACTAAGATGTATTATGATGGGTTTTTTCTGCTATATGCTCTTTAATAACTCGAAGTGCTACAGTATATTGGATAAAGTTACTAGAACTAACAGAGTTCTACTGTCATCACACAAGGGTATGTGATAACAGCAAATGTACGCTTGGGTATATTGCTCCTGATTGCTTATTTCAGCCTTTTGCCAAAATGTAGTCTGCCCCATTCCTGCTAATCATTAGAAATACTTTTAATGAAAATGGAATACACATCAAAAGATGTGATATTATTGTTTTATGAGGCACTGGTTAGACCTCATGGTTAGTTGAGCTCATTTTGCTCCAGAAAGGCTATTACTGTATAACATAATGGAGTACATGGGATAAATTCAGCTTTTGAGATAATTTCTTATGAGGAATTGCATGTTGGCAGATGCACTGATTTCAAGTGAGGCACCCATGTGCATCTGAAGGTAGGATATTCTCCAACAAAAAAAAAGTGCAAAAGTAGCTAAATGGAATACTTTGAAATTGTATTGTCAATTTGACAAAATATACTTGGTTCTTGTAGTGGTTTCAACGCACAGTGCTTGGTTATCATCATGACACTCATCTTACATAAGGGAAAAAGATACAGTGACTTCACAGATGGCACTTATGGAAGTCAGATGTAAAGCCAGCAATGATACCATGAATTAATAACATCAGCTCTGCTGAAGTTGATATTAAAATTCTAATTATCTCCAACTGCCCCAGGGCTTAAGCACAGTGTTTCTGTTGCTCTGTCTATTTATCAACCTAACCAGGAAAAACAACACTGGCATAGCTTTTTTAGAGACAGGTGCTAGCTTCCACTTGTAGCATGCTCTTTGAAGATTGTTTTGAAAGGACAACTAGCCCCTCTAGACACCTGGCTGTGCTCAGGAAAAGGGATGCCTAGTGCCAATCTCTTTTTCTGGGTGGACATGGCACAACAGTTGAGCTTTAAGCATGGTTATGTCTCTGAGCAATAGGTAACATTTGCTTATGCGGGCAGTGCATGCCCTCACAGGCATTTCCTAGCTTCTCCTTGGCAAACGCAGCAGGCCAGATGGAACTGTTCCTTGGGCTGCCAGTTGGACCACCCTGGTTTGTACCAAACAGGATTTTAAAAAACCCAAGGGGATGGAAAAAGTCTGAAAATTAGCAACTAAAAATAAACAGGAAATGAAGGCAGAACTGTTTCACATGAAGTGCCATAAGTACATGCAATAGAATTGTCCAGTTAAAATTATCAAAATGATGAATTTAGTTAAACACATTGGGAATAGTGAAAATAATGCCAGGGCAGAAGGGAAAGGGGAGTTATATTTAAACAAAAAACCCCTTAACAACCACAGCTACAACAATGCTATCACTAGAACCACACATGGATATCTTCCATGTGAGGTAAAGTAATGTGTCCAGAAGTACAGGATTTTGAAGGTCTGAAACATGTTAACTTTAACAAGGTCCCTGTAACCTCCTTTGGAATTCCTTATTTGTTGCAGCAGCTATGGTCTGCAGCTTGTTTTTGTGTTGTTTTTTTTCTTTTAAGTAACAGCTTTGAGATATTAAGACTTAGACCAAGTACATAATGAAAGTTTGTATTCTATCATTTGTACTGCATAAGCATGAGCAATTAGATAGATAATAGTTACTGCATAATTTCAGCAACAATACTTCACTATTTATCCAGGATAAGTTCTTAAGGGAGGATTTTTTTCCAGGCGGACATAAGATGCTGTAGTTCCATGAGGACACTATTTTCAGTATACATTATTTAATGGAAACAATGCCAAAGAGAAATAGTTCCACCTACAATTTGATAGTACTGTTTAAAGCTGAAAAAATCAGAAGAACCTCTCAAATAATACAGGGCACAATTCTCCATTGCCAAGATAAAACCTAGATGATCTACACATGACCTTTTCCTTCTGTAGCCTCTGTTATTGCAAAGAGATACGAAACTGCTTTCTGACCATTCCACTTAACACTCACACCAACAAAACCTAATACAGAAAATAAAGTATAAACACATTATTTACACAATGTATCATGTATGCTAATGTTGAGATATTGAGTAGAACACCGCAACATGCAATTTCTTTTGGAATCTCACTCATCTGAGACCTTGAGACACTAAAGGCTGTGTTTTCTAACTTTGGAGTTTTACACAAATGCGGGCACTGGAGCACTTCCGTTATCTAAACAGTTCCCCAAAAAATGTAAACACAGTGAAGCACAATCAAGCTTTATCAGATAGATTATTAAGTAGGACTTGCTAGGATACTTGAACTGCTAACCAAAACAACATATGCAGTGCATGGGAGTCTTAAAAAGTCTTCCCGTTCGGCAAGGTGAATTCCACTGAGTAACACTGGTTCTGGGGAAGGGGGGCAGGGGAGGGAAACAACAACAGGAACAAAACAACAAAAAGAAATATTCCTCTCCTGAAGGACATACAGAATGTGAAGCACCCAGGACAGCAAACTGCAGAAGCATCACTTCAGAGTTCTTTGGATTTGGTGAATTTTCCCTATAGTTAGGCCAGGAACACAGAATCTTAGGTATTTCCATAGCATCTCTAAGTCAGCACCTCTGACTCTGAAGTACCACAACAGAAACAACCTCTCAGGGATCGTGCTCGTGTACCAAAGCTCTTAAATTTGCAGGTGATACAGCACTAGGCTTCTTCTTTTGTTAAGTCCCAGTGATACAAGTATAATCTGAAAATGATACTGTATTTTTCTGGTTCACTCTGCCTGACTAGTAGAAACAATATTTCTATATTTGGAATTCAAAGTAATAAGGAGGAGACAGTAATTCATACAAGAGAAGCTGGTTAGCAAAGAGGACATCATAAGACCACCTAACATTGTGAGGAGAAGAGGCATCCTGCTTTACTTGGCAGGCCACCTTCCCTCCTTTTGCTACTAAAGTGCCATTACACTTTAATCTTCTAAAATGATAATGCACAAGATAGAGCACAAGGCATTTTGTTGTTGTTTTGTGGGTAGTTTTTTTTGACTTTCAAAGACAGTAACACAGAAGACTCTTCACAAAGAGACCTTGGGGCAGATTCTTCGGTAGTAGAAATTATCATACCAGAAATCAACAGAGCCATGACAGCTTCAAACAGCTGATGAGCCTCCTCTTCTCTTTTACAAGTGGGCCTTGAATGTGGCCAGAAAAGGACCACAGAAACTGCAATCACAGAATTTCCAAGCCACAGACATCAAAGATAAAAATATGCCTCTGCTACAGGTCTTAGCAAACGTGCTACTGATTTTAATGAAGCTCAGCTATTTTTACTTCTTTAATTGTTAGAACATGGGCACTTCAAAAGCTTAGAATTTTTCAATTTTTCTGTAACTTAGAAATTTCCAATGTTTAGAGAAGTAGTGAGCTGTGTTTTCCTTTTCCAAATTTAAAATTTACATTAAGACCTACACAACCAATAAGTAAATGAAGCAATCTATTAATTTAACACTCTCTTTTTTTCCATAACATGCAATCTTTATGAATTTAGAATTATTCATAGAACAAAACCAGGAAATCACCATTCTGAATAGTATCTATAGCTCAGAGTTCAGACCAGAGGTCAACAAGTCTCAATTGCTACCTACAGATATTTAATTTAGTAATAGAAAGAAGCATGCATTTTCTCCCTATACAATAGTACTCTATGTTCCTTCTACAATCTCTGTATTTCCATAGTTTCTTTAAAATTTACTTTAATATTACTCTATATACCACTGTAATATGAATTAGATGACAAAATCAAACGTATATTGTCACTGTGCAGGGCAACATATTAATACATATAAAATACACATGGAATATTAACTTCCAAGGAGCTTAAAACAAAACACTAGAGATGAGATATTAAACCACCTGAAATAATAAAGGTTCTTAAAATAACTGTATTCAGCTTTTTATTTCAATATCTGTCTCATTCCAGTATTATCACTGTAGTCAGTGAATTTCCAAAAGCCAGATGATACACTGTTTTACCCATGCCACCATGTGAAAATAAAATTAATTTTGGTGGACATTGTACCAGAAACCTAATACAGGTTCTGCAAATAGTGTTCTGCAGCAATACCCGTATTTTTTAGTGTCAGTTAAAGTTTTTTAGTGAAAACTAATTACCCATTCTCAGTATGAAACATGGATGGAGTTGGCGGTGGAATCATACTTGGGTTGCAGCACTCCTCACCATCTCAGCCAAAATTCACACAGCCAAGGGTGTTGGCTACCTGTAAAACAGTGATATCATCATTTCCAGTCGTCTCCTTTCTAAGGCTATCTAAACAAAATCATAGTAAGAATGAATACAGCTTTTTGCAAAGCTGCATTTCCACGAGCAAAGCAAATTCAAGAAATTGCAACTCCAGGGTATTTTACATGTTTTGAAAATGTAAAACTGTAACTATGAAAAAGATGGCATTTTTATCATTCACTTGAACAGGAATATTTGAGTATTCAAGCATTTGTGACACATATTGAACCAATAGAACTTCAGTTCTTTTCCACCAGGTAATAAATATTCCACAATTTTTATGAACATGCAGACTCCTAATGCATAAAACCTATATGACAAAGCATAAGATGTCTCAGTTTCTGTTGCTTTATGTTAAAACAGTTATTCAGAGCTCTTGGTAACAATGAAAAATGCATGTTTATCACGTATAATAATTTAAAAATTTAAACTGCAGTGCTACAGTCCTTTTCTATTTTGTGGATTGTCACATGCAATGACTATGTCTTACACGCCATATGAAACATCATTCTTATTTAAAGCTCCAGCACAGCCTGGTTAAATAATTTACGGAGAAGATTTTAGGTAGTTTGGGAATGCAAGAAAAATTTCCTATTACAAACAGTACTTAGCACTTATGAAGTGCTCTGCATTTTCACAATACTCCTCAAACAAGCATGTAAGTATTGTGTGCATTGTACAAGTAAGATCACTGAAATGGACTCAAAAACAAGTGTTTTCTCAAATAAGAATCAGAATACATTCAACGGTTTCTGTGTCAGAGCTAACCAGAACCCATGGCTTCCTCTACTGTTCAAAAGTTAAGTGGTATGTGAGCCAATTTTATTGTCATATCAATGCACGACTGAAAATATTCCATATTAATATATTAATTACACTAGCATAAAAATAAACATAAGTATGTAAGTAAACAGATACTATATACATAGCTACCTAATGCCTTTGCACCTGTAAGAAATAAAGTATCAAGGTTTTGTAATGCCCTTGTTCAGGCCCAGGCTGGAAGGATGTGCATCATAAGGGAACGATCAAGAGAGAACTGATAAATTTAAGGGAACCTGTACAGATAAAGATAAAGCCACAACAGAGAGGACAAAGCACAGCTGAAAGAACTTTGATTTCATTATTCAGTTTTCCTCCTTTGTTACTAATTGTTATCCATTAATTTTTTCTACTTTTCAGTGCTAGCCTCATTCTCCTTTTATTCATAATTTTTTATGCTTTCAAATGAAAGGATCTTTACTTAGCTCTACCTATGAATGGGTGAATTGCTGCCTACTTTGAGAAAGGATGTAAAAAACCATAATTAACCCATTTAAATGTTACATCTTTTCAGAGTTCCATCTCATCCTAACAGCTGTAGGCAGGTGGATCTCAAGATACAGTGTGGAATCCTATTTGAGAAATCTCTAAATTAAGGATCACTAAGAAAGAAGAGAAGCACAGGTTTGTTTCCCCATCAACTTCTTCGTCTAGAAGTGTCCTATTTATGTCCTATATGACTCTCTCCATGTAGGAAACCAGAAAGATAAATAACTCATAATTACTATGTTATCTGCTTGAAATTATATTCTTAACATCATGTTAAAAATTATAATTAAAACTTTTTAAAACTCTGTCTCCTACTCAAAAACAATGGAAACTTTAGAATTGTTACCTGCCCACTCAGCTCTGTCAAAACAATTTAATTCTGCGGACTTCCAGACTAGTTCATCGATTTCTTGGTACAACAGCACTCTCAGGGAACATACAGCTGTCACTTAGAAGTGTTTCCCAAAGTTTTGTCTGTACAGATTACCTACTCCTGAGACATACAAGTGCCCTCGATGTTAAAGTTCAAGCCCTTTGGAAAGCCATGCTTGGTGAAGCAATACACAAGACTCCCAGAAGAACTGAACATTTGGTGTGAGGTTATATAAAAAACCATAGGTCCAGAGAGAACAGCCCACAGAGTCCCTCTGCTCCTTCAAGCTGCCAGAGCCAGAAGATTTGAATGTCTTCAGGGCCTTCCTCTGCTACATATATTCAGATATATTTATCTTAAACAGTTCCACTGAAAGCACAGTGCTAGCACCTCAGACTATCTATTAGAAAAAAATGACTGCTGGAACAAGTATTCCCTTGTGAACAACCAGCTGAGCCTCGAGTTCCCAAAAAACACTGAATGGCAGTAGTAAATCCCTTGACTCCCACCCATACTTGACTGATTTGCTAGCAAAATTCAACAAGTAATCCATGATATACACACTGTCCTGCAAAGAATGGATTTCCATATTAAAAATCTTTAAATATCATTATTCCAGGGGATAGGTCTGAAAAAATGATCCTGATTATCTTCTTTTATGGAAGTCAACACTTAATCTGTTGATCACTGTATGGTATCCAAGTGGTGACCTATACCTACTTATCTCGTCCCAGACATAGGAAGTAGTCTGTAACTTTGTACCATCCCTGGAATGCTATGATTCCTGTTTTAAACAATCATTTAGGCCCTACTCTGAAAAATCATACAGGGAGTAGGAAAGGTTAACATGCTGGAATCATGGCCACTTTAAATCATGCTTTTACCAGAATCAGAACCGAACCTCTGCAGCAAGGGTTAAGTGCAGTCTGTTTACCTCATTCAAACAACATCTAGTCTGCAGTGACCATTCCTTGGGAAATTAGGGATTCCTTCACATCTGTAACAAATTATGTGGAGCAGCACAGCTCATCCTTAAAGTTCATTTGATAGTGATTGTAATACATGCCTTAAGGTTAGGATGAAGTTCTTACCTCAATCACTTGATTATACACAGAATTGTAAATGCTGTAGAAGCCAGGCTGCATATAAAAGTTCTGGGATTGAGGACAACTGACCTGGAGATCAGGACTGTTATTGTTCATATCTCACCACAGGCAGATCACATTCATACAGAGGATACCACTACCTAGCAGGGAAACGTGCAATAGACTAGAAGAAGTTTTCTATTAGAGCTGTCCAGGAACAGATGGTTCCAGCATATGCTATCGTGTCTCCTTATCCTGGGTTATTTATTTTTTAAAATATGGTTCGGCCTTAAGTTCAGTCAAAGTTCATCTGGCATCCACATCAGTTTACATCTTTATCCAAGGATCCTCTTTGTTCATATATCTTACAGTCAAATGAAAGAAATGATTCACATATTGCCACCTGCGTGTGAACCTACCACCTACTTAGATTTATTTCTCACCACAGTTAATGGACTCTTCATCTCAAGGTTTAGAAGAACATACATGGGCCAACCTGTCTCTGAAGACCACATTCCTGGCAAAATAGTATCAGCCTGCACAACCAGTGAGTCCCAAAACTTGACAATTTGACAGTGCTTCATGCAGATAAAGTAGTTTTATGACCACATCCTAGCCAAACTGGTGTCTACATTTCATTTTAATTACAGTGAAGTTGAGTGCTGCTTTTTAGTCAAAGGTTGACTATTGTAAACAACCTAAGATCCACATGCTCGAAATTCGCTCTGCATCACGGGCGTGTGAAGGAGAGTGAGCAGGCCAAACTCTGTCACTTCAATGATGCGTTCTCAAAAAACAGCCTCTGGAAGAATTAGCTGTTTACAAAATCACCTGCTTCTTCCAACTTTTTCTTTGCATGACTGGGACTCAGGCTATGGCATTAATCATCTCCAAACTGATCTCATTCAGTCATGATTCAGGCTGCTAACAACACACTGCTCCCAATGCCCCTTCAGGGAAGCAAGATTGAAAAAGTTACTAAGGGTAAAATTTGTAACCTGTAGGTCATTGCAGGCTAAACAGACAATTAAAAACCACAGCACCATGTTTGCACTACACTGGCACAGAGAAGACAGCCTAGAAGCACACATGAGCCTGCAGAGGCACGTGCGATGCCAGAAACTTGAGGCAGCTTTCGGCACCATTCTGAAGTCACTTAACACAGGCCAAAATGACTGATTTTGAGCATGCTGTTAGCACGTGCCTGAGAATGATTGCTGGGTACACTGGTACCTTCCTCCATATGTCAGGGCACTTGGTAGATCTGAGAACGATGTGTTGAGGAGCACATGTATTTGAGATGAACTCTCTGCTTCCTGAAAGATAAATTATGCTACTGAATTAGATACAGCTTTCTGAAAGCTATGTTACACATATGAATTCAACACATGCTGTTCTAGGAAAATATATCACAATGGTTGCTGACTCCACTGTTATTTTTCACCTGTGGAAGAAAAGGTTTTTTACTGTTCAGAAAGTAGCCTCAAATAGCATAGTTAATATATCATATAGGCTTTATATAGAATCATAGAATCATCAAGGTTGGAAGAGACCTTCAAGCTCATCCAGTCCAACCCCTACCTACATCACCACTAAGCCACATCACCCAGCGCCACATCCAACTGCCTCTTGAACCCCTCTAGGGACGGTGACTCCACCACCTCCCTGGGCAACCTATTCCAATACCCAATCACCCTGACAGTGAAAAAAATTTCCTAATGTCCAATCTGAATCTCCCCTGCTGTAATTTAAAGCCATTTCCTCTTGTCCTTTCCCTATGGGCACAGCAGAAGAGACCAACCCCCACCTCACTGCAACCTCCTTATGCAGCAATGCTGTACGTGGTGCCTCAGCAAATGTTACATGAAAGCTGCTATGAAGAATTTCCCAAAGCTCCCATATCGAATATGAGCTGACTCACACTGATTTGTGTAACAGTGAAATGCACATGCACTGCACCAGCACAGAGAAAATCAGTGGAATCCTACCTGACATCCCAGTTGTTGGGGATCCAGGCAATGTAACCTCAATCTAGCAGCAAGCTGCCCCAGAGCACTGGGTGTGCAGAGCCGGCCACCCTTCCAGCACTTGATGTTCTTGCTGGTGTTGTAGGTTTAGCAGTTATCAACATCCACCTCACAGAGTACATCCTGCTCTCTCCTCTGGTGCTCAGGCACTGAGGTACCCTGGTGCCCCCAGCCCTGCCTTTTAAGGTCCTTAGTCTTGTTAAGTAGTTAACCTTATTATTACAAAACAATTAACACCTGAGTGTAATGGTCAGTGGGGCTGCTCTATCAATCAACAATCAGTTAGCACTCTGATCAACCTCTACACCAGTTATTGAGGAGCGCAGAACTCCATGACTGCTCAGTTTTAACACTGCCGGCCTATAATTTCCATGCCCACACTTAGCAGGCAACAAAGAATAACAGGCATGAATGTTTAGGTTCATTATTTAGTTCTGGCATGCACAGCATCACGTATTCAGAAAGACCTTTATTCCTTTGATAACTATTACAAGCATTTCAGTATTTCCTTGATGGCACCTTATACAAATTGTTCCTCCAGCAAGCTGAGGATACTTCAAACACCGGAGCAAGGGACAGCATACACGTGGCTGGCAGCCTGCAGTAGGCAGTGGGGTTATTGCAGTCCCTGGTTAAGAAAGGAAGGTTTTCCCACAGCAGCTTCCTTTGTCGCTTTGTAACACACATAAATAGAGACACACTGTGGAGATGAATTACAGCAGGTAGTGAAAGTATGCAGACCATAGGCAAGAGGGCCTCTTGAGCCTTCATTCCCTCACAGAATGGTTTGCTTTATCTGCCTTCTAGTTAGCCCAGCCTCTGCTGCAGAACTGAACACGCGTAATTGAAGGGTTTTGTTAGCAGCTGACGTGATGTGCTAAAATAATCTGTAGCTCATATTCCCTGATGGGCCAATCAAGTGGAGTTAACATCAGCCCAACACTGCTTTTGTACCCAGACAGGACTCAGGGTTTTTGAAGTCATGTTTAGTGAGCAGACGCATTAGTTTACAGTCCCAAATGGTCCAGGTGGCTTCAGCTGGTTTAGGGGATTTCTAAGAGCCACGGGGAACTCTGTGGTAAAGACATACCCTAACAACCTGTCTGTGACTGTCTGGGCACCTATTTTTCCATAAAAAAATATCCTAACAAGTCCCGTTCATTCATGTTATACCAGCTTTCACACCTCGTATTTGTGGTATGCAAAGACAAGCAACTTGTTATTCTCAACCCCATGAAATGATGTGGGCTATAGTATAAGGTGGATAGAACCAACCAGAAATGTTCTGACCAAACTGAAAAATTCTGTTACATCACAAACAAAAATAGAAGCAGAAGTATAATGGTTTTATGAAGTTCTGACTAGCCACAAGATGCTTTAATGAAACCATTCCAGCAGTTTTCCTTCTTCATTACCAGGGGAGCTGCTACAGCAAATGAACTTGCAGAGTTCACAGCTGTGGGGAACTCCTGCCATAAAGACTGTCCCAGAGTCAGGGTTTCCTGATATTCCAGCTCTCTGCCTTGAGGCCACAGGAACCCAAGCCCCAGTGATGCAGCAGAGAGCCAGAAAAAACTCTCCACTTCTAATGGGACTCTCGGGACAGTTGGGCTTTCACCCAAAAAAAGCCAGAAGCACAGGAGCCCAGATTGCCCAACCTTGAGATTCCTGCCCAAGTCCTCATTCCAAATGTCCAGATTCCTGAGTCTCTGTCCATCTAGCTGACAGAAAACTGGGAGAATCACTGGCTTTGCAACATATCCTACAGTTTAGAGAGAGTGCTTGAAATAACAGTTATAATGTTACAATTCACTCAGTGAAAAGTGTAAGGGTGATGAGATACGGAGAGATGCTACCCTCATTTCATCTGACAAGGAAGAAGAAAAGAGAAGAGAAGAGAANTGGGACCTTTAAGTTTCAGAAGCCACAGCTGAAGCAGAAGCCTCAGAGCTTGGACTCTCAAGCTCAGTTTTGCTTCAAAGTAATTTAAATGAACCCTCTGACTACTTTAGGAAGATTTTTCTACTTTCTAAATGAAACCTACAAAATTCAAAATTAAAGGCTTTTTTTTCAGAATTAAATCTGGAAATGGAACTCTAATTTTGAACATCTACAGTGGAGAATCCATGACTGAAGAAAAGAAAAGAAAAGAAAAGAAAAGAAAAGAAAAGAAAAGAAAAGAAAAGAAAAGAAAAGAAAAGAAAAGAAAAGAAAAGAAAAGAAAAGAAAAGATGTTTTTTTCTCTTAACAAAATAAATGGCAAGACAAAAGTGTATTTCAGAAGTTCAACTCAAATGCCAGCCAAAAGCAGAGCCACTCTCCAAGAGCTGGAGTCCACCTACTTCACCTAGTTAAATGTCACTGATACAGAGGGGTGATCTTCCTGTACTGACATCTTAAACACCACAATTTCTCAGAGGGAGACCAAGGTGAGTGTTGGTTTGTCTCCTAGCCTGCTCCAACACTGCAATACTCCTCCTGATGGCATGCCATGTATTTGCCACCAGCGTGGAAGGATGGAATTTAGCCCCGATACCACTGCTGAGAAGACACATCTCCTACTGCATGGGCTTAGCTGTACAAGTGAGGTGACCGCATGTTAAGTTCTCCCATGAATCACAAGAATACGTAAAGGTGTGCCATCAGCCAGCATCCATGGGGAGTTTAGGAATAATTCAATGCTACTGTTCGCTTCCACCAAACCTGATGCTGTGAGATCACCTTGCCCAGCTTCTGCTCCTATCTGGAAAATCATGTATCTATAGTTCCCAAAACTGACACTACCTGCTACACGCAACTACACATTTCCTCTTCCGTTCAAATGACTGAGGAAATCACTAGCTTGGTGCAACTAAATTCCCTTGCAAAATATGTATGACTGCCTGAGAAAAAACGTAAAATAATCTGAGAAATAATAAGTTTGAGTGCATGCCACAATCAGCCTTACACTCTTTGAAGGGTACCCTGACACATTTCATTCACACGATACAGGTACCATGATGTATTGTGATACAGACAATAATATAGATAATGAAGGTAATGGCATAACAAGCACTGTCCGCTTCTGTCCTAGGTAAAACTAGAAGAAAATCCAGCTACATTCAAGCACTGTAGCAGCAGTGGCATCCTTTTTTAAAACTTTTCAATGCTTTCACACATAATTGCATTATAACCCAGATTCTCACCTCCACCCTACCTACTCTGAACAAATTACAGAATTTATTCAGCTCACTTATAGCATTACCACGTTTAATCATTTCTAGTAATGACCTTCATATGACAGAATCCAGGTTGCCCTAAAAAATGAGGTGTTTACTAACCATATTCCTATGTATATGTTTTTACTTTGTAAGTATTCCCTTATCTCTGTTTATCAGAGGCTGGAAGTCACCTGAAGTTGACACTCTGAACTTGCGTATACTAATACTGACATTAACTTTGCATTATTAAAAAGTTTTATAAATAAAATCCTGTATCAACCAGCTTGAAAAAAATACTTTGTTAAAGCGATCAAGTACTTATAAAGTGTGGAAAGGAACATAAGATGAAATCAGGTCTTCTTGCACAAAACCCCAAGGATCAGCAATTTCTATTCAGAGGTTTTAGAGGACATCCAACCTTCTTCAAGTCTTGCTTGTATGTCTTTATATCACTCTATCACTACAGAGCTTGAAGTTTTGAGTACTTCATATTATACAAGGTCAACAGTATGTTCAACAGAATTTCTGGGAAATGTCTCCGTCACAGATCTGTGTAAGATTTCTGTGCAGAAACCAACCTTCACAAACTGTCAGCTCGCTCTTAGTTTGGCAACTTGATCTAAATCCCATTTCAGGAAACCATTCTCTATTTAATTAATACACCTCAAACCCACCTCCTCTGAGAAGTGGAACAGGTATACATAGAAACAGGTATTTATGTGGGCAGCACTTGAAGAAGGAAGAAAAGGTATTTGCTAATAGCTTTGATCATAGAGATTTATATTCCTCACTTCCTCTCTCCTTCAGCAAGACAGGAACTGCAAGGACTTGGCCACAACTGCTCGACAGAAATTTGCACTGAACGTTTGGTTTTTCCAAGGGGGTATCTGCCCCACAGTCACTCCTTTCCACTGAGTTCCAGTTTCCCGCTCCAGCAAGGGAGATGCGTGGCAGACGTATGCAATCTGTGTAGGAGCACCTGCCTACCCAGGGAAAGAGACGTACAGACCTCCAGCTGTGTCCTTTTGCCACTACAATTCTGCCAGGGTAACCCCCAGTAAGGAGCCTGCTTGGGGGTGAGTGACTTTATTCTGATACCGTTATTCTGCTTTATACCAGAATCACTTGTATTTCAGAATAATCTGTGTAATAATCCAGAGTAATGAAAATGGCACAGCTGTTGTGGTGTAACTCCATTGCTACAGTTCTGCTCATGGAACGAGACCACGTATGGCAAAGCAGTGCTTTTTTTCCCAAACTACGAAGCAAGGATGCTCTGTCACCAGTGCTGTTGATACCCTACGTGTGCCATCCTCGTTCCACTCCCCAACACGAGTGCTGGGGCCTGTGCTGTACCAGAGCCCTCCTGCGCTCGTGTTGATACTGCTCAAGCCTTGACTGGGAACGTTTTCAGCGGAATGAGAGCCAGTGGTAAGACAAGTGGTGGTCACGAGCTTAGGAACCACTAGCCTTCAAGAAATGCACTTAAAGGGAGAGGAAACAGTCTTTATGTCTACTCAATGATTTATCTGATGTACTGTTTGTCCATGCCAAATTCCTATTTAGTTCAGTGCGGACTGTTTAAGGATGGGAGTTCAAACGTAAATCTGAAGAGGCTCATGTACTTTGGTTAAAAATAAACGTGAGGAGAACAGCAACAGGCTCCAGTTGCTTTAGAAACAACGCTATTGCGCATCAGGAACTCCATGCAACACTTCTTTCCCTTTCTCCCTCCTGAGGGGACTCTGTAGGCGCAAGCCATTCTTTCCCATTTCAGGGATTACAGCAAGTCCCTGGCAAGCAGACCTCAGGGCGCTGGTTGTCCAGCTGCCCTCTGCTCCCCTGTCCGTGGCTGTAGCTCCAGCCACACTACGGCCGCCCCTGAGGACTTCCACTCCCTCCTCTCCCTGCAGGGAGAAGCTAAGGCCCATGGCTATGCTCCAGCTCCCTCTCCCCACCTGCGGGGCTCTGTTCCACCTCCTCCCTGGGACCTCGGTCTCCACCTTGGGCTGGTGTTCTCCAGCCTCGCATCTTCCTCCTTCCCGAATCCACTTCGGCCCTGCTCACACCGGGCTGCCCTTTCTCTTCCCAGAGGGCTTCTGCTGCCCCAGGCGTTTCCTCGCCCCAGGTGCCCGACCCCCGGGCCGTCCCGCTCTTCCCACACGCCGGTCCCTGGTGCCCAGCACACCGGGAGGCCGCTCACCCCCTGCACCCCGCTCCCTCCCACCTTCACCGACAGCCTCGGGTTCCGGCTCCGGGCACCGGGAGCTGCTTCCCACGGACAGGACGAAGCCGTGAGCGCCCTTGCGCTGGCGGACACCCCGCCGCCCCCTCGGTGGAAGCGGGGAGCACCCCGGAGCGCCCCTGAGGAGCCGCCGGGAGCTGCCAGCCTGTCCCAGCGCCGTGGCCGTCGGTGCCCGCCCGGCGCTTGGCCCTGCGCCTCTGGAACCTTCGAGGGGCACCGTGCGTGCACCCCCCCCAAAGGGGCTCCCCGGCGCGCGCCGGCCCGGGCACCTCAGCGGGCGGGGGGAGCCGGACCC
>VZRW01005917.1:269840-427385 GCA_013398125.1 Aegotheles bennettii
CGCTGCGGGGCGCGGCTCCGGGGCAAGGTGGAGGGGCTGGACGGGCTCCGGCTGCCGCCCGGGCCCCGGCAGCAGCGGGGCTGCGCGTCCCCTTGGCGGGGCTTTACGGTGTATTTGTTTCTGGGGTGAAAAATGTTGTCCGTTTGCTGCACGTGTTTGGTCGGGAAGGTTTGGGATAGTAGGTGGTGCCGGTGTACCGGGACTTGGCGGTCTCCAGCCTCCTCGGGGCCCGTGTGTTACTCGCGATCCCGTGCATCAGCCGCAGGAGACCCCCGAGGGTCCCGTTTCGGACCCGGGTCTAAGAGTGCTGGCCCAGGACCGGTTCCTCACACAGGGTGAGGTTCCTCACACGTTACCTGGCAGCCCCTGCCCAGCCTCAAGCTGCGGTCATGTGAAGGGAAGCACCTCCTCACTTCACCGATCTCTTAAAATCGCCAGTTGCCTGCATCCCCTGGCAAGTTAAATTCTGCTCCCAGCCTGTTGCTCAGATCTCCAAAGGCGCCGACACCCAGCCCCGCAGGGCCGTGCTTGATAAACTCTGCTGTGATGCCCGGGGGTTACGCACAGGGAGGGAGCTGCTGAATTAAGAATCACTGCACGTGAAATAAACAATCAGGTGTCTTTTTATTTTTTCCCTTTCTTTTTATTTTTTTTCCCCTCTTCATCCTGGTTTAGGTTTAATTAAGAATTCCTCAGTTACAACTCTGTAGTTGTCAAGGTCTGAGAGACTCTTGGAAAACTTGTGTTTCAGTCTTGCTGGCCCAAGCATAATAAAAAAAAATACCCAGCCTGAATCGAATTTTTATGCTCAGTTCACGGTAGATTTCACTCCATTCTCATGTAAACAGCTTCTACGAATCAACATATGTGTCTGGGTGGTATCTCTCACTTTGTTTTGTAACAAAAAGCCATATTGCATCATTTAATTTGCTCAAGTCATGCAAATAGGAAAAAATCAATAGGACAAAAAGGGGTCGACTTATCCTCCTCCCCACTAAACTGCTGCCCACACACAGAGTCCTGTTGCTTATGGCAAAAGAATAACAACAACACCATTGTGTTTGTTAGTTGGTTCACTAATGGGTGAAACTGGAGAACATCATTCTCCTTCAGTCCCCAGCTCTGTCCAAATGTTCATGCCTTTTGAGGGAGCATTTGTCCTACCCCCTCTATTCCCAGATGAGTGAGAACTGTCTTACTGCAGGTTTTCAGCTGCAGATCTCTCTTTATTCATACCATATGCAGCCGCAGTTTGAGATTCAAGGCAGATATATTTCTTCATGTTGTCTAGAGACAGTGTCATTAAGCTCCTGTGTGATAATTGAATTAAACTATAAACTAACCACACACAGATAACCTGAAAGATCCAGCTGGGAAAAAGGAAAAGAAAAAAAAAAGAATAAGGACTGGAAAATATGTCCTTAATTCACCCTGTTTGCAATGTCTCGGTGGCATATATGCTACTGAGGTTATTCCATGCTTGGACACCCTTGTAGTAATTGGCTGAATGCAGTAAATTGGAAGTTTAATTTTGGTTAGTTTTCAATCTCCAGGCAGTTGAAGGCTTTATTCTCTTCTCACTATTCCTTGAAAATGTAATTTCATTCTCTCTGGGTTGTTTTTTTTACTAACAGCACTAAGAACCTCGTGTAAATGTGAGGAATTGACCCTATACACCACAGTAGCTATTTCTGAGCTATTGAACCTGTTTTTTAAAATATAAATTGCACTTTTTAAGGAATATTATTTTATAGGATTTTTAAAAACAGACTGTTTTTCACCAAAGATTAATGTTTATGAAACTCACAAATCTGCTTCATCCTATCAATATATGTTTAGAAAAAATGTCAAAATATATGTCATTTATTCTTGACAGAATGAGGTGGTTATTCCATAAGAGACTTGGCAAACTATTATGGAATACATTGGAACGGAACTTTTCTAAAAGCACGTTTTTTAAACTGTGTTCTACTACAGTTCCAAAACTAGCTTTTTTAAACTCCATCATGTATCTACACGATAGAGCAGATACAACATTAACAGAAATCTGAACGCTAGCTTCTTGAAAAAAAAAAAAGGACCTGAGCATGCTCAGTAGACATTTTCATAAGAGCTTTTTGGTTACGATGCTGGGTCTTTGAGAATTTTTGACCAAATTATTGATCTGTGTTTATAAGGAAAACATTACCACTGCCTGGGGTTTTGGGAACAAAAATGGAGCTACCATAATGAGCAGATACAACATTGCACTGGCTCAAGTACGATTTTTGCATCCTGATGTTGGTATTTAACTCCCTGTCTTCTATTTTTTTGCAATATCCTCTTGTTTATGAAGGGTTACTACATCCCAATCAAACATTGTAATACCAGTTTTTCTAAAAGTTTGCTTACAGCCCAACAGGCAAAGAAGTCCTCTCTACCTTGGATGGTTTCACAGCCAAGGCTGTCAAGGAATGGGTGAAAAGTAATTGTTTTCAAGTGTGCCCTTTTACAATCATTTGTTTGCTCTGGCTCTTTCCCGAACAAAGGCTATTGTTGAACACATCCAACTAAACAAATAACTCATCTTGGGGTCCCTTTAACAGATGCCTTAGTACAATGATCTATTTACATATTACCCTAAAATTGAAACCGAACTCTTTAATGACATAATCCAGCACTATAATACAGAAGAAGCATATGTTCAACCCAACAGCTGAACAATCTCGTAAGCATATGATTTTTAGATATAAATGCTTGTATATCAAATATGGCTTAATGCAATGATTTATTACACTGGGTTTTTTTTCTGTTAACACTGAAATTACACTGCCTTTCCCAAACTAGATATGACAGAGTACACAAAACAGATGACGATATTCACCGTAAAGAATTTATGTCTATTGTGTCATCTTCTGTTTCTTCTTCTTCACACTGTTCTTTTTGTTGATAAACCAATTTAGTATGCTATGGTTTCCTGCACATTCCAGGATTTATCTTACCTTTAGTCTACCCGTTTTACTTTCATGTGGCTAGAGATTAAAGGATGATCTTACAGATGTTGTAAATTAGTCAGCAGCAGGCATAATCATTATTAGGCATGTTGCAATAAATGTTTGGAAGTTTTACATATTTTCCAGGGCACAGTTAGTTTAAACCACTGCAGTTTGATAGTTTCACATATGACTTTAAAAATTGAAGCAGGAAATTAGTTTACATTTCTTCAAAAGACCAAAGCCATTGTCAACTTTAAGGTAATTTTCAAAGTAGAGAACCAACAGACGAAGCTTCAGTCAAATACGTATTCCAGCTTTTGCTTGAAACTGGTTTAATATACTCCAGGATAAATACATTATTGATTTACTGAAGTTCAGAATAGAACGGTTGTCCTATCTCCCAGCCAGGATGGAGTTACTTATCAGACCTCACACAGAGCAAATGTTACCACCCTATTTTGCTTGAGCAATCTAGAAGTTAAATAACATAGTACTTGATTTTCAGATAATTGATTGACTCTCATTCCTAAATCTTCCGATTAGCTATTATATGACCAAGATTCATTCCAGAAATTACATGAGGGGGTGAATTCCTGTGGTTAATTCCTGGATAGCAGCTGCTCAGGGGGATTAGGATCCTTTTGTCTTAGCTTTGAGGACTGAAATGTTGGCAAGCATTACTTCTCCTGTATCACCAGGCAACGTCAATTACGTTTTCCACAAGAAACAGTAAATTAGCTTTGCTATCCTGTAATTTATTTTTTTTTCCCCCTGTTCACAATGCGTTCTGGAGTCTTCCAGAACCTCCAGTTTTCTATCTGCATCACTGTGGTGTTAATTCAATAAACACACTGAATATTTACCTAGTAATACCTCGTGTTTACTTATACTTCTAAACACACCATCATACTGCTACCACAAGAAAGCTTACTGCCTGAGATCAACTCCCTGATGAAAACATCTGA
The DNA here is from genome assembly GCA_013398125.1 of Aegotheles bennettii. Taxonomy (NCBI): domain Eukaryota; kingdom Metazoa; phylum Chordata; class Aves; order Caprimulgiformes; family Aegothelidae; genus Aegotheles; species Aegotheles bennettii. Next base: position 273,781 of record VZRW01005917.1, read on the forward strand.
GACTTTTGCAAAGCAAGTGATACTACTGGATGTAGGCAAGTACTTTGAGGAATCTGTAGCCATGGTGCACTTCCCTTCAGTGGAAACACCAAAACAGGTAATTTCACCCTTATTTTAGGAGAGGTCCCAGCTTCTTGGTGACATACTGTTCTTAAAAAGTAGCATTTACAGATAGTGATTTTGATCATCCACTATTGGCTTATACAGGCCACTTCCCATCAGAACCACAGCAGCACAAGGTACCAAGGTCAGGATGCCATAATCCTGTAAATCCAGCTAATGCAGAACACTGCCTTCAGCAGTGTGGATTACTGCAAGCATATAAAGGCTGTTCTCTACTATCTGGATTGTGATCCTAGGCAGTATTAAGTCAAGTTCAAAGTTCTAGCTATTATGTATTTTGGTTATAGTTTATTGCAGTTGCAATTATATCTTTAGTTCTTGTCTTCAACGCATTTTTCCCCAGATCTCCCATAAGTAGAACAACATCTGAAACTCAAGAAAGAAGGCTAAAGTTAACAGTTCTCCTGCTATAACCAAAATGAGCAATCTAGCAAAAAGAATCTAAAGTTTTTCAGGAGAAAATGGACTGGGGCTGTGGAAAGAATTCCCCCAAGTATTCTCCAAAGAATTCAGGGCTTATGCAAACCTTTTGTCACACATGGAACATGCAATTAATTGATTACTGTCTTCAAGGTTATTTTATTAAAAAACAAAACAAACAAACAAAAACCTTTCCAAAAGAAGATGTGAGACAATTACATTCCCAAGATGGGTCTGAAGAGAGATAATAAACAATATGTGGCACATTGCTTAATTGCAGGTGCTATGAAGCCAAGGACGGTCTGAGAACAGGTAGTATAAAGAACAGAACCTTTAATGCCTTTAACAATACTGGCAAATCTGGAGGAATTCTTTTTGAAGCCAATGGCAGCTTTGCCAGAATAAGAGTAGACACCAAATGATGTTCTTCTAATCAGTGATCCAAATTACACCACTAAACTTTAGTACACATTTCAGATGGCCTTTTGATAATATATTTATGGTAAGACTAGACGTTCGTAGAAAGAGTTTGTCTTCTAAATTAAGGTTCATTTAAATAGCAATTTGCATAACTGTACAGGCCATTGTGTAAGATTTTAAATATGTATCTGTTTAAAAAAACTGGAGACTGCATCTCTCTCAAGTGTTTGAGGTTTATGTAATTATGATCTGTAAATAATGATCTGTAATTATGATCTGTAAATAATTATGATCTGGGTTCAGAACTGTGTTATCGAAATACTGTGTCCTAGAAGAGAGCTGACCTATGAGACAGCATACTCAAACATGTCAAGAGTCTTTATGCATTGAATAACTTTATCAGAAGTAATTTAGAAGATTGCCTTCAATGTTACGTTGTAAGGGAATGACATTGGAAAGTCCTACAAATCAACTCAGAGATGTGAACTATAGCAAAAACTGTGTCAATGTTTTCAAATGCACTATTTACAAATGCTTACAAACTTTACAGACTACAAATATTTGCTGCATTAATATTTCTTAATCTAAGTGTCTTACAGTCTTTATTTATAACCGCATTAAATGAATAGCAGAAAGAACCTGAGTTTTGTTTTTGCTTTGGATGAGATTCAGTCCCTCTCAAATGAGAACACATTTCTCACTACCCACCATTGGGATGAATGATCAAAAAACAATCCATGTGGTTAACAATAGATTAACAAAGTGCACTGCATTCAAAGACTAATAAAGACGACTATGCTGTTTTCCATTATTTTTCACGATTTGATGACATTGTGCTACTTAGGCTCCTGTGTTTACTTAAACACATCATCAATCGTGGTTTCGTGCTTCTTCAAGTACTATGCATAATATATGCTCTTTTTTCAGGACAAAGCTACAGTTTCAATATGGAGACAAACAAGATCTTACGAACAAATTCTACTTTTTCACTTATAAAAAGAAATGTCTTTTTATAGATATAATTTATTTATAATGTCACTTATAAAAAGAAAACAAGCTTGTCCCACCTCTGAATAGTTTGCATTAGGGACAGCAAAACAGCAGAGTAGCATTTAAAGTATGAGAAATCCAAGGCACCTGCTGAACTCCACAGCAGTCATTTCAGTCGGCCTGTGGTATCATTCAATATACGCCTATTTAACAAATGCCTAGATAAGATTTTCCTGATGTGTTTTGAAGGTAGAATTTTAATTTTTAGTCTTCATGTACTTGAATAAGTCACCTTGCAAGTTAGGTTTTTAAGTGTTTCTCATAGGAGAAGTGGGTAGAAGGCCTGCTGCTGTAGCTCCTCTTAATACAAATGATGCCTCTAGATTGCCTACGTGATTAAGAGATTGCGGGCATGAGTCCATAAAATAACTTGAGTGTTATTGTTCTTATCTGAGAAAGAGACGTAAGAGCTTAAAATCTCACTGTACTAATGACATATTGCACATTTCATAGGAATAATTTTTGCACTTCTGAAGCAGTGACATGAAACATGATGCATTTACAATAACTGTATTGGTTCCACTGGCATGATATATTACATTAGATCATGCGGTCTTTTTTTGTGTAAGATGGGGAAACAGGTCATATGTTTATTTGTCTCTGGTTTGTGGCTTGCAGATACTTTCTGTTACCAACAACACAGAATGTGCGAAGCTACTGGAGGAAATCAAATGTGCACACTGCTCACCTCATGCTCAGAATCTATTCCACTCACCTGAGAAAGGGGAAACACCTGAAAGAGAACTAACTCTTCCCTACCTGTGCAAAGACTATTGTAAAGAATTCTATTATACTTGCAGAGGTCACATACCAGGTAAAACCTATAACCTATGACAAAATACGGGGCTAAAGGATGTCTGTTTTGAAATGTTGGTATTGCCTGAGCGGTCATCGATTCAGCTCTCCACTAGGGAAAATCCCCATCGATATCCAGGGGATTTTGCCCAAGCAAAGGAAGAGTATCTCAGGGTCTTTACAGCACATCTTATGTAGCGAGGTAAATAGTTCGGGTGCTTTCTTGCTAGCTTCCTATTAAACTCTCCATGCAGCACAGGATTGTTTGTTGTCAAAGGCACCCGAAACTCTTGCCTTTGCTGAAATATTAGCGTGTTCATTCAAACCATGTAAACAAGTAGCTGGTCATTGAAAAGGCTATTCTAAATGATAGATAGCATTAAAATGCAAGTAATAAAGGATGCTGGCTGTTTGCTGAAGACTCTAAAAGCTGATGAGTAAAGTTTTTTTTCTGTTTTTGTTACCATAGAAACTGATGGTTTTTCCACAGTGTTCAAAGCCCATTGAAATCAAGGGGAGCTATTCGATAGACTTCTGTGATCTTTGAATCCCTTCCAACATACTGTTAACAACCAAATTCTTAACTAACCTAACACTTCCTCAGCGTAGTCAGTAGAGCTGGCTGGACATAACCAAAACCAGAATTTGACCTGTGTTGCCTAAGGCAGTCACCAAATGTGTGCTATCACTTGTAACTATATCAACAAAATAACCACAGAAGACGGTTCTTGTAGAAATACTGCTTTAGTACACTACTATATTAAATAACATCTTTGGTATTCTCAATAGTAAATTATTTATATGTTTAAGACTGTCATTTTTAAACTATGCTTTTTTCCCTGTCCAAACACTACTTCTAAATAATGCCACACAGGATACAATAATTAAAATGGTTAAGATTTTTTTTTACTAGCAACACAGGCTGGGAAAAAGAGTTGATAATGATATGAAGAATGAATATGTGTATAGTCATTTTTGACATATAACCATGACTTTGTAATACAATATAAACATATTTGAGTAAAGGGGATAGTTTAAGTGGATGAGATTTGGAGGAGGGTTTTTTAATTGTGTGTGTACAGTGTGTACTTGTTTTCTCTGAAATCCCAAGAGTGCGGGGATTTTTTTGCAGCGTTCGTTTATTGACTTGAGAAAACATTTTGAATTTACTTTCTTTTTCCCTTTACTGTGGTTTAACATGTATCTCAACTCATTCAAATATGAAAATATTATTATTGTCTTTATAAACTAAGAGATGTTTCTAAGGCTTTCTTAAACCAGCTGTTTCTTGCTCTTTATCACATTCCCCAAAGCAAAGCAGAATAGATGACAGTTGCCAAGACTGCCTGCTGAACAGCGATAACAGATTAGATATTCTAAATGTTTGGCCCATATAAGAAGTCAGCACAAAGACCTTTTTTTTTGACATGAGTTTGTAGCTAGTGCAAATGATTAGCACATTCTGCAGAGCAAGTCCCTCATAGTTGTTTCATGAAATTCTATGTTTCTGAAGAAACAATTTGTTTAATTGGAAAAAGTGAATGAGGGAAAAGGGAGAAAGAAAGAGGAGGCAGAGGGAGGGAGAGAGAATGAGAAAGGGCCGAGCAGCACGGGAGCTATAGCCACAGTAACCTCACTCCTCAGATCAGCATATGTGGTGACGAATGACAAATTTATTTTGCTACAAAGTTTGTGTATATGTAAAACTGCTGAAGTGCATCAAGATGTCAAGTGCTTTTTGTGACCACCCAGGTTGCCTTGAAAGATAACCAGATGAAAGCATAACTTTAGCACTGGACAGAGCACTGTGCTCTGCAGGAAAAGAGCTTACATACTTTAGGGTCAGTTAAAATAAGATTTTTCCTACATCAATCAGATACTAATAATCATTCTAAATACTTGTTCTGAAAGTGAGTTGTACTAACAAAAAAAGTTGTTGCATACTTACATCCACCAACAGGGTTAATTTAGTGACTTGACTGGTACATATGGTTGCTGAAACCTACACTAGCATTTCCTGAAGGTATTATTTAAGTAAGATTCAGGTCCCTCTTTCTGAGAAGATGGCCTATAGGATTTTAATATAGTTTAACAGTCTTATACATTCTAAAATATAAAGAATTAAAATAACAACTTATTTGGGTTTTTATTTTACTTGTGAGACCTGTATATCCATAATAATATTTATTGCTAAAGAAAGGAAAAAAACAGAAAATTTGGAATCTAAGTTTTCAGTTTAGCCTGGAGAATTAAACAAAGAGTTGGAAATTAACAGGGCCCCAAACCCAAGGTCTCTGGCAATGATTCACTGCGCATTTGTTAAAAAGTCAAATAATTACTCTTCCTCCATTAGGGAGTGCTAATTGTTTCTGAACACCAATACAAAGGAGTCTAAGGAAATTGCTGAATACAAAAATAATTTTATCCCTTCAGTCCTTCACAAATGAAAAATATTATTAGCAATTTAGGATACCAAGCATCTTTTCTGGAATTGAAATCTTAGTGGTACATATTAACCAAGAAGACTGAGAAATTATATATAATTTTTTTTTCTGAGTTGACTCCAGAATTTCATTTATTGTTCTGTCTCTTTTTGCAAAGACAAAAACTCTAGCAGATCCTTGGTTAACTCTTTTGAAGACAGCAGTTTGCCCACCAGTTATGACTGCATCGGCACTTCCATTGTCTTCTTTTAGGAATATCCAAAGAAAAAGGGGATGCAATTCTTTATTCAAACAGAATAATAACAATGGCTGTTAGCACTGTATACCACAGGACACCACAGGACAGTGTAATGTTTCACAAAGTGTATGAGGTTAGAACTTCTCTGCTTCATCCCAGGTGACTGTTCTCATTATTTCTCATCTAATCTTTACCATGAGCCTCAGTTTAAGTGATCACTAGTGAGGACACTGGAGTTAAGTGACTTGAAGTATCTCCAAACAATATGAATTCTAAGTTTTCTAAGGTCATAGAATCATACAAACATTTTGGTTGGAAAAGACCTTTAAGATCATTGAGTCCAAGCATTAACCTAACACTGCCAAATCCACCACTAAACCAGGTAACTAAATGCCACATCTACACATCTTTTAAATACCTCCAGGGATGGTGACTCCACCACTGCCCTGGGCAGCCTGTGCCAGGGCCTGACAACCCTTGTAGTGGAGAAATTTTTCCTACTATCCAATCTAAACCTCCCCTGGCACAACTTGAGGCCATTTCCTCTTGTCCTATCACTTGTTACTTGGGAGAAGAGACCAACACCCACCTCACTGCAGCCTCCTTTCAGGCTGTTGTAGAGAGTGATAAGGTCTCCCCTCAGCCTCCTTTTCTCCAGGCTAAACAATCCCAACTCCCTCAGCTGCTCCTCACAAGCCCTGTGCTCCAGGCCCTTCACCATCTTCATTGCCCTTCTCTGGACATGCTCCAGCACCTCAATGTCCTTCTTGTAGTGAGGGGCCCAGAACTGAACACAGGATTCGAGGTGCAGCCTCACCAGTGCCGAGTACAGGGGGACAATCACTGCCCTGGTCCTGCTGGTCACACCATTTCTGACACAAGCCAGGATGCTGTTGGCCTTCTGGGCACACTACTGACTCATATTCAGCCGGCTGTCAACCAACATCCCCAGGTCCTCTTCTGCTGGGCAGCTTTCCAGCCACTCTTCCCCAAGCCTGTAGCATTGCACGGGGTTGTTGTGACCCAGGTGCAGGATCCAGCACTCGGTCTTTTGAAGTTCACACAATTGGCCTTGGCCCATGGATCCAGCCTGTCCACATCCCTCTGCAGAGCCTTCCTACCCTCAGGCACATCAACACTCCCACTCAACTTGGTGTCATGTGCAAACTTACTGAGGGTGCACTCAATCCCCTTGTCCAGATCATTGGTAAAGATATTTAACAGAACTGGCCTCAACACCACTTGTAGCCAGCTGCCAATGGGATTTAACTCCATTCACCACAACCCTCTGGGCCTGGCCATCCAGCCAGTGTTTTACCCAGCGAAGCATACACTATTCCAAGCCATGAGCAGTCGGTTTCTCCAGGACAATGCTGTGGGAAACAGTGTCAAAGGCTTTCCTAAAGTCCAGGTAGACAACATTCACAGCCTTTCCTTCATCCACTAAGCAAGTCACCTTGTCACAGAAGGAGATCAGGTTTGTCAAGCAGGACTTGACTGAAATTAAAGTGAGATTAAAGTGAGATTAAAAATTCTGCTAACCATTTCCCCTTGGATTACGGGGGCTCCATTCTGCTCCCCATCCCTGTCTTCCAGCTCAGGGGACTGGGTACCTGGAGAACAACTGGTCCTACTATAAAGGACTGAGGCAAAGAAGGCATTAAATACTTTAGCTCTTTCCTCATCTGTCAGTATGTTTCCTGCTCCCCCCATCCAATAAAAGATGGAGATTGTCCTTAGACCTCTTTTTGTTGCTAATGTATCTATAGAAACACATTTTATTGTCTTTTCAGCAGTAACCACACTAAGTTCTAGTTGGGGTTTGGCCCTTCTAATTTTCTCCTTGTATAACCTCATGACATCCCTGCAGTGCCCCTGAGTTGCCTGCCCCTTCTTCCAAAGGCCTGGTGCTATGTAAACCGACTCATGATCAAAAACCTCCAAATTCTGCTGGTGACACCAGGCTCAGAGCCAGCTATTGATCTGCTGGCTCTTCTTGTTCTCTCATCATTCCCTGCAGCTGGAAGGAGAGAGGAGAACACTACTTGTGTTCCTCATCCCTTAACCAGTTGTCCCAAGGCGCTAAAGTCTCTCTTGATTGCCCTCAGACTTCTTGTTGCAACTTCACTGCTGCCTACCTGAAAAATTGGTAGGGTAGGAAGCTTTATCTTCATGTCTTTAACCTGGGCCCCAAGAAGGCACCAGAATTCCCCAAGAAGTGGGTCTGGTCTGCATATTGGGCCTTCTGTTCCCCTCAGAAGAGAGTCTCCTATGATGATGACCCATCTTTTTTTCTTTATGGAAGCGATTTTGATGCAAGGCATAGACCAACTTAACCTTGGCGACACCTCCAAGCTAGATGAACCATCGTCCTCGTTATTGTTTGGTGCCACTTGCAGAGCCTCATATCTGTTATGTCAGGGCACCTGGGAAGGTGGGATAGTCACAGAGCAGATGTCCCTGCTGCGCCATGCAGGAACTTGTTGCCATTCCCCCCTATCCCTTAAGTCACTACATTCAGCCAGGTGGAGGGAGGATAGGGAATCCTCCATATCATGTGTCCTGTCTGCCTGTTAGGCCTGTCCCAGAGATGGTAGGGAAGACTGTTTAATATTTATTGATAATATATCTATCAAAGAAAGGCGTGTCTGATTCTCCCTTTAGGCATGAGCAGGAACTTCATCCATGCCAGCTGAAGTGACATATTCTAAGGAACAAACCTGTGCCACAGCCATGGTACATTCAGCCATCTGAGGACATCAAACAGATTTTGAATTACATGTTCTCCATTATTTTCATGTGAAGAAATTGGTATCAGATGATTGTGGGTGAATTCAGACCCAGGCCCAAATCTGAATCCAGGCCTTACCAGAAAGGATGCTTGATTTGAATTTTTTAACTCCAAACAGGGCACCCCAGCCCAAAATTCTAGAAATCTTAAGAAATTCTGCCACCCACACAACACTTCCAGAAGTTCTAACACAGTTACCTAATAGTCATGGTCAACATAGTCCAAAGGCAGAAAAACAGCAGTGGCTTATAATGTTGCTACTGCTAACAAGACCATCAAAGGGATTAACCCTGTCCGTGTGCAGTGGGTATGAGAAGGGGGCCACTAGGCACTTGAAAACCAGTAGAAAGTGATGTGAGCTACCACTGAACTTACTACATTTTGGAGAATCAATCTGAAATCATCCCTCTCATTCAGTTTTTACTGAGAGTTGAGAAGAGAGAGGAGAATGTGGCTGCTCTGAACAAATTCACATCTAGCTGTCAGAAGTGCAAATTGGAAAAACCCAAACAAACAGGAAAATGCTTCTTTTATGCAATACTGAACTGTACGCTCAAGGTCAATAAAAGCAGGATAAAGCAGGTGAGCCTGATTTCCAGGTGCTCTCTAAAGCCAGTGTAGGTCTACTCAGATGAGTGGATGATATTGAATCCTGTGGACAGTGCAAACAAGGAAGGGAGTGAATAGGACCTTGACTTGCTGTAAAGACCGGGACAGATGCCACCACAACATTTGAGTTGTATATCAAAGAGAAGAGGCAGGGGGGTCGGTAAGCAGGGAATCCAGCAAAGTGGAATTTGGTGAAGGTAGGATAGGAAGGAAGATATAGCATGAGGAATAACTGACCACAAATATGAATGGAGAGAGGAGGTGAGGATCAGCTGAGAGCAGTTTTCCTTTGATAAGGCTTGAAATCATACAACTTATTCCCACAGCTTTCTATGAAGGCAAACACAGAAAGCCTTCACTGTAACTGCCTTAACTGAACAGTCTGTAGTTTGATTCTTGTTTGCAGGACAGAAAGTTTCAAAAGCAGAGAAATGCAAGCCTGTGCAAAAGCTGGAGTGTACAACACTTAAACATTATGTTTAATCTTCCTTTGTGATTTCAGTTTTCTTCGGTAACACAGTCACTGCTCTGTCAACACACACACAACTGCTAGGAAATCTGTAATGAGACGTGTGAATCTTTTAAAATAAAGTAGTAAGTACAGAAATTCAGACAGGATCAAACGTTGCAGTCCTTATTAGGCATAGCTGTCACAGAGGACAGTGGCAGGGCTGTATTTGAATAAACTCAGACTGAGCAAAATGATCTTTTTTCTTTTTTTTTTTTTCTCCAAACAATTCTAGTGCTTAGGGGCACTTGTCAGGGACCATTCTTCTGGACATTGTGCAAACACTGAACAAAATGGCAAACTCTACACTAAAGACCTCACAATCTAAGCACGATAAAGAAAACATTAAATGGCTACAAGCAGATAGCAGAATAGAAGCAAATATTTTTCTAACTGTCTTTAGTGAAGCTGTTAGCATGTTGAATCTAGAAATATAACACAAGCAGATTTTTTTTTTGTAAATTACTGTGTTTTTAATAGAACAAAATTCCACCACTAAAACAGAGATGAAACTATATTTACAGATGTTATGTTCCTACCAGTAATGAAACATTTTTGCAATTTACTGACTGATTTTCATAGTTTAATTCAAACCCCATTTTTTACGAGCATTTCTAAGGAAAACGGAACATAAGCCTTATCCTTTGTTGGAACCCGTGGATGGGTTTGCTAAATAGCTAATGGCAACTGAAGTGCAACATGTGCCTAAGTGCACGATAAAATATTTCATAAGGAAAAGGGATTAGTCTCACATATAAAAGGCATTACATAAGGCATTAGTCAAGTGAGTTTGCACCTGATTGTTACTTGAAATGCACATGTACCAAGTAAACAATATGATCATAATATGCTCTCAGCTTTTCTGACTAAAGGTAACATTCAAGCCAGGAGTGGTTTATCTTTACTAAATAGTAGGTGGTATACTTGGAAAATTCTAGAAATTGTACACCTTTAATTTGCTATTGCATTTTCTTGAATGACCCACTCTGCCTAGAGAAATAAATTATTAAAAACAAAACTGTATTCTTAAGTCAAATAATTCAACAGCAATATTTTAGATTACCTTTGAATTTGGCATTATAGCCTCAAGACTTGGAATACTACTCCATGATTATATCAGAGTTCCTCTTCAGTTGTTCCACTTGAAATTATATCTCCCATTTTGTCCAAATAACTACTATAAATTAAAACCAGCTCCTCAGAGATGATATTTACTGAAGCTCCAAATCATGGTAATTAAACTTTTACACCACAACACACTACCATGTGTTTCCAGATATTATTTTATAGAAACCAAAGGCAGGCTTTGTAATGTTATTTTTCCAATTTTTTAAAGGAAGATGCATATGAAAAGAAGTATAGTTGGGTGGGAAAGGCTTTCCACTCCACAAAAATTCTGGGATCTAAAAAATTTTCCTATTCCACATAAGGAAGAAATTGAACTCTTTCGAAATTTTCCATGAAGAAAGCCACAGAGAGACCACCCCAGGATAGCTAATAAAGTCGTTGTTAGGACATTTACTTGGGAAATGGGAGACTTAGGGTCAAACTCTTGCCTGACAGATGAGGGGCATTGACCTGAATATTCCTCTTTCTAATGAAACACCCTAATTGCAAGACATTGGAGTATAGCGATACGAGGTTTGCTGTCTGTTTTTCTCTTTTTCGTTCAGACCAGAAGTTTGAGCTTGGACCAGAAACATCTTGTTAACTAAAATTTTGTCAAAACTGATAATGTTTCTGAAAAAACTTTGCTTTTTAGAAATTGGCATTTTCCAATGAAACACAGCTGTCCCTGATCTGCTCTTATTGTATGTTGTAAGCCAGCGGTTTTATGGCTAAGATCTATGGATTACTGTATTATTCACAAGTGGTAAAGCCATGCATAAATTAGGCCTCTAATTCCAATTAAGTGCTAATTCTGTGTATCCTATGAGTTATGTCCTGGACTGTAGTACATCCTAACACAGTATGCCAATAATGCAAAGAGGGATGAAGGTAACTTAAGACATATTGTCTTAACATCTGTTTTAGTAAAATAGTACATGTATAACTAGCCAAATTCTATCTGCTTAAATTTAATACTAATGATTACAGATGGATAGAAATGACTAGAAATAGGTTTGTGGACAGGAATAGATATTTTTGCTGTCATTAAACATAGTGCAATATCAGTACTGGCAGGGTTTTTCCTCAAAGGCTCTCATTTTACCAAATTATTGTTTCCCTGGGTCCTCAAACTCCTTTAACCTAAAACCTAAAGACTACCTTTCATCCAAGCCAGCTCACAGCTAGCTCCAGTGCAGCATGAGACATATCCCCCTTTTCAGGGATAGGGGCTGAGGAGGTAGACCTCGCAGTGGGACACCGTGTTCACCCACTCGAATGCCAAGAGTCAAGCAGAGGCCAACTGCGTGTCAACACAGTGCAGTTTTCAGCAGTGCTTCTTGCTTCCTGAGACAACTAATTTTTCACCTCTCTGGCTGATGTCCTTTGCTGCCAGCATTCCACAGAGTGTTTACTGCATGTCTTTTACTGAAGTTTTTACTGAAATTTTTACTACAACAAGGCACTTAAAAAAAAGAAGAAAGAAAGAAAGGTAAATGAAGGCTGCTCAAGCTATTTTGCAGCAGATACTACACTTGATTAATAGGAAATCAGGGAAAAGTGTGTCACTGCCTCAACTCTGAACTTTGTCTCTGAATTTTTTAATGAGTGAACTGTAGTGCCATTTTGAATGAATTGGTATTTTTATTTCAGCACAGTGAAAATAAGGTTTAATACAAATACAGATGAATAAATTATAAAAGGTAATACCCAGTTTGCATTTATTCAGAGCAGGCCTTTTTTGCAGATAGCACTTTTTAAAAAAATATTTCTTTTTCTGCTTAATATATAATCTATTTAAAAATCAATTTGACAGCACAAAACTGCAGACATGACAACACACTAAATATTTTTATGCTCTTTTGCATTTTTAAGGTTTTCTCCAAACTACAGCTGATGACTTTTGCTTTTACTATGCAAGAAAAGATGGTGGTGTATGCTTTCCAGATTTTCCAAGAAAACAAGTGCGAGGGCCAGCTTCTAACTCCCTGGACCACATGGAAGAATATGACAAAGAGGAAGAGATCAGCAGGTTCATAAAGATAAATGCTGTTAAATCTGAAACAACAAAAAAAAAACCCTTAGCAAAGCCTGTGGTTTTCACAGTGAAACAGCTCAGTGTGTGCTTATGCTCAGCAGCTGTGTTTTCCAGATGTTACTTTCTTTTGCTGCTGTTAGTGTATGTCAAAAGAGAAAGTTACATTAGCTTCAATATTTCAGTGCCATTTGATATTTGCATTGCTGAAAAGGTGTTAGAATCCTGGTTTGATCCACCCTGTGGATCATACGTAGTTCTAGGAAAACATTTCCACCTGAATTTAATACTACTAAACTACACTAAGTTTATGAGTAAAATATTTATTTCATTATTTTCACTTTATTTCATTCATGTATTTTTCCTTGTGAAAGTAATTAAATTAGATTGTTCTAACACAAGTCACTATTTTAAAATGGTGTTTAGAAGTTAGATTTTGTTGAACTGCTGGAATTTACTGTGTTCATTGTGAATAGAGATTTTGTATTTATAACTTGTTTCCTTTTCTCTTACCATTTTTTTTCACTTCTATTCCTCTACATTTCAGATCTAAGATGAATTAATTTTCTCTTTCTTGTATAAAACCAGAATTTTGCTCAAGTGAAGTTCAACCTGATTTTCAGTATTATGTGCTTGAATACATTCAAGGAAATAATTTATTCTGAATTGTATCACTGTGTTTGTAATATTACTGCAGAACAAGAATTTTATCTTTTAGGGACATTATTGTGTTGTGGTTATGAGAAAAAAGAAATTTCTCACTATTTTTAAAATTTTTTTTAGAAAACACAAGCACAACTGCTTCTGTATTCAGGAGGTTGTAAGTGGACTAAGGCAGCCTGTTGGAGCAGTACATTGTGGGGATGGATCCCATCGCCTCTTTATTCTTGAGAAAGAAGGATATGTGAAGATTTTCAATCCTGAAGGAGACATACTCAAGGAACCTTTTTTGGATATACACAAGCTTGTTCAAAGTGGAATAAAGGTTGGATTTTTTTACTTATCTCTACCTGTTTATATTCTAGCCTGTATGTGGGGGAAAAGGGAAAAAAACTTTTTTCAGAGATTATCTTTAATTTAAAAAATTAAAAGGAAGAGTAATGACAGACACTACAGTTCTATCTGGCTAAGCCATGAAAATTTCCTTGTTTCAGAAAGGGAAAACATAGCATCTTACAACTGTCATGACGTTTTTCTCCTTCCCTTCATTATTTCCTCACTTCAAATTCAGAAGAAACTATCCAATGCTGGCATCCCACACCATTATCTTTGTATTTTCATCCTTTGGGCTCATTTCCATCCCACTGAATTCAGCCGAGCTTTGCTGAGATTCCAGTGGGAGCAAGTTTGGCTCAGGGCCTGACCTGACCTGCCCTGCTGGGCACAGGAGGGAGCCTGGGAGTGCTCAGGGACCCCCAGGACAGGGGCAGTGGTGCTCACTCCCTCTTGGCTTAACCTCAAGCTGCCCTTGGGGAGAGGCTGCTTGTATTTAAGGGCATGTATTTGAGGTGCATGTAAAAAGTGACCGACTCTCTAAATTCACACATGCCGGTGGGTTGGTGCAACAGCTTTCATCGTGTTTAATAGGAAGACTTTCATGGTCAGGGGAGTGGATAGTGAATGGGCAATGATGGGAATACACTGGAGGGTGGAGGTAAGAAACAACATCCAGCTATGGAGTAACTACTACTGGAAAACTCGTAAGTCTATTGGGGTATATTTTACTTTGGAAATGTCGTAAGTGTTGTTCCATGTTGATTTCTTGCCACATTTTAGAGTGGTAATACAAGTAAAATGCCTAGAACAGTCAGGACTGTGTATCCTAAAGCCTTCATGGTTGAAAGATATATTGACATACTCCTGATACAGTAATCTTAAATAATAACTGCGGCAAACTATACTGATTTAAAATGCATAGCACATTCTAACTAATCATTTTGTTTCAGCTATAAGGGCAATAATTTAAGATTTTTTAAGTCTTTTCTGAGAGGATATCTCGGAGGGTTTTGGTTTGTGTTAAAAGGGAGAAAAATGACATATATACCTTCTTCAGGAAAAGAACCAATCTCTATGATACTGTGATTTCCCTTTCTGACTCTGTAGGTAATGTTCAAGATACTAAAACAGGAGAGACTTATCAGGGGTATTTTTTAACTTCAGTATAAGGCCGTTTCATATTTCTTAACCAAAGATTCTGATAGTTTGTACTTGTGAAAAACTGATACTGAAAATTTCCACAGAACTGCTATTGGTCCCAAACAAACCTTCCATGAGGAAACTTTTACAGATACAACTTAGAGGCACAGCTAAATGGAACACTGATTTTCCATGCTTCTGAACAGGCAATAGCCTGGTTGATAGGACTCCAAACAGGTAGCCTCAGATTCAGATTCAACTTTCAGTCCTGTTTTATATCAGTGACCTGATCTTTTTAGTCTTTACTATCCTAGCCATCATCTAATACTCTGAACTCTGTTTCAACTATAACATTTTGTGTAGATAATTTGATGTTCTCTAAGCTAGAAAATCTAATTCCATTCCCTGAGATAACAGTTCTGTGACTGAGGATAATTGTATTGCAGTGTTTAGTGCAGGTTGGCAAGAATGAAGGCTTTATGTACTTCACAGGTAAGGAGAAAGGGAATGGGCCTAGAAGCAATACTCCAACTCTTAAACAGAAAGGGGAAGGTACAAGAATTTGAGGAATGAATACATTGTCTAAAATAATAAATAAAATAAAACAAAACGCACATAATCCAAATGGTTGTTTTAAAACAGGGATTCTTAAACATTTTTATGTTTATCCCCTGCAGTCTGATTCTTATAATCATGTCCATGGTCCTTGACTTACAAGGATGCAAGATCACTGTGACAAGGTAGCAATTATTCCATCAAAATACTTGAAGGGTATTTGATTTTAATTACCTGTTATACACTTTAAAACTAGAAATCAGTAATGGAGAATACTATGTAGATAGGCAATTTTCCAGCAGGCAGCGCAGACAGTGTACAGGCATGAACTAAAAAAAACCCCAACTGTCTAAAACACTGCATCCACATGCAAAGTATGAGAATCACCAAGTGAGTCCTCTGTGCCTACTCAAGAAACGCTTGTAGTGTAAAGTAGATGAATTTGTATGGGTACATTTTGCTTGATGTGCCTAATTCTTCTCATGTAGTGGTGTGACAAAGTAAAATCCCAATGAAGTATTTTTAATGTTGAAAGATGGAGTAATGAAAGTAATATAGTGGTGGTTGAATTTCTCTTCTTTTTCTAATGTAAAGAGGAAATTTAGGAGTGATAAAATCGTTATATTGTCACAAAGCAGCAAATCTGTTGCATGATTATTTTCCAAGGAATATACTTACAGCTATCTTGAGGCTGATATAAGCAAGAAACAGGAATTACATATTTCCTACATAAAAATAATCCTGGACTTTAGTTGTGATCTCAATAACATCATTTCACTCATCACAGCACTGGCAGTCAGACAAGGAGGAAAATATTACTCAAAAACAGAGGAAGAGAGGTGACTGCATTGTATAGCAATCAGCCATGATGCCCTCCTAAAAAGATGCTGTTTTGATCCTCTAATAGAACTAATGGTCTCTGTGTTGATGAAATTAATTTGGAGCCCCTAATGTTGCTGTGAGTGAGCTTGTAGGGCTTCTTCACTGGTCCTGCTAATCAAGCACATAAACAAGATTATCTGGAGTTGCTGCTTGTCGGTCACTCCTGTGAAGGTCTGTGGATATAAATGGAATTAAGTAAGAAAAGTGTTCCAACCTAATGCATATGTGTTATTGGTCCATAGGCTTTTAATGTTCTTTGAAGTCATTGAGGTCTCTGCTTGAAAATTGTTGCTGCAGTAAAATCTACTGACAGTTACGTGATTTAATTTTAAGGAGGTCAAATGAAAGAAAAGTGATAATTTTAAATGCTGCCAGTATCTCAGAAGGAATTAACACAAGCATGTGGAAGTATTTCATAACAGAGAGAGATGCCATGAATGGATGATGGTAGCTTGTGCTTCCTGGAGGACCTACTCAAGAGAAAATTAGACGCAGGCCTCCTGAAGATTAAAAATAAATAAATAAAAGCTCTGAAGAGCTTAAGAAACAATTTCTCTCTGCACATGTCTCAATTTCTAATCCTCTTTGACAGCAAAGTTAACCGGAATGCTTTTCTGATCTTCTGTTTTTCCACTTAGCTGTTGGAAGCCATGAATGGATCTTAATGAAGAAGTTGCTAATTCACTATCTGTGGCTCTCTCCAATTTATTTTATGTCATGTAGTAGGTGTGGATGAGTTGGGCACTTGGCCAAGTCCCTCCTGTCACCCTTAGTCTTTTCCTCCTTATCTCTTGGTCTTGCCCCAAAGTTAAGTAAGGACATGAGTGAGACATGCACATATAACTGGAATATAGGACATGCACCTGGGCTCAGCTATTTAGGAATATATAGCCCAGTGTAGTGGAGAAAATACTGATTCCATCACCTGTGCCCATTAATATTGCAACGTACCCTGACTATGTGGCATGTATGTAGAAGAAAAGAATAAGCATTTACCAGAAAAACATCCTAAAAGTGTGCTTCCCTGTTCTGGTGATTTACTGCTCCATTACGTTGTGGTGAAGAGAGTTAGTTACAAAGCCACATTTTACAGTTATTTCTTCAAAGTTATGTAGAGAAGACTTTTTTTTTTTCTGAAAATACTAGTAACTTTTGGGCTGATTTTCAGTACCGTTATTTTATTTTTTTAAAACTATTGCCAAGTAGAAGAGAAGCAGAAAGCTTGAATGAGAAGCTATTGAACTAATAATGGTAATGCTTTGATTTCACTGGCATTTAAAAAGACCTTAATCAATTATCAAGAAAAAATAGTCCTGATGTATCTGAATCTATTGTCAAAAAATTAGGCAAAAATAATTAAATGCTTTAAAAGTAACAGGCAAACATGACTTTATCCCATAATGTGCTCAGCAGAAAAATAAAAAGATCAAAACAGTCTAAATACCTGAATTTAATGATTTTTTTTGAGATGTAGCATTGCTGAATAGGCTATTATTATGAGATCAGTCATCTTGTACTCAAGATTGTAGCTAACTTACAGAAAAATGCTGAATGCTCAGCAGTTCTCCAAATTTCCTTACTCCTGTGGCTGTATTTTATCTTATTAAGTGTATTTGTTACGATTTGGAAACCCTTAGATCAGTAGCAGCCACCATAAAATGTAGCATGGCCTATTACATCAGTTTTCACTCTCTCTTGTCTCCTGAGCCCAATAACATGTATTGGTCTAAAATATATTGGTCTAAAATGTATTGTTCAGAAGGGAAGGCATGAAGGTATGATTTGGCAACAATAAAAAAGGAAGAGCCTACTGCTTCTCTTGGGAGTTAAATGCTATAATCACCTTTCAAAATGCTTTCTGAAAAGCTAAGTAGCTCCAGGGCTGCAACTGTTAGTCCTTAAATCATTTTTGCAGTCCTTTCCTACAATCATTCAACTTCCCAACACCCTTTTAAAATTAAGGACATCAGAACTGTACAAAGTAGCCAAGTTTACCTCTTAATACTGCCAATGGTAAAATCAAGTCCCTGTAGGTACATGGTAGTTTTCTAGTTATAAATCCACTGACTGAATTAGCTCTTTAGGTATGGAATTGCAGTTGGGCTTCATGTTCAGTTGCTTGTCATCTCTGATCCTTAAGTTATTTTCAGTTTATTGCTACTTTTTTTGATTGTGCCCAAGCTCTGGTGTAGCTCTGGTATGTATCTGCTGACTACAGGGTCATAAATTGTGCTACTAGCAAGAAGGGCCTCACAGTGCCTCAAGTAGAAACCCCTCCAAAATGGGTATCCTCAAAACTGCTGTTATGGATTTACATAGGACAGGACAGGGGAGGGAAGGGAAAAGGGACAGAAAATCTCAATGAAATGGTCACTGTTAAGAATATATGAGTTAGACTCCTTGATCTCCTTCACCTTCTTCTCTACTCTAAGACTATGGTTTTCCTTCTGAGAAACAAATTTCAACAGAAACATCTCCTAAATCCTAAGCCATAATCACCTTTTTACTTCATCTTACCTTCAAGTTAATCAGTAAGACTAGTTTTATATGTTTTTTAATTCCCAGCATTTTTAAACATTAAATTCCTACATAATTCCTTGTAAATATTTTAACAGCCAATCCTCTGTGCATAGGCCCAGGCAGAGTGGCAAGGGAAATAAAATTATTGACATATAACAG
Organism: Aegotheles bennettii; assembly: GCA_013398125.1. NCBI lineage: Eukaryota > Metazoa > Chordata > Aves > Caprimulgiformes > Aegothelidae > Aegotheles > Aegotheles bennettii. Next base: position 292,573 of record VZRW01005917.1, read on the forward strand.
TGATACATTTTGGGGTATTCTTTGGTGTCCTGGAACTCCTCTTTCAGAGTCTGAAAAGGGAGACTCTAGGATATCTTTGGTGAGAACTGACATGCTACGTTGTCTGTGTTGTTGCAAAAATGACAAGGCAACCAATATACACCTCAGCTTTCCACTGGAGACTAAGAGGGAAGTGATGACAACTGTTCTCAGCAGAGGACTTACATGTGTGGTCATGTGGGGTCACAGGGCACGGGGGTTTCTCCCTCATTCAAGAGGTCAGAAGAGCTGCAGTCAGGCTTGTAGCACAACAGACATCGTTTCTGAGGCCACACCTCACCTGTGATGTGCCCGCTAAGAATCACAATTAATTGGTTTTAAATGTCTTGGCATAATGGGGGCAGAATACTAGGAAAGAAATAATGGTTAAGGTGTGCAAATGGCCAAATGTGAAAGTACAGGACATTTTAAAAATAAACCAAGTAGAATGTCCTTGTCAAAAATGACCTTAAACGTTAATGAAATAGACACAATGCACAGAGCACAACAGCCTGTATGAGAATTCAACCTTCTTCATGGAAAGATACTTTTTTTTCATTAGTGATAAGTTCTTTATGATTTTTGAGAGGTGATAATACTTTTGTGAGGACTTAATATACTTCAACTGTATTCAGAAACTGTAGAATTCAATCAGTGTTTTAACTGAGGACAATATAGTGACAGTGAAATGTGCCTGGATTTCCCGTTAACCATTTGCAGATTTTGGTTCTGATCCTAAAAGGGGCACAACAGTCCTTTGAAAGAGGCTGTATCTTACCACCATATAGCTCCATTGCTTGCACAGAAAATAAAGATTCTTACAATTCTGAAAAGCATGTGCCAAAAGCTCTAGAGATCTCTATTTTTGTGTGAGAGACTGCACTACTAGATAACCATACCCAAGCTAACAATTCTGGAACAGTGCAGTGGCTCTCAGGTTGTAAACTGACCAGATGAAGAATGGCCAGTTTATTCTAAGGAAATTTGAATCAACAAAACATAATCGTTTCTGTTGATTTTGGGTAGCATGTCTTAGATTTGAGGAGCTGAGAGAGGAAAGAAGATAATACTTTATCATTTTACATGCACATGTGTAGATTTTAATGTTCTGTGTTTCCTTGGAGGAATCCCATGGTGCCAATTAACCTAACTTATTCCAAAACAATTCTCTGTTTGGAAAGAATAATTTTCATTGTGGGTGTTCCATGAAATTGTATGCCTCATACCCTGTTATTACTGAGATGTGTGCAGTGCAATTGAGAATGCCAGTTTCTTTTCCATGCACTGTATAGATTATAGCTGTATCCCACACACAGTGCTAGATAATCCCTACTTTAATTTTGTTATGTGTACAAATCCTTTTTTAACATTTAGCTGTTTTAAAAATGTAAAAATCCATCATCTTCTGAAACTGCATTTGTTGAAACCAAAAGCTGAATTTAGAAGCAATCAAAACCAATGAATAACATGGTAATTATCTAATTAAAAGGAAATTATTGCGTTTGCTGAAATATAACAGGCAGATCATGATATCCAACACAAAATGGCAAAGAAGGAATAAAGTTACGCAGAAAATTCCATGGTTTTTAGCCAACACAGTTTCAACCACATGTTTTTCTTTAATGGGAGGAGGTTTAACAGCCCACTACAGCTCCAAGATTCATCATTCTTTCAAGCTGTTGGACACCCCAAAATCTTTAATGGGGTCCTAGGATACTTCTGGAAACCCAGTAAGTACTGGAGCTCTCAAAAACAGTACCGTGTCCTTAAGACTTCTATGTACTTTTCTGTCCATCATAGCTGTATGATTTCCGCTGGTGTTACATCCCTTCTACTATGCCATACAGAAATGGGTCATGTCTTTCTCTTGAAAGAGGATAAAAACTGAGTAACATGTATACTTCTATAGTTAATACAGCCCAAATGCTATTCCTATACATACTTCCTCCCAATGCCACAGAACAATTTTCTTCCATATCCTCTTACACACATTTTCTCACAAGCTCTTAAGTTCTATTCCTTAGACAGGATCAGCAAGTTGGATTGAGGGAGGAACACTTCCTCTAATAGAGCACTGGTATATTATCATGTTTTCCACCCGTCTTATTCCCTTTGCAGTAAAATTGGACAAATGATCTGTCCCTAATTTAATGGTTTCTATACACTTTTAGTTTTAAAAACCAGTCAGAACTAATTTTTCCCATTACAAAACAAACCCCAAACCTTCCAAAAGATGAAACCACTTAGTAGCTGACACTTAGTTTTGTTCACTGTCAGTGTCTGCCTGCATTCTCATATTGCTGGAATTTTTAAATAAATTATTCCATAAATCTCCATAAAGTTATATTCTCTCTTAGATTTAATTTGGAAAATGGAATATACAATCTGTGGGACAGAGGTCTGCAAAATACTTTCAACCATTTGTTTTTAATTTGCAGCAGATACTTTTTAAAACCTTGATCTATCTTCACTGGCATTGAATTGCAATCCCTACAGCTGAATTGCAACAACTTTAATTTATGTAATAATCACTGTTTTTATGCTAACTGAATGCCTTGAAAAGAAATAAAAGAGGTAATAAATCACCAAAAACTTTCATACTTTTTGACATTCCTAAAAATTCTGTGAATCTCTATCAGCTAGATTCTCAATCACTGTAACAGCCCAGAGACAACATACCAGAGGTGCTAGCAGATGAATGGATTTGAGTCACACTGTAGTGTGAAGGAGAAGAGAATTTTTTTTCATATCAAACTAGATAAGAAAAGTACTTACTTAAACTTGAAACAGCCATATCATTTTTTGGAAGTGTGATCAGTTTTCATGAGGAACCACATTAGAAGGAAGTTACCTCCTCTCAGGACATCATCTCAAGCTCTTCCTTAAAGAGAACACATACCTTTCCATTACAAATTGAATGCTTAATTGTGACTAATGAATGTAAAATAATATTGTACACCTCATAGGAGCCTAGTTGAAGATGTGACTAAGCACTATTGACTCTCCTCATCAAGTATAACACAATGCTTAAGTATGTCAATGCATGCACTAAACCTTGAACAGTCTAAACAGTCAAATAAACAGAATTTCAGATCAGAAGAAAGGCAATGCAAAGTGTTGGCAGCTTCCTTTACTGCTATTTTCTTCCCCCATAATTGCCTTACAGCATACAAGAGGACAATATTATCAGGACACTACACAGTGACTTTTTGAAGGAAAAAGCAAGAAGTCAGTGGTCTCATCTAGCAAGCATATGTGTGCGTGTGTGAGTAAGTCAGAGGGATCAAATAATACTTAACAAGCCACCTATGAGATTACTCAAATTTGCCCCTACGGTCACTTACAGATCACAGCCTTGTCAAATACAGTGACGTTCCAAATGTCAAATGTTTGAAGACAAATCCAAGAGTAGACAATATTAGGGAACTGCCTTACAGAAACCAGCCTCTGCCAGGTTTTATGCCCCCTACTAGGTTGCCCCTCACTAGGACAAAACTATTTCACAGCCAGTATCCTTGTTTCTCTAAGGGTCTGCAGGGTTGGGAAGACCGAAGATAAAATTGTATCAAACCTTTTATTTACAAATGCTTGATAAAAAAATGTGTCATAAATTACTTAATTTAAAAGTAATTTCAGTTCTTGAAGCAGAAGCATTCAAAACAGTGTTTTTGCTGTAGTTTAATGAGTCAGTATTTTGCAACTTGCAATATTTTGCAATTCTCATAGAGATACATTCTGCTTACAAATTACATGGACCTTTTAATAATTCTGCTTTTGAAATAGTAAGCTAAATACATATGTGGCACAAATAAAGGAACAAAAGGAATATAGTTCAATAAAAATCATATAATTCTTTATTTTGTATAAAATTTATATTCATTTTATCAATATAAATCTTATTATATTTGACTATCTGCATAAGTATTTCAGCTTCCAGAAGTAAGTATTCTAAGAAAAAAAAAAGTGGTAAATGACTAAGGGAAATGAACTTAATTAGCTACTTACTAACTAGTAACTTCTGAATTGATTTATATCAATGGTCAGAAAAAGCCCCAAACAAAATGCATGAAAGAAACTACTACTCTGCTCTCAATCTTAGTACTGCTAAAATGATCTTTTAATATGGCCTGAGTTTTCTACCTTTGTTCAATAAAACAGAAATGTAACTTCAACAACCAGTGAACAATTGAAATGAAACATAATGGACTAGAATCGTTAGTACTGAATTTGATTTCTTTGATTTTAAGTTCTGTAATTCATCAAAATGCCAATTAGTTTTCATGGAAAATTAAGAGAATATCCTATTCATGTGTACTAGATATGCAGTGAAGGAAAGGTTGTTGGAAAAAAACAGCTTAAAAAATGAAGCACCAGAATTCAAAACAGACTCTGCAATGTGCTAATTTGATTAGCAAACGTGTATTATTACTTAGCAGTAATCAGTGATAAAATAGAAAGTGCAAAGGGTATTGCTTGTATTATAGTATCACTCTGGAGTATTTAGGGAAGCTTCTGAGGCTGGACTGCATAAAACTTTCACTTCTTCTATTATGTTTCCTTGTGTTCTCTGTTAATTGTTCTGCCCATTTGCAAAAAGGTAGAATGGTCTTTTCTTAATGCTGTCCTCAACTATACAATTCTTCATTTGATCAAAAACTAGTGGAATTAGGATTTGTGTTTAACTGATTAAAGGTCTGAGTCTGTGATACTCTGTGTTTCAGTTCTAGCTGTTTGAAACTTTATCGTCTTAATTTTGAGCCTGAACATACACTGTGTTGTTCTAATTGCACTGGCTTTTTGAAAAGAACTTTGTACTGTATTCAGCCAAGTTAAAGGGTTTCCAAGATCATGGTCTTGGCTCAGGATAAATGGAGCCAATGAGCTAAACAAATTCCTGCTTTCTTGGTTCTTATAGTACGAGAAAAATGGAAAGAGCAGAATACTTTTACTGCTTTATACAAGTGAAAAAATCCTTGAAGCTGCAAAAATATAAGTTAACTGTGTTTATGTCAGAAAGACGCCGTTTCAGAAATTATTTTTAGCTTTCTTTTAAAATGTGAAGCACAAATTATAACATTAATGAAGCAAACATTTCTTACTTGGCAAATTTAAGAAAAAGTTAGATTTAAGAGTAACCACTTTGGGATTTAAAATAATAAAGAAATTTAGTCTAGTACAGACAAATATTAGTGTTCTTATATAATAGCAATGGCCATCTTGCAATATGCTGAACGAGGATACACGTTTGTAATTGTTTCAACTTCTGTTACTGAGAATGCTTTTCTAATGAGCCACATTTTAAAATTGGGATTGAAATAAATGAGTAATGGAAAAAAAAGAAAAGGGACTTATAATCAGGAAAACAGTGTACATTCTTCCAAAGTCATGTTTATAAGTTCAGAGAAGCAGTGGATCTAGTTCAAAGACAAACCATATTTCAATCTGCTTTTCAAAACTACCATGTAGTTCATTACTAAAGTTTGTTTTCAGCTCAATCTTAACTACAGCTATTTATTTGAGATACATTACTGTACATCATAATGCACTTTCACTTGTAAGGTGTCACAGTTTCTACTTACTACAGGTCACAAAATCATTAATTTATGGTTTGGGCTTCAGGGTGTTGGGTTTTTTTTAATAACATACGAAACCAACTGCTGTTTCAATGGACTTGGGCTCTCAAGCCATGGGAGAAACAGTAATTTGCATTTTCTGATTTTAAATAACCACAGGTTATTCAATCTGCAAGAATTCACGCTGCACAAACACGAATTTCAACACACGTGGAGTTAGATGTGTAACTGACCTCCCAAACATACGGTTTGATTCATGCACGGAGAAGGAATATTTGAATTTAGAAAACTCCATGTGGTTTCACTGACAATTAAGCCCTTTAGACTTCAAGCACTCTTAAAAGTGCATTGAATAAACAAGTATTTCCTGGTGACTTTTCCATGTATATCACAGGCGCGTATTTTTAAGCCCTCTCAGCATAATACTGGAACAGTGTGTAGACACCAAAGACAATAATTTGTTACAAGAATTCTGGAATACTGAAAGGGCGAATCTAGCCTTGATGCAGGTCTTGAGTGAAATATATGAGTTGATTCAGGAAGTTAATGTGGTTGAGCCACTAAATAAAAGTGACCATAATATAATTAAATTCAACATGCTCCCATGGGATCCTACCATGAGGTAATACTATTACAGTACTTTTCAAAAAAGGAAGATTTTTATATTGAGGAAGTTAGAAATAGCCTGAAGGGGAAAGTTAGGAAATTAAAATCCGTAGAAGCAGCATGGAGGTTCTTTAAAAGTGCCTTATTAGACTCAGAGAAAGTATGTATATACTGGAACAATTAGGAATCAAGAAGGTGAGAAATATAGCAAGGTACGAGGGAATGTTCAGGCCCCAAAAAAATAATAATCCGATAATAAAATGGAAATCCAACTCAAGTGACACTAATAGAGCAGAATATAAATTTAGAATACCAGAGTAAGGGCTATATCCTGCCATTGTTTCACTGGCAAAGTGAGTAGGAGTTTCCCATAAACATTTATGGTAGAACAACATGCTGAGGTTTGAAAGGAAATTTAAAGAACAAATAGGGGAAAATACGGAGAAATTTTTAATACATTGTGATAAAGAAGAACTTCCCCAAGCTAGGTGATGGTCTTTGGCAGGGACCAGTTAGATGGACTATGGAGTATAGAAGCAAGGATATAGTTTGTTTTCTTTGCATAAGAAAGGTGGGGAAAGACATACCCTATAGTTGGTGTTTAACATTTTCCTTTTCTCCACCTTTAGGCTGAGAAAAAAAATGAAAGGGGGAAGAGAAATTATGGAAAGCACCAGCATAAATTGCCCTAAAAATAAGTGCTCTAAAGGAACTGAAAATTGGAGCAGTTGAGATAATTAAATTGTACTATTTATTTTTACAAAATGTAACTATTATCTGTGAGGCTGGCTATAGACGGGCTCTGAAGGTCATCTTGCAAAGTAATTACAGAGAAGTAAGAAGCTAGAAAAATCCTAGGTGAGAAAAGAGAATTGCAAAATTAGGTCAAAAAACCCATCTTGTATAAGTGTTAATTTGCTGTCACAAACAGAATTATGTAAAGAATTAGTAAGATAATGAAGAAAAAATAGTTGACGTTTCTATAAGTTTTTATACAATGTCTCTGAAGAAAGTAGTATGAGAGATTGCAAGACATAAAATTAAAAAAAGAAAACCTTTTGTGGTTCAGACTGCACTCAGGGAAGAACTGTTCTATACCACTGCCTCTGGACATACCTCCACTGTACTGCTAAATTAGGAGGTGAAAAAGACATAAATAACCAGTACCTTTAAAAGAATTTAAAAATGTGTAATCTAGTATTGCTTCTAGAAAATCAGCTGTTACTTTGAAGGGTTCATGATAACTAAGTGGCCAAATTTGCTGGTGATACAAGATTAGAGTGTATTGGTAGGGAATCCAGAGACATTTTCTAAATCTAGGTAATGAAATGGCACACTAAATTCAATAGAACAGTCCTCAGTAAGAATCTTTAAAAACACAAAGAGCTCTCACCTTATTCTATTCTGTCCTGGAAAATATTTGAGAAGCATCAGTGACAACTGATGTGGCTTGCCAACTATAAAAAAGCAGATACTAAGCAGTATCTAAAAGATAGTGACGAACACTGTCACTGTATAACCCAGCAGCATTCTCAGGAGCTCAGCAAGACACAACTGGAGCAAACAGTGTTGAAAAGGGGTTTTGTTTGGTGGCTTCTAAAGATATATTTAATTTAGAAAAAATAAGATCTAGTAGAAGTAGGTAAAGTAATAAATTTCAGATAAGGCAATATTGCCTTTTCTTGCGCTTTTTTCTTTGATGAGAAAGTTTAACAAATTGAATTGTCACACAGAAAAGGAATGACATTTGAGCAACACAATCCCTTGTCTGTTACATACTGCTGCTTTGATAGTAATGATTCAACACCAATTAATGAAGGATTCGCCTGTAGCTTTCCTACTACTATAATTTATTATCCAGTTGTTTACAAAAATTACAGCAGCCATGTAGCTTTCCTGATAGGGAACCAGGTCATATGTCAATAAAACTGGGGTCAGGTAGGTCCTAGCTCTGCTGGTGTTCTAGTCTATACAACTATCACCTTCAGATTCCTTGTCCAGAAATACCCTAGTGTTACTTTTGTTTCTTTCTTTTCTGTGAACCTGAAGGCAACCCAAAATTATCTATTATGTGAAACTCTGAATATGCTGCAAAGCTAGGTGACTTGGGAACTCATTTAGGCTACCAGACTCACGTGTAAAGTCTGCTTTACATCAGGCCTGGATGTAGTAAGCATTTCCAGGGCTATCAACAGTAACTAAGGGCTGTCAATATATTCTTCCAGGGATAGTTATAAATTTGTAAAATATTGGACAATATAAAACAAGACAGGTGAAATTCAGAGAAGCCGCTCCAAAGGCATATATAAAGTCAATAGTACTTGCTCATAAAGAGACCTGCTGTGCTACTCTGTGTAATTATATACTGTTTGGTAAAAGAGACCCATTGCTTTATACAGACAATCAGGGAAGTTATTCAGGATATGCAAGTTACAGATTGTAGTCCCTGCCATGAATCAAGTGCAAAATTCCTCTTCCAATCTTAAGGAAACTGTTGTTTGGAAACCTTTTCAGGTCAAGACTAGAAATTCCAGTAAAAACATAAAAAGAAAATGAAAGTCCATAACAACATAACCAATAGCTTGATAGGTTAGACCTTTACATGAGATGTGTGAACTGATTTTTTTACTGATTAGGATTTTCCAACAACAACAGCCACAGAAATGTTCTGCTAAAAATCCTAGACTAGCATTAGTGATGTAATTCTCTGTATTTATTGCCACACTTAACACACTCCCACTTCGGGAGCTGAACAAGCTCCCAAAGCCTTCTCTTCCCGATGCTGAACAAACCCCATTCTCTTGGCCTCTCCACACAGGGTAAGTGCCCCAGTCCCCAACCACCCTTCACTGCACTAACTCAGGTGTCCCAATATTGTTCTGGTTCCGAGTGGCCTATAAAATCAGGTGCAGTATTCTAGATGCAGCCTGGTGAGTGCAAAGTAAAGGGAGGGTGATCCCTTGCTCTGCTGGCTGTGCTCTCGTTAATGCATCCCAGGATGCTGTTGGTCTTCTCTGCTGCCAGGGCACACTGCTAGCTCACGTTCCATTTGCTGTCTACTGAGACCCCAAAGCCCCTTTCAGCAGTTATCCCCAGCCAGTATTGCAGCAAATGTAATAGGATTTGAAAAATATAAAGTCTGCAGTAATTTATATCTGTAGTTCTGATTAATTACTTCTGACTGTGGCTGTTCAGGCAGAGGTAGTTCTTTCCCAACTCAACAAACTGAGAGTTTTCTCATCAAGACCTTAATCTAGAGATAGACTCCCCCAAGATACGTTTCTCATCCTGCTGTCCCTCTTCCCATTATAAAACCCATACAGTTGCTTTAACCAGTGTAAGGTATAGAGCTTTGTATTAGGCTGGCCCCTCTCTCTCTTAACAGTTTTTTAAATTTTCTCAAAAAACAATATTCAAATTAGATTTGCAAGTGTATAGACGTACACAACCCCTAAAAAAACCAGATGCCATCACACTGTTGACTTAATGGCTGTGACCTGTACATGTGCATAGAAGGGAGCGAAAGAAGCCTCACCACTACCAGCATTTCCACTGAAGAGCGTCTTTTAAGGGGTTGATTTTCAGAACCCTTAATCACTGCTGTAACCAGATACTTAGACTTGAATATTTATTATATACATAAGGCATTAAATACTTATCATGATTTATAGCTTGGGTTAGGATGTTATTTTTAAATAAGCCATATAAAGTACCTTCAATCCTGTCCATTCAGACACTCATGAGGCAAACTGCAAAATTATAAAATTGTCTTAAAAGGCACGTGCTTAAAAAAATCCATTTGGAAACAAGGGGAGTGGAAATTCACTCCTTACTTTTCAGCTTGATTTGTGTTCTCAAACTTCTTCCTGCAATCATGCAGTCTAAAGGTTTCAAATTAAAAAGTTGAAAACCTACTGCAATGTTACTGAATTATATTCCACTAATTTCAGCTTTCAATACACCTCTTATACTTTGCAAGGCCTGTAATATAATTGCAGGCATTGGCTACACTGCATACGAAGATGTGTACACACATCTATGTAGCTGAAAATTCCACAACATAACGAAATATTTGCTGTAATTAATAAGAGACTGCATTGCTGAGGTTCTGTGGCATGCCTTCAAATGTCTGAGTCCACATTCCTTCCATACAGTCAGCTCTGACAAAGTTCCTAAGTCCTTCATGCAGTGAGACTGTGGGAAGAGCCCATCTGAGCAGAGAACGGGGGAACCTGCTGGTTTTCTGGAGAATATCTGCTTTGTTTTAATCTTCATATGAAAAAGGGCAATTTTTCTATTGCACTTACAACATTTTGCGTGTCCCTAGGAGATTTTCCTCTATCAGTTCCAAGAACAATTGCAAGGAAACATTTGTGAGTTTATGAATTTGTAGAGGAAGTGAATTTAGCACTTTTAAAATATGTTTAAGCAGTTATATTTGTATTCTTCAGATATAACAAATTGTGTATAGCCTGTCACTTTTTTCAGTAGTTATTGTTCTATTTCTCCTAAGGGAATATGGGTTTTGTAGCTCAGTGAGGCTCTGCTAATTATTACATATCTTGTATTTCTAAAGAAGAAATTATGTTTATGTTAGCTATTTTCCTTTCAGGAAATGTTTTATTCAGTACCTAAGTATAGGTTGTAAATGGGTGAATTCCTTATTCCTTTTTTGGGGAAGGAGGGTAATAGAAAATTTTGGCATTTATCAAGGAATAGTGTATCACAACAGTCTGCCAACTCCAGTAATCTTTCCTAATTTGAATTTGAGTAACTGTCACATTTAGCTAATGTCCATTCAAATGTAGAAGTCACCATGTGTAAATAATGACACCATTTAAAACAGTTGCTCAGGTCTTCCAAAAACAACAAAAAACCCCAGGAATAATTAATAATGTTTACTTAAATTTCCAGTTTGTATTAAGTAATGCAATGTATTATCTAAAAAAGTTATCAGAGGTCTTAGGATTAAATTAGTCCAAATCATCTGTGCACTGCATATCTCTGAAAAATGACTAGAAATGAAAGATATAATTCCACTTGATAATTAAAAATCAACTCAATTGGTACACATTTGTCTAGATCAAAAGTATGTTAAGGTCAAAGATGTTGATGAGCCAGTCATGTTGTGGAGCAGAACAGCACGGATGGTTTGGGGAAGACAACAGGCATCATGTCTCACCCCCATGTCTCCTGCTCCTTTGCTCCTTTCTGGGAGTGGAAAGATGGCTCAGACGTCACTGGCCTACATCTGGGAAAAGACGCAGTGGGCAAGAGACAGAAAAAGCAAGATTGTGTATTCCACAAGTGGAACAAGACTTGTTTCATGTGAAATACAACTTTCTCATCTTCTACGTATGTTATTAGCATATGCTATTGCATAGAATTGCAATAATATTGTGGTACTGACATATCTCCTGTCACTAGTAGAGAGCAATAATGAAATGAAATTACTATTGTAAAAACTGTAGAAAACTTCAGAATGAAATGAAAAAGGAAGACAAAAGGCAGCAGCTGGCCATACTACATGCATAAATTATCACCTAATAGACAGTATTCTAATTAATGTAGATATAAGACTGAGATTTTCACATGTGAGTTAGTGTTTGTGGTCAACCTGAGACTAGTTTTGAGGAAATACTGATCACTCTTTCTGTGATTCCTATACACTTTTTAGCTGTTTTAAGTTAAACCTTAAAAACAAGGAATCACTTTAAGAAATGTCCTTTAATGCTTAACATCTCAAAGCAGAAGCAACAAAAATGAGTCCATGGCTATTCTTAAACCTTCTCTAAATTTTGAGTGATTCTAAGAAGCCTTTGCAGGTCAAACTATGATAAATGGGGATATATCTTATGGGAGGGAGTAGTTTCCTGAGTAAAACAATTATGATGATGCTTATTTCTTTGCAAAGAGCATCACTGAAAAGCATGGTTAATTTTTTCGTGTAAGCATTCAGACTCAGGACTGAAACTTCATTTCTTAGAGATGATCACATATTTTACAAATTGCTACTGCTGTACTCCTATCATTCCTGCCCTGTTCGGGGATTTTTTTGTTTTGTTTTGTCATGTTTCAAACAAGTTACAAAGATGGCTTAACTTCAGAGAGATTTTCTTAATGGAATCCATTCCACCCAGAAGGTGTTCTCTCTAACAAATAGGAAACATCACTAAATTTAACCCAAAGTCTGAGCAATGGAAAGCTACATAGATGATGTCAGACATTACAAATATTATTTGTACTTGCTAGTTTACTTCAAGGGAAATTATGAGAATGACATCATAATGATGACTGACTAATTTTTATTAGTGTTTTCTCTCTGAAACCCTAGACTTACAGTTATAAAGAAAAACAGCTTTTAAAATGCCATACCTGTTATTCTTTTCTAGCACTTTGTGATTTTATTTGTGAAAGGTATTTATATTCAAAAATACCATAGATACTATCAGCTCTTATTCTGCTCATTTGACATGCCAAATATTTTTTATCCAGAAGAAAAAAAAAGTATTAGTTAATGCTCATAAAAGATAGGAAATGATCACATCTTCTTTTAAATTAATTGCTGCTTGTGTTGGCCAATGAACCTATAAACTCTGCTAGAACAGTTGTAGCCAAATTGCTTTACAAAAGTTTCTTACTATGGAAATGAATTATGCTGATGAAGGGGTGATGACCAGCTTAGGAATAGCAATATGTTTCTTCAGTCAGCAAAGGCAAATCACAGGGTGCCACCACTCTAGAAACATCCAAAATCTGCAGAACCCGTATTTTGCTACTTTACAGCAAAAACCAGAGTAGTCCAGGGTTGCACAAGTACTTTTTGAAAGGTCTGTTAGGTAATTTTGCTGAGGACCTCTTATTGAGAAGTATTGTATCAGCTCCAGCTCTAAAGGGCCGCTCAAGCACTGTATGTTATCTTCAGACCTGAAGATAGCAGTACTCAAGGAGACCAATAAAGTAGGATCTCCCACAGCAAGGCAAGAAACATTCTTCAAGCCCAGACAAAGAGCGTCCCTACAGGAACGCTGTGAGAGTCACTAAGGGACTAGATACGACGATTCAAGTCAGTAGAGACTCCGTAGCTAAAACCTGGTGGACGGCACAGCAACAGAAAGGCTGTCTCTTGTGGAGAATTTCCCCCCCCCCTATTTTTAGGAACTTACCATCACCAGACTGCATTCTTAGGTTCTTTACTGAGGACAAGATTAGGCCACAATACCAGGTAGAAACAGATCTCCATGACCATATTAGAATCTTTCTGCAAATGCTGTTGTCCCGTTCAGCACTGTGACCTCACAGGCAACGGAATTATCAAAGTGTTTGTGGTTGAGCATGTTCATACGTGTTTCATGTAATAGGACTTTTGTTTATCTATGAAGATTTGTTTCCATAAGAAATTAATATTTATGGTGTCGAAAGTGTTTATACACATTACTTAAATACTGTGCCCTGATGAAGCCCTCGTATTTATGCATTATTTTAACATGCAAAATTCAGGGATGAATTTACCAACAATAATCACTGCCAGACCTGCACAAACAGCTTCGACTCCTGGCATGAAATGAGGCATTTGCAGTTTCAATTCCCACATAAATATACATGGGCTAAATGTGCAAAGGCGAGGTTGAAAATGTGACTCCTATGGCTGAGTTCAAATTCCACTGGTAAAGCAGTTCCAGTGATTTGAGAAATTACCCTCTTTCAGTCTTCTTTGTCATTCTCTTGCCCCAGCTAAGGCAGATTAACTGTGTAACTGCTCCCACAGTTACAGCAAATAACTAAGGGGGGGGGGGGTACCTTCATACAGTGCTACAAATTTTTACTTCCACAGAATCCAGCAACATCCTGGGTAAATGATATGTATTTGAGTTCAAAGATACTCTGAAACAAGATAGTATCTATGGCATCATTCACCTCAACACTGAAAGAATGTTAGTTCTGAGACTGATCTGCAGAGCATTTCCAAAGAGAGTTACAGCACCCTGTAATGGGCTCATGTCCCAAAGAATGCTCCCCTAATCAACCACATTTGCAAATGTTTTTCAGGATAAAAATGAACAAATAATCTGGAATAGATAATAAACACCTACTCATTACATCACGCATACCACATCAATTAATACAAATACATTTATTAAACCTCTTTTATGTATGACGTATTAGAGCATTCTATTTTATCAAGGATTCAAAGGGATTAGACTTTAATTTGTTATTTTAGTATACTATACCTTTAAATTGTTGACATATAAATTGTATAAATAGAAACACTATAAATCTCTTAAAAAATGTACCATAAATTTTTTATGTATGACCTTTAAGTAACAGAGTCTGTTGCATAACTCTGCAGGGGAAGTCACATGGTGGAAACCTCATATTTCCTTAAATTTATGGTTGTTTCTTGGTGGTCTAAAAGACTTTTTTTTTTTTTTTTAAGTTCCCTTTCAAAGTCGTAATCTTAGTAAATCGTTTAATGTTTGGTCTAATGCAGGTCAATGTAAGTTCTTATTTAGATTTATAATAGGAAATATATAACGTCAGATACCAATGAGGCCTGGCTAATAAAGTCAAGGGTACCAGTGTTATGTTTCATTATAATGATGTGAAGATAATGCCTTTAGCTGCATAACCACCACATTAGCTACAGACCATAAAAAAATCTTTATGAAATCTCAGGGTCAGATTAATTAAGAGAAAAGCCTCAATTTTTTCCAGTAATTCTTTCCCCCTCCATCAAAAGTATTTTTTATTGATAAATTCCCTCATCACCATTGTACCAGATCTGATTTACTGACACCAAAAGTCACGTAATCTCTGAAGTGGAAAGAACCAGCTGCCTCGTGGTATCCTGTTTTGCACTAGAAAAAAAATCAGTGGGGTTTGGGCACGTGCCTAAATACTTGCTGAATTAGGGCCTTATGAAAGAAAATTTTATACTAAGGTAATTATCATTGACATTACTTAGAGGAAATTTTACTCTTTCCTACTCCAAAAGAGCTTGGTTTATACTCAGAACAGTGTTATCAGCATCAAGAGAAAAGGTCTGCTTCAAGTTAAAACATGCAAGTGAACAAGAAGTTGCGTGAACAAGAAGAAATTATTAGTGGTTTTCCACCTCCACCAAAATCCTCAGGATCCAAAACAGGAATTTACAACGCTTGGCAGAATAAAAATTAAATCCCACTCAGAAATGTCAATATTTAAAATACGTAGTACAACCATAATTTAATGAGTTCCTTCAAAAACACAGGCACATACATGAAATGCACATTTTTTCAAAACCCTTTTCCCCCAACATTGGAATTGAACATTGTAGGCATAACAATACTAACTTACTCTATACTATAAAATAAATTCCTTTAGGTAGTTCAAACACCATTTATTTAAGCCTTAAGATATGCAAATCAAGCAAGTGTGCACTGCTTAGATCCACTCATGTTGTGCTTTTGGGACTACAAAAAAGAATTAAATTTGATGAGAAGTTAAACTACAGGGACAAGGGAATCTGTGTTCACCTAAATGATGGATGCATGCATATGTTTATACGTGCATGTAGTGAGGATATGCATAACACATAAGCATAAACAGCTTGGAAAATTCAAGCCTTGCACAGTCATAAATTCTCACCTGAAAGGCAGATGTGCATGTTCCACAGTAGATGCAAATGAAAGCAATGCTTTGTGTACAGCCTAGCACAGGTTGAACTAATATAACACAATTCTACAATGAAGCTGAAAGAGGTACTAATGATTCACTTCCAAAGAACAAGGAACGGATTTACCATCAAGTCATATAATCATAGTTTATTAGCTAGCAAGCACAGAACTCAAACCCAATGATCTGCTCAAATTTGCAGTTGCAATGGGCTCTGTACTGCTGTAATGCTGTCCATACCTCTAGCCTGCCTGCTTCTTCAGGTAGCCCGTGTCAACCTGGATGTAATCCATCCCTCAGAGATGTTCGATGGTGTGCCATTAGTGCATTAATAACAAACATTTGATTCAATAGACTTTGATTGTACTGTCCAAAGACCTCAGGTGCTATGTGCATGTTCAACGTGCACTAAGGAAGAATGGAATATAAAAGAAGCAAAATGGCCACTTTAATTTTCCATCTTTTTTGCATTGTGCCTTCTGGGTAAGCAATAAAACAATTAGTATATATTAAATAAATGTCTCCAACCGTGTTTAGCAGTGATAGGAGTAATCATGTTCAGGTATGTAAAAAATCTGCTGAAAAACAAATGAAGACCAATATATAGTAACAGACAGTTTACTGTCATTGTATGAGCATTTCTCAGTTAAGAAACAGGTAATTTCTATAATGAGTGTCTTTGAACCTGGAACAGGGTTAATCCAGGATCTTGACAGACATGAAAGTCTGGCAAACCTTTTATCTTCTCAATAATTTTCTTTAAAAAGAGAATTTACAGCCCAAATTTAGAGAAAGGACAATAGCACTAAAGGCTAGTCTGGAGAAGAAGTCAAATGTGCACCAGAAAGAGAGCCTGGAACTTTTTCCTGTCCATGCAAGGCATTCATTAGCCTCACAAATAACAGAAAAATCAGCACTGCTGGGGCTTTCACAAGTAGATGAGGGTGTCAAGGGAGAGGCAAAAATCCATCCCACAGGCAGCGATTCTCAGGAACCTCAGAATGCTGGCAACAGCTTCGGTAGAAACCAGAGAGCCTTCCTATGCCAAGAACAGACACTAAAATCTCAGACAGTTAATGCAAGAACAGGATAGAGAGGAGTGAGAATATTCTGAGATTTTGAAAACATACTCTTACCAAGCATGGACTGAAAGGTTCTCGGGAAGGGCCAAACGAAATATTCCATTTCAGTGTTGACATTCTTTTAACTAAAACTAATTTCTAAACTGAAAACAACTCACTGAAATAATCCAAATTCCCAATTTTACAAATTACAGAACTGCAGGTTTCAACAATTTCATAACTATTTTGCCTTTTTCCCCAAAATAGAGCACGTGTCACAAGCAAACCTCCCTTTCTATCAGGGAACGCAGTGGCTTAGACAAATCAGCATTTTCAAATACTGTCTTTATTCAGAATGCTCCTGGCCATTTATGCTGAGACATTTTTCATAATAATTTACTGGTTGTTTTAGGACAAATAAATTCTGAAGATCGAAGTCTGCATCAGCTATTGACGCACACAAACATATTCCTCTAATTATTCCATATGCATGCAATGCCTCACCCTATTTCATTTTTATAACTGTGCATGCTTAACACATTCCTTCTTTGCAATGTCCAAAACTATCTTTGCATTCTCAACAAGAAACATATTTCTCATTCACACATCTTGGGCCAAACCCAGATGGTATTAGTTTCCTACAAGGGTATTTCCTGTATGTCTGAATTGTCAACACGGCTGTGGATTGCCATCATTCTCCTCTTATATACAGATTCTAGTCATGAAGAGCAAACCGTATATCCTCCACCACCCTGGTTTTTCCACTTGGCACATTTCATAAAAATATTCAAGTCTCTCTTAAAATTATTAATATTTTCTCACTATTTTAGTTGAGAGGTAAAGACAAGATCGAGGACAAAAATGCTTGATTTTAGCTTCCTCTGGTGTTCGCAAAATGTCTGTGGAAAAATTCGGATTTCTCTGGATTTATTTACTCCTTGTTTTCACATAGCTGGCAAATTACATATATTTTTTAAGACTTACTGAAAGAACTCAAATTATTCGATTACTCGAGTCAGTATTTGAAATCCAGGCTGATGCTTAACTGCAGCAGTGCAGATAAGTTGTACACCAGCCTTCCTGCCCTCCGGCTGCACAGCTCCCAAGGCACCGTGAGGCTGAAGGGATTTGCAAAGTACCAGTGAGAAAAACGTTTGGGCACTATCAGAGAATTCAAACATGTTTTTCTTCCCAGCTCCCATTCAGTGCTTTTTCAGAAATGTGAGGGTGCTGGTGCTTAGATATCTTTTTCACCCAGGTACAAAACATGACGCACATGCACAGTTTTTGTTCAAAAAAATCCAGCAATAACATTTTCTGGGTTTTTTTTAGATGTCTTTGTATCAGAACTCCAACAAGTGCAGTCCTTATATTTCAAACAGTCTGATTTTGGATAACAAATTCACTTTCAATGTTCGTGCTCACATGTGGAAGCTTAAAACTCAGTAGCAGATGCTGGACCTCTAAATTGATTTTCTGTTTGCATTTGTGCCAATAAGAGAAGACTGTTTACTTTTTGGAACAACTGAATGGACAAAGAACATAGGTATAAACAATTTTAAAACTGGAGTAAATAGACATAACGTAATTGTCTAGCCTTCATCCAGTAGATCTGTTGTATGTTTACTGGTAAAATGCTGAACACCACTTGCAGAGCTTCCAAGAATACAAATTCTGATTTTGCCTATTAGATTTAGCATAATCATCTACTAAGAAAACCAGTGACATATGCAACCAGTACTTGCTTTGAAGCTATGACACATCATTATCAAAAGTATGCTGAATGCTGATGCTAAATATAGGCTGAAATATGCCTCTCCATGCATCCGGATTTCAGAGTCCGAAAGTTCCTTGGATATTAGGGAACAGAATAGCATTTGCTTGATCTCTAGAATTTGCACACACATTCTTTGGCAACTGAAAAATGGTGACGTGTTCCCATCTTTTGGTGCCTGAAGGCAAAGTCTCACACTCTATGTGGTGGCTCTGCCTTCAGGAGAGAATCTCAGACAAGATGATAGGTGGACTATAAGCATCAATCACAGTTAACCCTACCTATGCTTCCTGCCTCTGTCCTGTGTTTTTATGTCACCTGAAATTCTATCCTTCAAAATGTCTCCTACTGCCCTGCCAAAAACCATTCAGATAGTATGATTTTCAAGTTTCTTAAAATATGAAGAAAAGGCAATTTGAAATACCTTGCAGAAAACACTTTACAACCTTTGCTAAGTACCTTGAGAGCCTTCATAATGAAAGCTAGAAATCTGCTAAAGAAATAACCTTCAGCAAAGAAAAGTACCTTTATATTTTACAGTGAAGATTAGTATCATTTTAATAAGCCACTAAACTCACTCTTCTTCTAAAGCAGTGACAGAGCCAGGCTCATAAAGCCCACAAATTAATCTAGGTTATGTTGCAAACAAGGAATCCCAAGGAAACCCTAGTAATCCTTGGGGAACAAACACAAACTGTGTGGACTGAATGAAGCGCCACTAGACCTTTATTACCCTCTGGCAAAAGGTGTCCTGTTTAAGGTGTGCATTTTTAATTTTTTTTCCAAGTTTAATACCCTTAGCATAGAGACACCAGGAAAGACATGGGGACCAATCAAAGTGGAAATCTCTAGTTTTTTCCTTCCAAGCTGGGTGTGGTTTGCTGCCCTCTCCTCCTGCCCCACAGTATTTAAATACATAGCTCATGTGAATGTTACATTCCCTTTGCAACCAGAAAAAGCAAGTATCTGCTTTAAAAGACAACAGTTCATGACAGAGAGCCAAAGGAGAAAGGCAGAATTGTGGGTAAGACAGAGTAATGTCATCAGGGCATCTTTCCATTTGCATCTCTCTTTTTTGAAACTAGTTATGTTTTAATGCCTACAATTAGACAGATCAACATTTCTGGTTTTAATTTAATGCAGAGAGTATGATAATTACTGTTATTCTGTTCTGAATTATATCCCTAAATTTCCATATAAAGTGGTCACGGTAAAACAGCATGAATTTGTTTTCAATTATCGGAGTATAGAATTTGTTGTAGGTTGGTTCATTTTACATAAGCACTGTCAAATTTGTTATGTGTCACCATACATCCTCTTTTTTTTCCCTCTCTCAGCACAAAAAAAAAAGTTTTACAGCTCATTTTAAAGTGCTGTAGACTTATTTGTGGATATTTATGAAATGTCTTAATTTAGCAGCCCAGGAAGATCTTTATATCATAGTAAGATTTTTATTTTTCCATAGCATGTCTTTATCTTTAGCAATGACAAAAGCAGCAGTGATTGGCTGAAATGTCATGCCATATAAAAGCAACTTCTATATTGAATTATAATTCTTAAACTCTTTTGACAACTCTCTGCCTTTAGATCTATATTTTAACCAAAAAAATAAATTATGAAACATGCTACTGAAAAATGAAGATAAGTTTTATATACATAGTCAAGGAATGAAAGCATGAGAAAACCAGAGTAGCTGACTGAGAGGGCCATGGTCAAATCAGAGCATCAGTAGAATAGTAATTAATTTATAAGATTAATTTGTATTGTTTGTATGTTTACAGAAAAATGTTGGATAGCTTTAAAATAGGGCTAAAAAAATGTTGATTGGAAGACATAAAGTCATGGTTTTGATGAATGAAAAAGGGATCATTAGTCTCTTGTCATCATGTCATGTATTTGTGAATGTTAAGGTAATGTAGTCTATTCTCTTTGGGTATCATTTGAGCCAATTTTATTGGACTGCCCACTGAAAGAGAGTTGTAAAATTTGCCTTTATCACAGAAGTGGCATGGAAAGGTGGGTAAAGCTTAAAAGCAACAGAAAGGAGAAAAAATACAAAGGTCATCAAGTCCGTTCTGTCTATTAATGAAGGATTTTCATGGTCAGTAAATTTCTTTGCACTTACTGCATTATTGTTCACTTGAAGGAAGCTTTCTCACTTTCCTAGAAGGCTAATTCTACAACACAATAGACCTCAAACCAATACAGATGAAAAGCTGTGAGGAGAAGACAGTCTATAGTGGAAGAACACTGAAGAGGAAAAGTATAGGAGAGCAGATATGCCAAGTAAATAAATAAATAAAGACCAGAAAGTGGAGGCGTGCCAGGGAAATAAGAAGGAGCATGCTTATTTTTTACCTTCCCTTAGTGGCCTCCGCGGGTGAACCACTCACTGAATTGCTGGTGGAATGTAAAGCTTCCTTGAAAATAAATCCAGCTGGGGACAGAGGTGGAATCACCACCTGTGTTCCCAGAGGATGAATGCTGCTTACAGCTCAAGAGGCCTCTGTGGTGCAGGAAAGTGTGTAATTCACACCTTCTTGAGCCAGCTTTACTGAATGCAATAATCATCTGGTCTTTATTTGAATCTCCCTCTTCTGGGACTGATTTCCACTGTCTTCTGTTATTCCAATTCTCCTAAAGTAGTGCAGTACATAAAGATTCTCAGTCCAGATGCAGACCTCACATGGGCTCATGGCCACCTCCTTGCAAGCACACTCGCAGTCGTATGTCACTCTGCCCAAAACCTCTCAATTATTGGCTGGCTCTTGGCAGTCTCAAAGCTTTTAGCTGCTTCTAACCAATAATTGGGAGAGTTGTCAAAGCAGGATTCATGTCTTACTAGAAGAGTGTGACGGAGGCAAGCTGTGAGTTTGTGTTGGGTTGGTATCTGCATTTATAAGTTTCATATACTTTCTTTAGGAGGACGGGAAGAAAGAATTGTATTATCAGGGGACGAGGATTGTCATTTGGATTAAACTAAAGATTTGCCCAGCAGAACAGCAAAATCTGGAGTTGAGGAATTAAAAAAATAAATACAAAGGACTAGGACTAGAAGTGAAAGGTCCTGCATTTAGTGACTGGTATCTTCAAAGGACTATGAAGGTAAGGAAAAGCAAAAATGATCAAGGGCATGTCAGAATTTTTTTTTTGCTGCAACACAAATAAGAAGAAAAAGAGAATTAAGTTTCAAGTTCCAGTATTATTTTTATGTCTCAAACCATTTTTATTTATTTTGGTTTAAGTTATGGCCATTTCAGAGTTCTTTTGCTGGAAAACTATGCTGCATAATAAATATGTGTGTGTAATTCCTATGAATAGGTACTTTTCCCAAAGTTCATAGAAGCCCCATTCAAAATCCATGCAGAAATGGTCTTATGAATCATGTTCTTACTACTTTTTGATAGGTCTGACTTTTGGACCCACCAGGCACTAAAGGAGTGGGATGTCATTACTTTATTGAGAGATTCAGTTGGCCTGTAAAAAAAAAATTAGAATTTAAATATCACTGCAAACATCAGAGCATCAACCTTGTGATAAATGCACTTTGGCCATCAATGATTTTCAGCCAAATCCTGCCCTGCATCTAACTGAACAATAACCACCTCTAACTTCAGTAGGATTTGTGCTTAAATTCCAAGTAAGAGTATGGCCCTCTATGTATTTTTCCTGTATAAATTCAATTGTAAAGCATTCCTGTATCTAAAGTTATTTTTAAGTGGAGTATTAAAATAGTTCGTTTGTTAAAATCAGTAAAAAATATTGAAAATGTTTTTTAAAAATCCTTAAAGCCCTTTATAATTGAGAAAAAAAGTGAAGTTTTGCAGCACAATAGCAAAAAAGGAAATGCTTTGGAGATAGGGTCTAGTATGCATACTATACTGAGCCATGACATCAGTGTAATTATTTTTCCCTAAGGTAAATGTCTTATGTTACAAATTCTTCCCTTGCCAGAGGCCTCAGGCCCCACAGATGTTCAGATAGCAAAGCACTTGAGTTCTCAACACCCAAGGGGTCGATAGGAGCTCTATTCCTGTACCATACCTATAGCCCAATCAATTTCTGATTTTCTCATTCTGTATTTGTTGTCCCCCTCACCTGTCAGAGGCACCTCCCCCTTGTGTTTCTCCAAATACTTGATTCAGCTTTGAAAGGCGAGGTGTGCCCTTGCAGCAGACCTTTTGCTGGTTTTTACTTCTGCTGTAGTCAAGTTTCTATCCTGTGCTGGGGCCAAATTTCCAAAACATGGCAATTAAGCAAACACTTCCCGCTGAGAAAAATCCCCGACATTGATCTTCAGCCCCACAGTAAGATCCGGTAAAGGAAGGTTCAAATAAGCAGCAATTCTTTTGGGATCTCCTAATTAGAAATCCCTTTCTGAAGAGTTCATATGCTACTGCCTGATAAGAGATTTTAGATGTTTCGTGACCCCTTCCCCCCTGTTTTTTACCAATAAAACTCCTTAAGATCTAACACATGGTAATCCTTATTAGTTATGGTATTTATTACATAGGAAATAAACTAAATTAAGGGTGATCATACTACCTCAACAAATCATTCAGCATTTGCTCTGTGATGAAATCTATGATTTGCTCATCGATGAAAACAAGTGATACAAAGGCAATACATTAGAATTAATATTTTAAGTTACAAATGACCGTTGAATATACGTATTTTCAGCACAACACGTTTTAAAAAGCCTGCTACTCATTTCCAGCATGACAGTGGGATTGTCCAGGTAAAAAAGCTGTTAAGTGTAAACACCATTATGTTATATAAGTGAGTGAACTGTGAAACCATTTTTAAAGGAAAACTCAGAATCTGCTACTTATATTGTTTGCTATTAAGCCACACAGAGTAATGGAAATAAATGGTCATGTCTGGCTTTGTTTAGTAAAATTAATTACTACTAAAGTTATGTAATTTAAGGTCATGCTTACAATATGATCTATTTTAAATGGAATAGTTAACAATACCAGTTAAGGCATTGCCATTTCTCTATATTAACTATAGGAAATAATACATATATTGACATAATGAAATGGCAGCAAATCTTAAAAATAACTGCAGCATATGTTTCTCTACTATAGAAAAAGTATAATACCTTAATAATATAATAATACTTCCATATAAAATACCAGTGATATAGCAGAGTACATTTGGAAGCACATAGATTGAAAGTAGAGCCCACTTCTAAGGAGTGCTTATGTGAAAATAGCACATTTCTATAAAAATCCAGTATTCACATGCAACAATTATGCCTCTTAGTGTTAGTCAAAATACAAAGTAGATTGTGTTGTGCAGTTGTTTCACATTTTTACAAGTGTAAATTTACTACAACAGAAATTACAATATAAAACAAAACATTAAAAATATTCTTCAGTTGAGAACACTCGCTGGTGTAATATACTTTTAGAACTGACATAATGTACCTAACCAACCATTTAAAAATTAAAAGTAAATAAACACTTGAAGTTTAATGCATAGAATTAATCTTTACTTGGCTTTGTACTGACTTAAGATAATACAATCCTGATTAAATTATTTTTATGCTTGTGGTCCTAAACTAGACCAAACTGGTTTTTAAGGGAATGTTTTGCCTTTCACAGAATTCCCTTAGCTGAAGCTTATCATCTGGCCCAAGGAAAATCAGTTTTGAAACAAGTGTAGTATTGGTGCAAAACACGCAGTCACTGCAAGTGGAAGATAGGAGCATCCAAGCTAAAGAGCTGCACAGGCAGACATTGGAAGTGTGAGCTTCCAGGCTTAGTTATGATAGAGATCTCACACTGGCCCCTGTCCACAGTATGTTTAGGTAATTAACACTCATTTCAGCCAACCATCATTCTTTGTCTTCAACAGACATCCCAATGGAATACAAAGTTTTGTCTCATTCTTCTCGCACTTCCTCATACAACTGACAAATATTAAGGGTTATTCCATGAAATTGTGTAGTGAAGAATCTCATACAACCTACTTTGTCATGTACAGTTTGTTGGTGCTGGTTTCATCTAAGGAGAAACTTGAAATGAAAAGGATGTAAAGAAGTTCTTCAGCTGCCAAGAGAAAGATATTAATATTTGACATATGGTATCTACAAGACAAGACTATAAAGCCTGGGATGCTGGTTTCATAGTAGACATCAAAAGTCCATTGATATTAAAAAAAAAAAAAAAAAGAAGCGAGGATTATTGTATAGAGAAAATCTGAAATTTTGACATTTGGTACATAATTATTCAGTTTGACAGTACCAAAATGACTTTTCATAAGAGATTTTGCTGGATATCTCTGAATTTACCCCATAACACAAGAGACATAACATTACAGAAAACCATACACATTCTGGCACCATAGAGGTTATTTCAAAAGCTATGGAAGTTGTGGCACTGATTTAATCAGAAACGACAGATTTGCCAGTAGTGATAAAGCTGAAAGCACACATGAACAATTGTTTTCCAAAACTAGAAAAAATAAGTTTGGAAAAACTCAGCTGGATTTCTAGTTGACCATAAGCCAACTAATGGCTTGATGCTGCACTGATTTCATTATCTTAGAGGGATATTTCCAAAGTTTTCATTAAATGCAAGAGTAACTAGACTTTTTAGAACATAGTGTGTCTGGCTCACTTTGAAAAATAGAAAGCAGGGTGACTTTTCAGGAGGCAACAGTTACATTCTAGAAACAAACAAAGTAATATACTGCAATCTAATAGAATCATGCAAGACAGCAATTAGTAGCAATACCAGCCTGATCCTATGAATACAACTCGCCATATTTACTACCTTGCAGGTCCCATATTTCATTCATTCATCAAATTCTTGCTTCACGTGTGCTTCTTTAAAAGCTTATTTTAATTTTCACCTGTTTATGCTTTCAACGGCTTCACTTTCACACTGAGACTGCTCCCATGACATCAAGTGCTAAATAAAATCTTCAGCTTAGTAACAGAAAGATCTTTTCTTACTAATACTTTGAAAAACTCACCTTGAATGGCAGGCCTAGAGTGACTCATTGACATTCCTGGGCCCTTAAATTAGTTGAACTCATCTCTCAGGAGAAGAAATAGGACTGTCTTTGTCTGGGCACAACAGATAGAATCATTCATCAGGAATCTTTGAAATATGCCTTACTGTTCCCAAAGGAACTGATTTGCCTCCCTTTGCTTGAGACTTTATCAGACCAGCTTGGTCAGAACTCCTAGAAACTCATACAATAATATCTACAATCAGTTCAGACACAGCTGCAGAATTATTTTTGGCTGGTAAAGGAGAAGGAGCTAGATAACCAGTCCCTTCATCCATGATGACTGCAACTGATTTGGCAGCTCTAACTAGGCTTTCAAAACTAACCTCTCTGATAACCCCCCTGAAACTAAATTTTTCTAGCAAACAAACTAGCGAATTTTGGCTGTCTCTAAATCAGCAGGATCCAGATTTCATTGTACAACTCTCTTTGTATGGAAGTCTCTTGACCTATTTACATCTCCACTTCTGACTCAGGTTTCTCTTTGGTGGTTGTGAGTAAAAAGGAAGTATGGCAATCATGTTGAATTAAAATAAATTAAAGCTATGCACTTTCCCAATTAGGCCTTTTGTGGGATGTCTTTCAACAGGAAGACAGGCACATCCATCACTCTGAATTGCAAATACATTTTAAAAGCTTCATTCTCTCTTATAATTTAAAATTTCATAATTAGTTATCATGGGTGTGGTTACAGTTGCAAAACGTTGTCTCCTTACGGGTGCAGAGCTGGAGCACTTGAATCTACAACAGAGTCACTGTTTTGAAAGAATGGCAAACCCTGAGTTAAACTCCAAAACAACTATCAGCTTGTGAATAATCACATATATGAATTGAATTTGAATTGTTAATTATATACTCTGTTTACTTCTATGCCTCAGCTTCTCTCCCCTGTATTACCTCAAGAGCAGCAAATGAATCTAAGTTTTATTCCCATTTATACAAACACAACTTTAGGCAGAGTGGTATTACATACATTTTTGGAATCTGAAGAGAAAATTGCTTTCTATTTAAGTACACAGGGGTTTTGCATTGTCACAGCATATTACATGGATTTGATGTTTAACATATAACTGTACTAATCTTTGTGGCAAACATAGTAACAAAAGAAAGTTGTTTGGAGATTTTTCTATTTTTATTTTAAAAAATAACAAAAACCTTTCCATTGAAGGACCACATGTAAAACTATGGTTTCTCTGCACAGAGACCAAGGCTGCTTATTACCTACAGTGTACCAGCTATGATGAACAGACCACCATAGTTGTGACAACTGATGTTGCTGCCTCCAGGGTAAAACAAAGGTTTACATATTACACAAGCAATTTAACTGTTTTCTAAACATATTGCCAAGACAGTGGGAGTTGGCAGCCAGCACTGTGTTTTAGGTTTTGGATACTTGGATTAGAAGTGGCTGCTGATTATAGACCTTTTTATTTGTCTTCTACGAATTACAAGCAACCTAGTAACCCAGCAAAGAATCCTTCACAGCACTTAAACTTGTCTTCATGGCTTCCCAAAGATTATATACACAAATCACTCCACAAAAGTGGCGTAAGAAAGTTGTGCATAGATAACTACATAAGACAATTGTCTTGTTCTAACTCTTAAAGAGTTCCCCAAAGTGAAATGTTTTATAATCCTTTTTGTGCAGTAGTCAGGAAAGAAATAAAAGAGTTTGGGCAAAGATTATCCACAAGAAAGAAACTTTTTTTTTGGGTTCCAGCTGAAACACAATAAAGAACATAATTAACTTCACAATTCTTTGTGTTTTTCATTTGACTGCAGGGAGGAGATGAAAGAGGACTGTTAAGCCTTGCATTCCATCCCAATTACAAGAAAAATGGAAAGCTGTATGTGTCTTATACCACCAACCAAGAACGGTGGGCTATTGGACCTCATGACCACATCCTCAGGGTTGTAGAATACACAGTATCCAGGTATGAATAAAAGTCTAAAATTCACAAATTCTGTATTTCTCAGCAACCTTTTCATTTTAGTATTTCCCATTTCTAAAATGAACTATCAGATTTACAACGTATATACTTGCACACTTGAGGAAAAATTATTGCTGATTTTATTTCAAACCGTAGTTTTGGAATACCAGTAAGTACACTGGTTTAAGCTTTAAAAGAGTTTTTTTAGTTATTCTGTCATTTTTTTAATTATAGTTATTTCCTACTTATTGTATATAGGCAGCAAAGTATTTTTTTGTGAATGCTGGAAAATTGAAATTTCTGAGAAATAATTGTTTGACATTTTTTCACCAAGTTACAACATCCACATATTGAAGTATAACTAGAATGACTCAAGTCTATTTTTAGAAAGAAGAACAATGATAGTGAACTGTGAAAACTATGTTCATATCTTTATCTTGCAGGAAAAATCCACACCAAGTTGATATGAGAACAGCAAGAGTGTTTTTAGAAGTAGCAGAACTACATCGAAAACACCTAGGAGGACAGCTTCTATTTGGCCCAGATGGTTTCCTATACATTTTTCTTGGAGATGGCATGATCACTCTAGATGATATGGAGGAGATGGATGGTTTAAGGTACAAAAACTACCAATGGATAGACTTCTATTATTGTCTTCTGATTTTGGGGTCAGAATCAAAAGTGATCAGCAGTTTTCAGAACAAATCTTACTCCCCCTTCCTTTACTACATAATGCCACTATTTTCAGTGCCTGGGTTTAGCAAACTTCTGATTTTCAGAACATTTTTACTGCTTAAATACATCTTGCAGTTGCACCTATCAAACCATTTAAATATTGGAGCCCTCACCAGTAGATGCCATTGTACTTAAGCACAGGTTAGACTCCTTTTTTCCAAACTATTCTGTGAACAAGACAACTGCATCCAGAAAACAATCTAACAGTGTCTACAAACACATACCAGAGTCAATAACAACACTGTATCACTTAGGAAAATGTATCAAGAACATATGAAGCAATCCTACTTTGGTTCTACCTATACAATTTTCTCAACCTGCTTTTTGTCTCTGTTTCATTAAGTTCTGTTAAGAGTTGCAATATTTGTCTTCATTTAGAGAAAATGTAGTAGAGCCTTCACAGACCTAAAAGGACTTGCCATGCTCAAAGACCTCTTTGGCTCAGCAGAAGAGCAGGTGCTCCTGCCCTTTGCAGTGAGGATATACTTAAAACCAAGACCAGAGAGCAATTCTAATACTTGATTTTAAGTTACTATAAAACAAGGAGAGCCTGAAACAAATTAACGATGAAGAGAGAGAGAAAGGAATCAATTTAAATATCACATCAATTCATGTTTGTAAAAAGAGTTTTGATGCTCTTCTACTCCTTCTCTATTCTTGTCCTTCTCCCTTCCTCCATCACAATCATGAATGTAAGGCAAAACATTTAACTCCGTCCTATTTCACAAACAAAAATGTTCTGATTCTTTACCAAAAATACCAACACCTCCATTCAACCAACATAATTACTTTCTTATGTATGTTTGTTTGTTTTAACTAATGTATAATTAATCTTTGGATTGTCCTCCCCCTCTATTCTGCCTTGGTGAGGCCACACCTGGAGTATTGTGTCCAGTTCTGGGCCCCACATTTCAAAAAAGACATGGAACTGCTTGAGAGAGTCCAGCGCAGAGCCACTAAGATGATTAAGGGAGTGGAACATCTCCCTTATGAGGAGAGGCTGAGGGAGCTGGGTCTCTTTAGCTTGGAGNTTCAAGAGTAGTATTCAAAGTGTTAGCAAAAAGCATTATGTAACTACATAGTGATTATACCCATAGTTACTCTATAGAATATGCAGTAGAAAAGATTTAATAGCCTTATGTTTGAAGCCATCAAACTATGCTGATATATGGGAAGTTGCTCTTATTATCAAGTTGCTTCCCAACAGCATGGTCAGAGGAGTTCTAGCATGCACATAACAAGGCAACGTATTGCCCAAACTGAATCTTTGATGGCTTCTGCTACTATTTTTTTTACTTCTCTGTACCATAAAACCAATTTAGATGTGACTGTTCAGTTCAGTGGATGGTTTATTTTGCTGGTTCACTGTAGTATTATATGGATTAAATCTACCAGTAAAATACTTTAAAAAAAATTATTTTATCCTTCAACTTTCTCAGTGATTTTACAGGTTCTGTATTGCGCCTCGACGTAAATACTGACCTGTGCAATGTCCCTTATTCCATACCACGGAGCAACCCACATTTTAATAGCACAAACCAACCTCCTGAAATTTTTGCACATGGACTCCACAATCCAGGCCGGTAAGTAAGTTACAATTAATTTAAATTACTCTGGAGCAGATACTGTTTACAACCAGAAATCTTTTACACAGTTGGGTAACAAAATTGTAATAATAAAGGCACTTGCTAACTTTTTAAATCTTCTGCTCCTCCACCACCACACATATGTCACAGTTAGAAACAATTGTATGTTGCGAAAGGGGAAGGAGAAGAGAATACACAACTATTACAAGTTGAGACTGAAATGACAGAAACAAAGTACAGGAATTTTGTTTTTACTGAATAATAAAATGATTACTTTTATGAAAGAGAAGAACTGAAAGCAGAGAGTTGGTAAAGTAGAGCTGAGATGGAAATCTCAGAAATAAGAGCAGTAGAATCTTGAGGAAAAAAGGCACGTGGAAAACAAATGGGAACATCTGGTGATATCTAAACAATAACAAAGAATAGAACAACACTTTAACTAAACAACACATAATTCAGCAAATTAGGTGGGTGGTAGTACTGAAGTGACATGTAAAGTCATGATTTGAAAAAAATCAGATAGTGAAGTTGTTCAGATAAGGAGTTGATTCTTGGACTTTTTAACAGTCCAAAATTCCTACACCATATAAGTCAACTCCTTTAGCTTGGTTAAAGCACTACTCGTTTCAGGTGCTGTTGAGCAGAGCACATTTTATCACTACGAAAAAATGGCTGTACTTCATATTATATAAAAACTGGTGCAGGGACAGGAAAGGTATATTAGCTCTTGCATACAAATCTGATGCACGTCTCAGGTATTTTGGCTCAGTATGAAATAGGTCCCTCAAATGAGTAGGCATGACAAAGAAACAATAATCCTTCAAAATGTGATGCTTCACATTATTGATAGAGAATTATGCATTACGAGCTCATCGATCCTGTGGATTTTCTTATATTTTTTGTTTTACAGATGTGCTGTGGACCGCCACCCAACAGATGTAAATGTCAATTTAACTATACTTTGCTCAGATTCAAATGGAAAGAACAGATCTTCAGCAAGAATCTTACAAATAATTAAGGGTAAAGACTATGGTAAGTTCCAGCCAGTGTAAAGCTACTGGGAACAGCTGGTTTCTATGCCCATGGAATAATAAATAGAAAGCAGAATAAAATAGATGAAAGACTATATGGCAATGATATTATGAAATTATGGAAATGATATTATGAATAAATAAAAAGCAGAATAAAATAGATGAAAGACTATATGGCAATTACTGCATGGACAGGATAGGTAACCTACAAAAGATAGAACTTAGGAAAAGTACAGTACAAGAAGATAAAAGATGCAAGACAAAACAAAATTTAAATGACTCAACTTTGTTCCTGTTGGCGTAGAATATCATGTAAATAAGATTTAAGAAATATGCCAGTTGCTAGTCTGCCAAAGATCTCACTGCTGCAGTCTATGATGGCTCATAAATAAAAGATTTTGGAGTATTGGGAAGTGATGAAAATGTATTCTTAGCCATTCACAAATACCTTTTAAGATACAGAATGGAAACCTCATGTAATGTGCCTCCTATAATGGAAAAAGTGAGATAGACAACAACAGACCACAACCAAACAGGAAAATGACTGAGCTCTATTTAAATGCTACTAAAAATGAAAAGCTTAGAAAATGTACTATGCTACTACTTCATAATAAACAACTAGTTTAGATTAGATTGCAAAAAGACAAATGTACTCAGTTAGGGACTTAAAAATTTAAAGTGTCTCGTGCTCTCAGAATCAATCTGATTGTCAGCCACAATTTTGTTTTAATGTTTAACTCTGATGCTCACTAAGATCGCTTGCTAGTTCAGGCAAGCCAGGTGACAGTTACTCTGAGCTATCATTTGCCTTGGCTGACCATTTAGCAGCTTGTAAATTCATGGTGGTAAAAGGTGATAAATGCCAAAGGTGCTACAGACCATCAAGAACTGGTCTATCTCCCGGAACACAGCATTTTCTGACTTTATTCACACCCCTACTTCTCCTGCCTATACTTTACTTAAAAGCAAAGCAGCTGTGCTAGTAGAATAGTACACAATAGTGTAATGCAGTTGTTTGACTTTAGTTATTGAATGTTATTTTCTGTGTTCATTTTATCAAAGCCAAACCAAGGAATGGTATTTGGTAAACCACTGCTCCAATGGAATTTTGACTGCATCTTTACTGAAGAGTAAACTAAGCAATATTGTGTCTATCAAGAACAGCTTGCCAATATTAATACTAGACTGTGGGTCAATTGTTAAATAAAAAGAGCTCATAATCATTTTCTCTCACATGAAATTTCAGCTTTTACTCTTGTAGAATAATCTGCGAAATTCATTTGTCAAGGACTTGCTCCAACTGAAAAAAAAAGTTCCTGTAAAACAAAAAGGTCTATTGGATGCAACTTTAATTTAAAATGATGTGGTTAGCAGGTCAAGTTGAGCCTACTCGTACCCTAAGCAGTAGTTGATTGCATGAATAGGAACACCTACACTGAAACTTCCTTGAAGACATTATTTGATATGACTGAACTCTGTGGTTTTGTAAAAAAAGGAAAAAAGTATGGATAGGAACTGCAACTACAACAGCAGCATCAAATAAATGACCACAAAAAGCTACAGACAGCAATACCAGTGTTCTATGGGACATAACACACATACTGTGTTTAAACCTGCGATTTTGAAAGAGTTTCTCAAACCACTGAAGGGCTTTGAAAACAAGTTCTGCTGAAAATCTCTGGAATTCCTGCTTTTAGATGCTGGCAGGACTTTACAGTGAAGGGAGTTTAAGTGTATCCCTGAAGTTCAAGAGGTCCATTCTGCAGACTGTATTGACACTAAAAAGTTAATAGCAGTAATCACATCAACTTCAATGAAAGTCCGACCTAATCCTTAGTTTTATAGTTTTATTCTCCCAGCCTGTGCACAGGGAAGAAAGCAATTACAGCGTCTCCTATCTAACCCCCTAACCAATTGTTTCACAAACCACCTTTGTTGTAATTTTCTGACTTTTTTAATGCTTCATTTCTGGCAACACATCTTGAATGTTGAGGAACATTTGAATGGAATTAACCTCTTCTCCTGAAGTAATAACATTCTAATAAATGTGAATCAAAATATGAAACTGCATATGATCTAATGCTATGGTAGTTCCTTTTTAGAAAGTGAGCCGTCACTTTTAGAATTCAAACCATTCAGCAGTGGATCCTTGGTTGGTGGATTTGTCTATCGAGGCTGCCAGTCTGAAAGACTCTATGGAAGTTATGTATTTGGAGACCGTAACGGGTAGGTTTTTTATAACTCACCCTTAAATAAAAATGTGTATATTTAATTACTGAGCTTCCTGTATAAAGGAACACCAATAGCCTTGTATATTGTGTCACTTTGCCAATTTAGTGGTGTGACAATGCAGAGTGAATTCTAGATTTGGAAATAAACTAGCACAGCATTCTAATGAATGGTGACATATGTAACATATCTGATCCTCAGAAAAAAGTACAAAGACACTCACATCGTGGCACTCTTAAGATTTTAGTTCTACAAACACTTACATGCATCATTTACATTACAATGGGAATAAATGTTAATCGTGGAACTGTTTCCCAAACAGGTCTAACTGGTAAGACACTGACAACTTTTGGTGTTTTATGGAAACATCACTGATGGAACAAAATGAATGTTTTTTTAATGAATGGGCATAGTTTTCCCATGCTAAACAGCTCAGTATTCACAATGGCTATATTTGTACAGCTTGAACCCAATTTTGCAATGTTTGAATGACAGGAAAGGAAATGCTGTGCTTTTTAAGCATGTGAAAAACAACAGGCAGGAAATCATAAGATAATGAACTGCACAGATTTATCTATGGAGCTACTTTGCAACAAGTGTTTACTTATTTATCTGGACAGTGAAAATTATCTTTAAAATGTAAAATAACAATTTGCTTTATGTGTTTTTGAATATAGAAATTTTTTAACACTGCAACAGAGTCCTGCAACCAAACAATGGCAAGAGAAACCCCTCTGTCTTGGCAACACTGGTTCATGTAGAGGTTTCTTTTCAGGCCCTGTCTTGGGATTTGGTGAAGACGAATTAGGTAAATAGAAAAAAAAATGTTATTAAATCATAAGCCTTATTGGTAATGTCTGCTGAACTATTCAAAATTGCAGTACATGTTTGAGAAGAAGACATCTAAAGGCTATCTCTCCTTTGCCAAAGCTGTCTGCACTGCCCTTGGCTCCACCTTAGCAGCCTTGTAAGAAGAACCGAGAAGAACCCTTTCTTGGAAGGGGCAAAGGTCCTTACTGTCTCTCACATTCTGGGAACTGGGAGCTGACATGATGTGTCATATACTTGCTTTTATTCCCAACACTACAGACTTAAGGGACAAAGATATTGTATGAGCAGATCAATCCCCCTCTTCTCCCTTCCTCCCCAATTTTATTTTTTCTTAACCAATTCTATACAATATGAAACAAAAAAGGTTCATGATAAAGTATCTCACATTTTAAAATTAATTTGGGGAAAGTGCTTACTTAAATTCTCAGATAGCAATGATTCTGTTGTATATTTCAGTGATGAGTGCTTCTTCTGAAGTTTTTTTAATCTCATCTTGCAAATACAGCTAGATCACAAAAGTCATGCATTTGACATCTCAGGAAAGGAGAACTAATTTGTTGCATTGGTTTCTTTAACAGGTGAGATTTACATATTATCAAGCAGTAAAAGCATGACACAACCTCACAGCGGAAAACTCTACAAGATCATTGACCCAAAAAGGTGAGCATCTCATTTCTCACTAAGATCAGTCTCTCCTCAGTTCTTTCCGTGTAGTTGAATTATGCAATACTGACATTCAATAAGAAGGGAAATTCTCAGTGCATGGGGCTTCCTAAAAGCAAATGTACCATCAGCAGCAAGCAGAATAGATTCACTAAAAGTAATCACTGTCTCATAGAAATTGAATGTCAAAACAGAGGTGTAACCAACACTAACTCCTGGAGATTTTTATACTTCAACATTATGTTAAATGCTGCCCACTTTCTCACCTAGATTCACACTCTTTGCATGTTTTCATATAAGTGTAGACATATTTAATGTGGACCCACATGGACCAGTACAGGTAAAAGATGTTCCTGGTAGTTCTGAGGCCGAATAACTTGTAGGTACCACAGAGGTTTACACAGCATCAATGGAAGGCAGGTGCTGGAATTCTCCCCAGTGCTACTGCTTCCTTACCTGCCACTGTGGTGGGACAGTGCACAATGGGAGCTGGCTCAAAAGGTTAGTACTGGCTGACAGTACCTACACTGTATACTGAAAAGCTACTACAGAAAATAATTTGACAGTACTAGCTAGAGGATAGGCCATCCCCAGTCAGTTTCAGTCTCACTTCCTCAATTTCAGTTTTGCTCTAATCTCTGAGGGACAAATTCAGTCTTTCCCAAACATCTCTTCTGTTGTATGGGAGATAGGCCAAGGGGGGAGGGAATACAGAGGACTGAATCCTCAGTGGGTACAAATTACCACTGCTTACAAGTTTTCAGCATCCTTCCATACCCCTGCATTTACTTGTCTCTCCCTGGGGAGCTTTGGAGTACCAAGGAAGGAAACCTTCTGCCCTTGGACTGTGTGCCAAAAATACACTAAATTCTTTAACAGCTCTTAAAGCACTGTTTCCAAAGGGCTTATAAATCCCAGTCAAATGATTTATAAGACACGGAATTAATCTGATTGGTTTAATCAGTTAGATTAATTTACCAGTTTTAAAATGAGGATAAATGAAAATTATCAAACCAGAGTTTCTTGAGATGTGATCACTTTCAGGTTCTTTGCAGAGCAGCTAGAGCTATGAAAATACTGGGGACTCCAGAAACACTGCAAAAAGCCAGTTCCCAACGTGACCCAGGGACCCCAGAAACAATAAGAGATGGCAATTAGCAGATACTCACTTTAGCTGGAGAAATACCATTTTCTTCATGACCGATCTTGCTGCTCTGTCAAACCAAGTCTCTGGCATGTAAAGGTATCATCCACCCTGCAAAAGCATCAGCAATTAACACAAAATGAAATGAGCAACAGAAATTAAGTTTGTCATATTAATTACTTTGACCCCATCACACCCTGCAAAAGCAACTGCCTGTTTGTTCAGCATCTGTGTCAGCATGTTTCCCCACTGGCACCCCATACAGTTCAGCTTGCCTTTTGGTTTTGCTGTTGACTGTTTCAGAGAGGACTTTATTATATTCTTGTGAGAATTTAATTTCTAAAAATTGTTATTGGGACAAGCTAATTCAATAATAAAAGCATTAAACTGGTTGCACACTGTACTGCAAGTTAGAGTTGAGTTTGATTGTTTTATAATTCTACCATCCCAAATCTATAGCAAATATTTTGGAAGCAGATGTTACTGCAGGTTAGTGCAGTCTGTCAGTCAAGGTTATTACATATGTTTTATTTATGCTTTCTGGTATTAAAAACATTTTTTTAGAACAAAACTTGCCATTCTTACCAGGATTGTTTAGTCTGTTGGTGTATGGTTTTAAGTGAATTTTACACCCTAAATCCACTATTAGTATCTAATTACATGGGGCTGCCTTGTTTGACCTCGGCTTTTTGTTCTTGTTACCTCTTCCAGTAGGGTGGTCTTCAGCTGACATACCTGAAAGGCCAGACCTCCCATTGCTGCACTCACGGTTGGCTGTTTTCATGTATGGAAAAGGGTCAAGACTGTGTTCGGTTACTGGTGAAAGTAACCAGAAAACTATAAAATACTTTTGTAAATTGGCACACAGTTGAAATTAAACAGACTGTGGCAAAGGGATATAGTTTTTGGTAATACTTTTTAGAAACATAGGATAATTTTCATTCAGGCTAAGCTTTGAGTTTTGTTATTTTTCAATCTCACACCATTGCAGGCTTTTAAGTGAGACATAATTATTTACTCTCACAAAAGAGCATTGCAGCTCTATTTACCATTTCACGCTAATTTCACATTACACGTGTAAACAATTTTAAAAATTCCATGGCTTTGGCAAGTGTCCATGTAAAGCTTTATTAACAAAATATTAATTTCTATTCGCATGCTAATATTTTTTTTGCACGCTAATATTTTGTTTCTCCTTTTAATGTCTTCCCCGTGGTATGGACCATACAAATACATCAGATACAGGTGTAAACCCTAGCACAGTAAGCCTTCTAGAACACAAAATAAAGATGCTACAGGTGGGCTATGAGCATCAGGTATAAGTAAAATAATCGAAGTATTGATTTGTCACTTCTTAGAAATTCATTATTTACTAACAAAACCCCGTGAGGGGCAGCCCCCAGATGACTCATCAATTTGCAGAGAGAGCCTTCCACACCTGGGGCAGTGTAAAAGAAAAAAAATATTATTCCTTGTGGTAGCCCCTTGCTGGAAATTAATAACTTCATGCAAAACCCAATCTTCTTCTGCTAGTGGTCATTCATAAGCTGCTGCAAGCTTATGAAATTGTTCTTTTATTCCAAATAACAAATGTTACATGAAGATGCAGGATTTGGTTTCTTTTGATCGTTGTGAAAAACTACTGCATAGTCAGTTGTTCTCAAACATAACCGTCACCTGGATTTCCTTGCCTCAAATATAGCTCAAGAAAGAAACCTACCACTTCGATACTGCTAGCAGTAGAAAAAAAAATCAAAAGAAGTGGGCAGGTTAAAACATTAGAAGATCAGAGGAGGAGGGTAATCCAGAGAACCTTTTGTATTAGTCTTCAGTAATCAGCAATGGGAAAGTCCTATCCTAAAACAGTCCTTCACACAGAATAAAAATGAGGTGTTGAACTGAGGTGATATATGACAAATTGTTACATATGATCAACACAGAGCTTCTGAATCCCTCCATCATCAAGGCATTGTTTGAAACATAGAATTCAAGGTACCACAGGAAACTTTTGTTCAGTTCCTCCAAATACTTCTTGTCAGTAACTAAGTAGCCTCACATCAAAAGCACAGAATGAAATAATCCTTCTCTCTGTGACAAGGTTGTTATAATGATACATTTAGCACTAGGGAGCTCCTAAACAATGAAGTGATAAATCAGACCCAGAAAAGTTAAAAACGAATGTAAAAAGCAAATATGTGAGGTACTACAAAATACACATATACTATGTATTACTAGAATCCAGAAGAGTGAAGAGTATAGGTAACAGCATATTAGCTTTGAGATTGGAGGAGATGTGGGAAACCCCAAGAATTACAAACACATAAAACCAGCACTAGGTGAATTAGTTAAATTAGCAGACAAAAGAAGTAGTTAAGACTGTGTTTGTGAAAAATACAGCCATTCTTTGATGGTTATCAAAAAATGTTAGCACAAGTAAACTGCTTTCCAGGGTTAGGAATCATTAAGAAAATATAAGGATAGAGACTTACATACTTCTCAACGAAAAGGTAGGGTTAGGCCGATATCCTGAAGACCAGCGTGAATACTGGCATTTTATAAACTGTCTTTCTAACCAAAAAAGAAAAACTTTATTTTTATTTTTTCTCTTCCTGCTTTATAATTTTTCTGTCTGTATTTCTGTTTCTACAAATACTAATATCAATCACAAAAACATTGATGAGTGTGTAGGAAAAATAACTAGGCAAACAGTGCTATAAAAAATGTGTATAGGTCCAAATATTCTGGTTAGTCAAAAACCAAGAAAGAAGGAGACAAAGACATTAGAAAAGAAAAAGTAATCATTTTCTGGTATGATGAGAGGAGGAAATCACCTGTAGGCCATATTAAAAATGCATATTTAAATACAAAATGTCTGTTGATAGATTTGTATCAGCTGTCATTTAAACATTATTACTAGTTGTTCTTTGTAAACCATAGACTGGGACAGACTGAGAAGTAAGAAAATAAAGTTTGGAAGGTGACAGAAGAGCCATAATGTGGCTTTGTAAATCTTCTTTTAGAATATTTCTATTGTGATCACTTTTATCTCTAAGTAAATTATAGATAAAATTAAAGAGATTCAGAGAAGAGTACTCAAACTGACAGACAATGCAAAATATTTCCATTTAAAGGATGAGACTAAACCCAAAAAAGTTTAGAGGGCAGTCACGCAGTGCTGTATCCCTTGTGAAGTTTCAAGTGTTTGCCACAGTCAGTGCCGTGATTGCAAAGGGGACAAATAATTCTTCTGACCAGGATGGCTCACTGGAGCCAGCAGGTGATTTTTACGCAAGAGGGCAGACATAAGATTTCCTCTTCCTCTCCTTATAAATCCTTATAGATCTGGCTTTCAATATGTTTCATATCAACAGCCAGAATAGCCGCTTTCCGTTGGATTGAAACTTGAACTTGATTCAAACCATCTCACTCCTCTTTCATGCCCCTCCAGAGTATGTAATTCCACTTATCATCCTCTCCATCATCACCTTCTGGGATTTCCGCTATTGGAGAGCATTTCCAAACAGACAGATTCCAAACACTAAGGGACGATATCTCGGTCATACCTCATTTTGACACTGTCTGGGCCCTTTACAAAAACATTGGTGATTTTATTTTTCAGTATGAGCTGAGTGTGTTTGATGGCATGATATAAGAATAGCATTGATGAAAGCATAGCCCTCTTGAAGACTTTAATTACTGTAGAAATGGAAATTCACAAACATACAGTATTAGACTCCTCTGCATCAAGATACTCAGTCCTGATGGGTTATAGATATGCTCTGAAGCTACTACTGGAAACTCTCTGTAGAATGAGCCAATTTTGTTGGTGAATGCTCTCACCGACCCAGGTGGGCCATATGATTTCTTTCTGTTCAGAAAGTCGCTATCCCTTAAGTCATTCGAGGGAATGGAAAGCCAGAATTAATGTCTAATTATGTTTAGTTTAGCCGGAGCATGCAAAATTCTTATCTCATTTACCAACCCACATGCAGTTACTATTCCCATAAGAGATACTAAAGAGAAATTAGAGCTTTTTGCAAATACCAGTCTAGAGAGTTTCACTTTACAGAAGTACTTCACAAAAACTCCTTTGTAACCACGATGGAAAAACCTAAGGATTTTTTTCAATCACATCACAGCTCACTGACTGTAAAAGTTTTTGTTTTGGTTTAGGATTTTTTTTTCCTTTTTTATTTTTTTTTTTCAGTCTTTCCAGCAGTGGCTATTAGGGAGTTCTCACTTTTTATCGCTTTATAAGGAAAAAACAGCTCAGTTTATCTTTTGCTTATTTTCTGGAGCCTGCAGGAAGCCTCTGCCATCCTAAAGAAAGTCATACATAATAGAGCAGCTTTAGCCCAGTAAGCCAGTCTTTCCCAATTCATCAGTCAAAGTGTTATGCAAGTGGCCCCCTAAATTGATAAATTCCCACAGTGCCTGTTGACCCAGCTGCCAAGTGCTCATGCAGCAGGTGTTGTTTTCATGACCACCCTGACAGTAATACAAACTGTTTAGCAGTTGCATTGACCTCTTAGCTATTAACATTGATACAGCCTTCACTAGGGACTAGTTTTCAAACATGACAGAATTTCTTAAGACTAGAGGTCATGAACAAGTATACCATATAAGAATAAATTTGATATGCTGCTGAGTTTAAATCTTAAAAGCCGTGAGTTTTTTCCACATTATTCCCATGTAGTAAATCTGGAGACAAGTAACGAGCTTTTGGCATCTCTCCCAGGACTAAAGGTATACTTTTTAATTTTAGAAGCTGTACCTGAAGAGATGCTATATTTATTCTATGACAAGTAGTAAATTTAGTCTATGACAAGCAGTGAAAAAAATTATTTTTTCTCTTGACATTTTCCCTTATAAAGGAAAAAAGCCAAACAACTGATGCACAAATGTTGGAGATACACTTAAGCATCATTCTAATACCTAATATCTTGTGTGCAGTTAATTGAAGCATAACATTCTTTTCACCTATTTTGTACCACAATCAGGATTTCTACGACCGTGTCTCTTGTCTGAATCTGAACATCCAGAAATCTTGCCTGGGTTTTTTTCTCACTTAGTGCGAAAGCAGAGATTTTTGATATTGTGTCAAAGGCACATTGGAGGAATTGTTTTCTGTTCAGTACCATTGTAATACTGCTGAATATGACCCTCCATTTGCATTGATTTATGTATGTCTGAGTTACAGGCTAGCACATACAGCAACTAAATCACTCTGTGTTTAGTGGAATTGTGAAGAGATGCACTAAAATAGCACGGAATCCTAAGCAGTTCCCGGATGAGTTTTAATCTATTAAAGCATGTTAGACTTTTGTATGCCTCTAAACTAACAGTAGAGGCTACTTGCCTGTAATGCAGCACATTTTTACATTATTCTACACAACATACAGTCAAGAATTCCCAGCTCACTGCACACGTCAGCAAAGGGACCCGGCGAGGGCCCCAGCTCCCAGTACAACATTTCCTCCTCCATGTTCCATACATTTGGAGTTGTTACACAGTTTCATGAAAGCATGTTTTAACAAGCAAGATATACTGTACTGTACTGTATATATGAACAGCTCTTTAAGATAACTAGAATTGTACAGACCATATAAATAGTCATTATCAGCTACATTTTTGGCTGAGTTTCTGTGGACCAAATAGTGCTTACTGTAAGAGTAATCAAGCTGTACCCTTTAGAGTTTTATAGATTGAGGGAGACAAGGAAAAAAATTCTCTCCAGCTCACAGTGTGGCTCCATCTATCCCCCTCCATTTTCCACATCAAGAGACACAGCGAAGCACTAGTTGTATAAACAAAATCTTAGGCTTGTCTAAGTGCTGGAAAGATCAAGTCCCAACAGTCAGTTTCAAGACTTATGTTATCTTTGTGAGATGCAGTTTAACTTATGCTGAGCCTCCAAATATCCACCCCTTTAAAGCCTTAAGAATGCAAAGTGTAAGTATTGTGGGGCAGAGACTTTCTCCTGATACGTGTCAGTACCGTAACAGCATTCAAACCCTGAGAAAGAAGTGTGGCTTTTCCCACAGTACAACTAAGGAAAACCAGTAATTCTTCTCACACACAAGAAGGATTCTGCTGCAGCTGCATTTGTATTCCTCTTCTCCTAAGGCACTCTGCCAACCAGAATTTTTTCCATCTTTGTTTCTACTCCACCCCACCATTAATAAATACTATCCGAAGCTGATGAGTGCAAGTTATTGATTGATGGTAGAATCAAAGGCAAGGTTATATTCACAAGTACCAAGAGCACTAGAAAACTTCAAATTATAAAAGTGACCAGCCATGCTTGGCTGGATACAAAGAAATATGATTTCTGCGTCCTTAATTAAATACAAATAAAAAAAGAATCATATATTCCAGGAATATAGTAAAGAAATACTTTACATCTACTAATAAAATAAATCATTATCTTCCCAAATAAAACATCTCTGTGACTTATGAGGCCATTTGCTAAAGATTCACCACTGGAGCTCTTTTTCAAGAGATGCTCCAGGAGCCTGAGGTTATGCTTCCTGCTAAACACAGTACTGTACTTGTACTTGAGCACGAAAAAGAGAAGACTCCCATTTAAAGTAACTTTAAAGAAATGGGCTTTAACAGAGACAGATGAAGAAATAATAAAATTGTCTCCTATGCAGCTGGCTCTGAAGAAAGCAACTCAAATTCAGATTTTTTTTTCCCAGAGGTAGGGATTAGAACACAGATCTTTTTACTTTTAAACTGAACAAGTAAGTCTCCACTGGAAATCATATAATTTTGTAGAAGTTTCCAAAACAGCATCACTTGTGAATCTCACATATAATTTTTAAATGTAGGAACTTTCTTAACCAGATCATATGTAATGCACTCATTACTAGAGAACTGGAATTCCTTACAGGTCAAAAAAATACTGCATTGTATTTAAAAGACAGCTGTGGAAATATGTAAACACAAAACCTGAAAGGGTTTCAAATATGCTGTGTGAAAGGTGTCGAAACATGTTTCAAAGCCCTTAAATAATACAGGACCTTAAGTCCGATTCTCAGGGTGCTTTTGAAATCAGAACTTGGTGCTACACTAAAGATGCATCTACACACTCTCTTGGCTCTTGACATCTTTGGGGAACCAGTTCTTCTGTATAGATGTTTAAATAATCATGGTAGCAATTAAGACTGAGCAGGGAAAGTGCTGCAGTGAAACAAACCAGTGAGCCTGTACTCTATTACTCTGCTTCAAAGAAAAATGCAAGAAACCCTGTAATGTACCATTAACAAGCTGCATGCCAAAATGGGGGTGAAATGTAAGCCCTGCCAGCTAGTGAGGGACTTCTATGACATTAGGTATGAGTGCTTATTTTTCTTAAAAATTATTTTTACCCTATCAAATATTACTTTGAATGACCCCATTGTGCATGGAAATATCTTTTTAAAATCCTACTAGAACATGGGCTTCATTGATATCTTAGAATCCACGAGTTCAACTAGTTGATTTTATTTTCTTTAGCTTAATTTTTTCCCTCAATATTTCTTCTGATGTTGAAATGGGAAATAAACAAGAATGCCAAATTTTCCTCCTCTCTTTTTCTGCCACTGTTTTCCACACCTCCATCATACCCTTCATTCTCAGACTCCAGTGACTATCCTTTTCTCCACACAGGAGTATCAATCCAGGATTTGAATATTTGACAGGGTCATCAGTGTACTAGTTGCGATTCCAGCTCTTTACATATAATTGGGGCTTTAGTACTGATGTCAGTATTATGTACAATGTTACTTTCTATTTTATTCTATTGCATACAATTTTGTTTTGGTTTGTTTAGATTCTACCTGGACACTAGCCAAAGTTTCTCTGAGCTCTCTACAAAACTATCAGAATCTTTGTCCAGCAAGTTTCAAGCTTAGGAATGTATGGCAGCAGTTCAAATTATTTCCTTGAGAATAATTTTGTATTTCTCTCTAATTAACTTAATTTGCCATTATGCTCCCATTCAATTACTTCTTTAGCTCTCTTGGGAGATACTGACATTCTCTTCTCAGCTTATTCCTGTGCAATCAAACCCACAGCTGAGATAAAACATGGTACCTGCACTGGGAACCTGTAGCCTTGTGATGATCCTGTGAGTCTCTAGCTGCTGAACTCAGACATCAAATAAGTGGTCAGCATGATGACACACAGCTAAATTAAAAAACAAAAAGCACAAACAAAAACCAATAAACATCTAAACAAGTGTTGGAAGTCATATCAACAGTTAGGGCAGGCTTAAGTTAAAACAGTTAAGTGTGCTACATGCTCAATACCACAGAAGGAACACTACAGTTCCTTCTTTGTTAAGGAAGATAACGTGATGCTTTTGGAAATAAAAAAGGCTGCTGGGCATCCAAAATATTTTGTAGACAGAAAACATTGCATTATGCAAGACTTGACACCAAGAAGCCCAACCAAAAAAAAGCAGTGTCAGAAATACTTTAAGTCAGCTGAACTAGAATTTCCTTCATGCACACATTTCACAGAATCACCCACAGATGGCTGAGGTGGGAAAGGACCTTTGGAGGGCACCTGGTCCAGCCCCCTACTCAAGCAGGGCCACCTATAGCCAGTTGCCCAGGACTGTGTCCAGACAGCTTCTGAACATCTCCAAAGACTGAGATGAGACTCCACAACCTCTCTGGGCAACCTGTGTCAGTTCTTGGTCACCCCCATAGTGAAAAAGCCTTTCTTGATGTTCAGGTGTTTAAATAAGCACCCAGAATGCATAATCCACATATGATTTCACAAAATAAAAAATGGAAATAGAAAATCTGCAATGTCAAAAA
This sequence comes from Aegotheles bennettii, assembly GCA_013398125.1. Taxonomy (NCBI): domain Eukaryota; kingdom Metazoa; phylum Chordata; class Aves; order Caprimulgiformes; family Aegothelidae; genus Aegotheles; species Aegotheles bennettii. Next base: position 337,242 of record VZRW01005917.1, read on the forward strand.
AAGCAATCCCCTTAGAACACAGATTCCTGCCACTGATAATACCATAAAAGAGAATCAGGTTTTAATGAAAAACCTACGTTTTTCTCCTTGACCCCAACTTTTAACTGTCTGCTTGGTTCATATATTTTTATTCAGGCCTCTAGTCCCTGAAGAATGCAAAAGAACAGCTCAGTCTGCACAAATACTAACATCTGAATGCTCAAGGCATTGTCGGAATGGACACTGCACTCCCACAGGAAAATGCTGCTGTAATCAAGGCTGGGAAGGAGAGTTCTGCAGAACTGGTTTGTATACAGATTCATAGCAACGAGTGAAAAAGCAGTCACATGTCATAACTGGCTTTTAATTATTTGTTGAGTGAAATTTTCAATATATGCCATTGACCATCAGTTCTAAGGCAACATTAAAGAAATACTGATCTCCTGAGTTGTAGGAGAACAGTGAGTCTCTAGATGAGTGTAACAGTTAAAACATCTAATGCAATGTGAACCATTACAGAATGCAATGAACAGTATAAATATGACAGACAAGAGTATTCCTACTTTTTCACCAAGACTGTAAAATTAAAGGAAATGCAATCAATACACAGTCCATAGCTGGACATTCAGCTTCCACCTTCAGTATTATCATTGACAGTGTCAAATAGGAGTACCCTGTCTGGAAATCTGCAGGTCACTAATGCATATTTTGCACTTCGCTAATTTAATGTGAATCCTTTAGTTTTGATAGATTTTTTACTTTTGATCCTACAAAATAAAATGGCTCCAATTTGTTAAACAGAATTCTATGTACAACTTATCACAAAGCAGCTAATAATCAGAGCATTATTGTAAGCCATTACTAATCATAGTGTGTTGATTAAGTCCTATTTTGTTGCAGTAGCGTATCTTTTAAAAGTCACTTGAAAAAGTGACTGTGATCAAACTAGAGGTTAGGTATGCCACCAAAGGGGTGAGATCTTGTCCCAATTGTCAGAGGTTTCCAACATTTAGAGAATTAGGCCCATTCTACAGCCCTTGTCCGAGCGGAACTTAAAGTAAGAATCATCTCCAGTGTGAACATAAATGGGTCTTGAATAATTTCTTTTGTTTAAAAAATTACAGCTCTATGATGGATAATTTGATAGACGTAATGTAAAGGGAAGCTACAGAAAATATGTAGACTAAGGATCTTTCTTCCCTGTATCCCACACAACACTTAACAGAGATGTTCCAGGTTGGACCTCAAGCTACTATTATAATTTAAATAAGAAAAATTACATTACGAGGCATCAGTTTCCTCCTAGGGTAATTAAGGAATTCATGAGTAAAAACCAAGAAACCTGTTTTCATATATTAAATCTCTGTAAATCAATATTATAGCTTTATTATAAGAGAGAACATTAAAATGGCAAAAAGTCTGCAGAAAGAAAGATACATTACATTTATCACAGTGCTGTGACTACCCCAGAAGAAAATTCTTCCACAACTAAACTTATTGGTTGTTAGTTTTGCTAACATGGGCTACAACTCAAAACAGCATTTATATGTGAAAAACTTAAGCAAGCTGATTAACCTACAACTCTATAGGTAAGTTGTCAGGCATTTGCTAAAGAGAGAGAGGAAAACTTTGAAACTTAACTAACGGATAAAAGCTGTTGAAAAAATACTCTGGTTCTTTTTTCTAAGGGGAATTCAATTTTGTTCTAAGTGCAAGTGATTCAAGAGCCAAAGAAGTGCATCTCTGTGGCCAATTGTAGTCTGTACTGCTAAGGAAAGTGCGTGGTGCAGAACTCTGCACGTACAAAAAGTTTACTACAGATTCAGTACTTGCTGGCTTAGAGACGGCCAGGTGCTAAAACGTCTCCTCAGCTTCAGGACTTTTTTGGGTTGCCAGCATAAGGAGTGGGATGAGATAGACCACCACTGTTTAAAGATCTAGATGTGCTCTACCTATTGTTTTCAAATGATAAGACATTTGGAGCCTAAAGTTTTTTGAGTTGGGTTTTCTCTGCAATCCAAAATCACGCACAAATATGGGAATTGGACATTTTCCAAAATCTGATCTTTGAGTTTCACAGTCTGTCCTGGGTGATGTCCTCTCAGACGCCTTCCCCTAATATTCTAAAACTTTGAAAAGTATGGTTTCAAAAATTCTAATATTTCATCCTATTTTGTTTGTAATTTAATTTTTTTTAAGCATTTATCATTACACGTTTAGAAAAGCTCTTAATGAATGCATACTGTATCTTTTTGGTTTGTGATGTTCTAAACAAAACAGAAAATCGCTCTTTTTTTACCCACAGCAAAATGTGACCCAGCCTGTCGACATGGAGGCGTCTGTGTAAGGCCTAATAAATGCTTGTGTAAAAAAGGCTATCTCGGCCCCCAGTGTGAACAAGTGGATAGAAACATCCGAAGAGTGACAAGGGCAGGTATTCTTGATCAGATCCTAGACATGACATCCTATTTGCTGGATCTAACCAGCTATATTGTATAGTTTCTGGGACTATGTGGAAGCTACACTTTCAACGGGCATTTGTTTTGAATCCTGTCATTTTTAAAAGACTGTTACCCTGCAACAAATACCAGTGATTTGATTTACTTTATTAATTTAAGTACCATATGCACAAACGTGCAGATAAATTCTCCGTATGTGTGTAAACATCGCCGTACGTCCCCGCGGGCGTGCCGATGCCAATACGTGCACACATACACACGCACGCACTATCACAGATACGGTTTTACAGCTAGTGGAATTTTTTTTATATATTTATTTCTTCATGAGAAATAGTTTACAAAGCAATTCCACGGTAAACCACATTTTCGTCAAAGGACTTTCGTGATGTCTTAACGGATTCTTTGACATCCCAGAAATCTCCTGTCTATACCTATCTGATTAGAGCAATAAGAGAGCAGATTTCAAGCATCGCTGTATAAACTGCTGGACTTAATAAAATCCAGTTGTAACCGTTTCTAAGGTGAACTGAACTACATTATGAGACAATATTTCAGAACTCCTTAATGCATTCCTATCTAGGCAATTCATTGTAAGACTGTAACCTTCACCTTCATCAATGTAACTCTATTACAGAATGTTACGCATTTCTTTATTTAGCATAGATGCAAAAATCTGGTTATCGCAGCTTAATATCAAGATTGTTTCAAGTGTTTAATAATTAAATTATATTCGCATATTTCAAAACCAGTCATCCTAGAAGGTCTGCTTTTTATCATATATTTTATTTAACGATGGGCACTGGGTTCATGTTACATATTTATATTATTTTATTTTATTTTTATAATATAGACATCACCTAGATGAGACAGCTTTACCATGTCCTGTAAAATACTAAAGTTACATTTTTCACCAACTTAATTGGAAAGACGAGGAAAGAGAGAGCAAACACACTCTTTAATGTGTTGTGGATCTAATCTAGAAATGTATCCTTGTGCCAACTTGTACTCATTTACGACGGATGAAAAAAAACAACTGCCAACCAATCATAATAAAATTCCAGCAAATGTTAAAAGCGTTCATAAAGTGATTCTCACACTGTAACGGGACGGGCCAGCCTATACACGAGCAGACTGCTGCCGATTTCACACTGAACAGAACATCCCTGGACGGGAGCTCACATGAGCACATGTTGGCCGTGTAAGATGTCACTTGTACAAAACGTGTGATGATTCTCACCAAATGCAGTTCTAAATGTAAATGTTCCTTGAAGAGCTAACATAAAATCGAGTCTTTGTAAATGTATCAATAAATACGGTGTACATGCTATAGTCAGGTTTTCTAAAGTATTAATATTAGATAGATCTTCAGAACTGGTGCCCTCTTACCTCCAGCTCTAGGGAGTTATTGGCAGTTTCTTTGCTCACTACTTAGCAGCTATCAGATTCCCTTTGCACTACCTGGCTTTTACAAAATCTTGCCTGTGAAAAAAAAGCAGCATAGCTACAGTGTGCATATCCTATAGTTCTTGTAAGCAGCTGTTCATGCTTCAATGATTCACAACACTCTAGGCAGTAAGATCTAAAAGACTTTAGCCATATTACTCTCCAGTAGCAAAATCACCTCTCCAGGGCAGTAGCATGCAAGGAATTTCTCTTTACAGAAAGTTGTCAGTGCTCATTTAGTAAGTATTAAATCTGAAAGTACAGGACAACTGATGCTTGCATTTCTCTGTCTTACACATTCCAGCTCACAGGAACAGAAAATTACACTTGCCTTCCATATATGTTTGCCTGGGTTTCGAGTGACCTCACGCCAAATGGAAATTGGTCGAGAAATCTTGGTTAAGTGCTGAGCGAACAATGGTCTGCATTAAAAAGTGCATGCATAATTTTGCACAATGTAGATTCAACTGACAGTCCATTGAAAGATGTCTCGGGATTAAATGAGCATGAAGACCAAATTGCCCTCTCACCCCAGAAAAGGGTGGTCCCTTATAGTCACACGAACACTTCATTGGCTAAGCAGTGTGACCAATCTTAAAATGAACCCTGCGGTAGCATCTGTAGGTTAATAGCAGCTCTTTGTCTCCGCTGCTTTCTGCCTTTAGTCTTTTCCCTGAATTCCATCACAAAAAGTTTTACAATTAAAAAATGTCCTGACAACCATTTTTGTAAATTGACCTTAGCATCTAATCTTTCCTTATTCAACGTGGGTGACAAAAATGTGAACTTCTCATGAATGAGCCAGCTGTCTAAATCTGTCAAATAGCGCAGTTTTATTACACTCTTCATAATCGGCAAGGCAAGAAAGTCACTGGAGTATTTTAGCAACATTTAAATATCCGACAGAGATAACATCTTTAACACTTTCTTTAATGAAATATATTTAAAAATAAACCCAGCTTTAACTCCACTGTGACGCATTATTTTCAACAACCAGTTGGGGAGATGTGATAGTTCTTTTCTCACTGCTTAGCTCCTGTAGACTTAAAAAACACCACAGATAGTACCTAAATTGAAGATCCCCAGGAATCTATATGCCATAGTCATGTAGAGAAGGGATAACAATGATTTTAGGGGGTTGATCTTAATAATAAAGACAATTTAGTTTACTAGTGAAATCACAAAATAAAACTCCAGTAAAAGCTAAGAATTAAATCCAGTCTTCATTCAAATCAATGGCAAAAAAGTCTGTGCTGCACCCAGAAAATCACTTTCAAAATTTAAGCAAAATAGTTCAATTTATTTTATTAAAAAATTATATTGTTTGAGTCATTCCATCAAAACTTCAAAACTAAGTAATCTAAATGAAGATTAGAGGGTGAGAGGAGATAATTTGTGGAAAGTGTTTTGCTTCATTTTAAAATCATTTTTTAATCACGTGAAAGCAAACGTCTGCATTAAGCCCACATGGGTACATAGGAAGTCCCAGTGGAAAAGAAGTATTCTGAAAAAAAAAAAAGACAAAAAATCCTAGCTGCTTATTTATCAAAAGAAATTATACTATTAAAAAGAGTGAGTAAACCCCAGGCCTAGCCACCCAAGATGCTAGTATAAAAAGGGCAACTGCAGTAATTGCCCTGAGAATTGGCACACAAAAAAAAAAAAAAAATGGTCTGTAGAAAGCCTGTTGCCAGTTAGGTCATTCTGCAGCCATTCTCACACAACCTCCAAGAGTGTCCCAGAATAAAACTGAGCTTATAAATGAAACTAGATAAATGAGGCAATTAGATAAGGGCCTCCAGAAGGGATTTTATGTATGTGTTCAAGTTGTCTCTGTCTCTCTCTCCCCTAGTCTTTTATTCCATTCATTTCTTCCTTTATTTGGAGATACTGCCTCTCTGTTCCCAACACATTGCACATTTCAAGCATTCTTTGAGGTTTTCTACTGTTAAAAGAGAACAATCATACCTGTTGGAAGAAACATAACTCTATTTCTGATGTCTGATAGTTTTCAACCCTCGTTTGATTATTTTGGGACAGAAAACCTGCATCTTTATCTTTTTAAATACCACTGATCAAAAGAAGGCATATTATTGGAATGTAAGGAGAAATGTCTTTACTCCATAGGTAAGTAGGGAGACAAAAAGACGTTATGTAAAATCAGCTCCAAATTGTTTCACTCCATTTCAGAAAAACAGTAAACTCATTTTTCTAACGCGCCCAATAAGAAATATTAACTCAAACCCTCCCCCTCAAGGAAATAATTTTCTTCCATTAACAGTCAGGGACACAGATGCAAACCCTTTACCTTTAAATTCTCACAGGTTATTCTATTTCATGCAAAGTGCAAGCTAGGTATAAATACGAGTATAAATTATATATTGCCAACATGACACCTCTGATTATCTCCTTTCATTCACTTCTCCACATTCTGGCTTTGCAGCTCCTTCTTTTCTAGAGCCACAGCAAATACCAACAATCCCTGCTTGCTGCAAGTGATGCTTCTTATTTTTTAAAACTGCCTAACAGACGCGTGCATCAAAGAAGCCTCCCAGCAGGCTGAGGTTATCATCTTTTGATCACTCCACAGACCTTTGCTATTTTATAGTGACTTCTAATACTGTACCTTAGCTGGACATTCACAGTGCAGGCGTGCCAGCCTCAAGCAGCTCAGTCTCAGGCTGTGAAGCTCAACCACAGACAGACTGAAGCTGGAAAAAGGGAGAAAGCACCCCGTCACTATACAGTCACTGTGTTTAGCAGAAAGGTAGTGATTTCAATCCAATAATCAGATGCCTCAAGCAAAAAGCAGAATTATATTCCTGGGGTGATGAAATGTTGCTTTTCACTATACACTTTCTCTAATTTGGGGTTAGAAACAATGACCTTTTAATGTACAAATATGCAAAATGGAGATTCCGAAAACACAATTTTTCACAGGTTTAAAGTCCCATTAAGGTGAAAATAAATATTCATACATGTAATTCGACTCACATCCATGAAACAGGCATTTATAAGATTGGGTGTAAATGGAAAAATCAGCTTCAAGGACATGTGGCTCTGCTTATTTTTCATTAATTATGTAAATACTTTAAAAGACATTAATACATTTTAATTTACTATCCTTTAGCTTAACTCGTGTATCAGTTTAATTCCGAATGATACTGTTTTGATCTTCTGCCCAACTTAAAAGATGATCTTCATCTCAGAAAAAACAGAATTGAATCATGAAGTAAATAAAAACTTATTTTTCCCATTTTGCAATATTAAAAATTGCCCAATATTTTATTTTTGTAATTTAAAAAAAATTTAATTAAGAATCTCATCCCAAAGAAAGCCCTTTGAATTACTGAAAAAAGTTAGGACCATTTTGCTAAAATGTTCATTGCTTTCAACAGCAGAGTAAATCAGTACAATAAGACGTGGAGTTTTTAGGATATAGGTGTAAAACAGCAGAAGACACCTGAAAGCTTAATATAGGATTACTTTAATCTTCGAGGGCCTGACTCAAAGTCCATTGATGTCAACTGAAAATCTCCTATTGACTTCATTAGTGATAGGATTAAGTCCTTAAAAGATATCCACTTAGCTGGCAGAAGATCTTAACTTCAGACATCTGTGCACACATGACTGCTCTGTGTCTGCATCTGCAGTCATTAGACACACCAAAGTTTTCTGGAATAAGACTGCAGATTCAGCCCTGCATAAAGCCATACACAGCATATCCGACTTAAAGCACAGAGTGTATCCAGTCCTCTTGGGTTTCCTTATAGGTACTGCCAAGCATTAGACGTGGGATCTATTAAATCTGCCAGACTTCTTGATACTTCTTTAAAAATGTTGAGCAATTAGCTCACTTATGTTCTCTTTCACACATAGATGTGTATTATTTCAAATATGCAAGCACTAAGCAGGGAAGTAATTAAAATACCAAGTCAGTAGCCCTATTTTATGAAATAGCTGTAGTAAGACGGGGCCCAAAGTTGCCCCCACGGATGCTCACAAACATTCACAGTTCCCTTAGCTGCTTTGAGTCAGGATTACAAAGGCCAAATTCAGCAGCGTTAGGCACATTCTTGTACATTTCTTCCTATACTTAGTAGGGATGGTGTAGCATTTCAGTCAAGACTTTATCCTAATCCAAAACTCTCACTCTCACCCTTACTAACAAGACTAGGAGACTGCCAGCAAGGAGACTCCTCAGCACATACACGACAGGCATGAGCGCTTGCGGGGTGGGACACGAGCAGGCATTGCTGGGCATAGGGACAGCCGCTTGCCTTTGTGCTCACTGATTGCAGTTATGACTCTGCACACAGAATTTATCGTGCTATAAAATGTACAACGTCCAAACTATCTTAGCACAGCAATGCTGCACAGATTTACACTGGGCAGGTTAACTAATCAGGCAGTATTACTAATGCCTCATCTGGAAAAAGATTACTATTTTATAGCACCATATGAGTGGTTCAACGGACACATCAACCTTTCTCCTTCAGTTCACTCGTGAGTTATTAATTATTACTAATTTGGTCTATGTACTAGGAAAGGATTATCATGTTGTCCCATAACCCAAAGAAAACTCCCATAGGCTTCTATAGGAAATTTTTCTTCACATTACACTGTACAGTTTGATTTGCAAGCCAAGTGACACACCTGCTTACCAGAGCGCTCAGCACTGAAAATAGATCATTCTGTAGTGATCATTTCATGCTATAGGAATTCACACAAAAAAATAATATTCTATGTTATATACCTTTAATGTGTGTCTTTACCTACTGTCTGCTGTACACACTCTGGCTTCCACAATTAAAAATGTCAGAAATTATTGCTAAGAATGTGCACAAACAGCAAGCTGCATTATTGGAGTTTTATTTTTGTTTTATTTTTTTTCATGTTATAAGTGATAAATATGGTCCTATGTATAACGTAGTTAAGTTCCTTCTATAGTCTACGAGATTTTCCCATTTATTTTCATTTTGCAGTGAAAACAGAAATGAAAAAATACTTAAATGAAAAAGAAGGTGCCAGCTCAAGCATGTGAATATACACAGTGGCTGTGTTCACAATATTCTTGGGTGGGAAGAAGGCAGAGAAAGGTGGCTGTTTTGAAGGGCTTATTTTATGTAGGATGCATTTTGCTGTAGGACAAAAAGGTGCTTTGCATCACAAGGCAATAAAAAACAAATCCCATTTTCTGAATGTTCCTAGGAGGAGCCGCTAAAAGGAAAATGTTCTAGGCAGAGTCAAACGTGGTATGCAGAATGAACTTAATTCATATCAAGATACAGTGAGGCCAGAAACCATCTGGTATTCTGTCACCAGATGTGTCTTGTAGTGATCTCCATTAATACTAGAAGCAGTAACCCTACCCTGTGAGTTACCCAGAAATGCCATTAGCTGTCCCCCACAAAATATATTGCAGAATTAAAACTTAAATTCCCTTTTGAGAACAATTAGATTGTAATGGGAGCCCAGCAGAAAAGGAAATAACAAACTTCTGTCACTTGAGAACATTACTGATGTGATATTCCTCTGTTCAACTAGTTTTATTTTATAGTAGCTGTCAGGTACTGTATGTACATTTGAAATGTGGCAAAAATAGCTTAGAAAATATAATTCAAACTATGTTTAAGTATCTTCTATAAACTGTATTATACTGCTAAGCATATACAGGCACCAATCTAGCAGAGCACTGGAGCACACAAGTAATTTTAAGCATATGAGTCTCACTGAAGTCATGTGCTTAACATTATTAATATAATTAAGTGCTTTCTTGGTTTGAGACCGTACAAGTCTTTGCAAGTCTACCTAGGTAGACTACATATGCTATATGTGTATTTCTCTTTAGGGAGACAGCATGGCTGAAGTTCACAACAACAGAATTCAGTTACCGTCTGTCACAAATTCTGTATAACCTGAAATAATTGCATCTTTGTGCCTCCACTTTCCATCTGAAAAAGAGTGAAATCAATCTTTGTAAAGCGCTTTGAGCTCTTCGAATGAAAAGTGCTATAAAAAGTACAAATTATTATATTATTGAACACCATGTATGTATACACACTATTATGTAATATATAATATATGTATAATGCATATAAATTCTAACAAATGTATTTGTGTAATATCTGAGAAATGGAACAGTTGTATCTGGAAGTGATAAATGCATAGAGTTGGATTTATTGTTAATCTGTGGATTTAATGATTTTTTTAGACAAAAGGATGTTTAAGTGTATAATTGCTTTTCTTAATTTAATATATTTATGTAAATGCATGCCTGAAGTTCTGGATAGATAGTTATTCTGTGTCCCTTAAGCTAATAAAATATATTAAACTTTATCATACTGTATAAGGTACACCTGCTGCTTTAAATTTTTTTTTTGTTTTTAATATTTTTGTTATGACTAAATGCATAATTTAAAATTCATTAAATTTAATTTCGGCTCTTTGATCTCTGCAGCAAAAGCAAAACGCCAGCATTTTATATATTCTTTGAAATGTACACTAGTTTTATTTATATAAATTCTAAGATGCTTTCATAAAATGTGACTGAACACTGCTATTATTTTTGGAATGGGAACTTTGGAATGGTGTTTCCTGTTTGCTTCTGGATAAATGAGAGTGAAAATTGAGACCTCCATATTGAAAAGATGCCTGTCTCATTGCAAGCAATACCTGAATGCACATACAGCTAGAACAGGGGGATTTCACGTACAGGCTTTTCGAGTACAGCTACCTTGGAGAAACAGTTCAGTAATGATGGGAGAAACACCGGGGGTCATTTCTTTGTTTTGCTTATTTAATGTCTTCAGAGAAGCATGTCATCATATCAACGTATGTTAAATTCAGATCTATCCATTCCAGTGATTTAAATAAGGGCCATAATAAACGGATGCAGTGTGGAATTCTTTCCATTTCTCCCCATCTTAAGTAACAGGTTCTGTTCCATTGAAATTAACACCTAAGCATATATGCGGGAGCAGGGCCAACTCAATACATCAACTCACTATATTTTTTGATACAAAAGAACATTTAATTGCGACACTTAAATGCAAACTACACTTGGAGCTTACATCCGTGAGAGTAAAAACCAGTTTGGACAGGGAGCTCTAGAGTCAAGGGCTTCTTCACACACGAAGTTTACCTTAGTGGTTTTGAAATGCTGTTGAATTAGTCTTACACATTTGACTCACCAAAAGTGTTTAGCTTGCCCTGCATTTATTTTTTAGACTAAAGAATGAAGCATTACTGACACTTCTATATTGATGCTATCTCTACATTTCAGATCGCAGCCAAAATAATCTTGAAATTTTCATGAAATTGTTTTTCCATTTTTCAGCTAGTTATACCATTAGCGACATGGGCTGGTGGCCAGCCACTGAGCTAGGATCCAAAGAAAATTTGAACTTCACCCAAATTTCAGGATATTTGAAAACTGTATTTTACTTCAGCTTTTCAATGAATAAATATAGTAGTCGCAGCAATGTTCTTTTAAATACATTTTCTTCAAAATTTACTCCGTGTGAAGAAGGGCTCAGAACAAAAAAACAGCTGCAAGAAACCAAATAACAAACAACGAAGAAATCGATGAGGATTGTTTTGATTTTTTTAGTGTGACCTACATATTCACTTAGAAAGTAAAGGAATTCTGTGAGGTATAGTACATAATCACAATAAATACAGTGCAGCATGTAGTTCTGGTGACTTCATGAGTCACTGAGTTTGTTCTTCTAATTTATTAAGACATTATGAAAACTCACTGACATATTTATAAGCCTTGGAATTAACAGCTACCTTTCATTTCTTTTACAACACATAAGACATGAATTTTACTTAAAGAATATATATGCTCAGCTGTATACAGCAAGACTGTAATTCTAACTAGAGCTTCTGATGGCATCCTAAACCTGAGGGGCCAAATTCTGCTCTGCCTTTAGATGAATCAAAGGAGGTATCCTTGGCCTCTTGAATGAGGTTTGTGTGGTTTGTCAAAGTCATCGGAACTTTCAAAAGGAATTCAAGGCCTAAATGCACAATTCTGGAGCATTTGATTTTCGTAATATAGTTACTAATAATATATTTGCTTCAGTATTTAATAACTATTCCCAAAACATATACTTCAAATAAGCATCTGTCCTTTTATTGCCTTCTCTTTACCCCTATGTATAGCTCTGTTCATTAATTAATTCATTATTTGTTTTCTTTGTTTCGATGCTTCTCCCTTCTATTGCACTAAATTTACTACATGTTTACAAGCTTTTAACAAGATTGACTATGACACAAGTGCTTTTTTTTCTATTTTATTTTAACAAAAACACTAAGTAAGCGATCAGGCCCTGGTTTAATTCTAAATTAAGAATGCACCACAAGTAAGTAGAGTAGAATCTTTAAAATGCCAAAGAATCATTTTGGTCTATGTGGTTGCATTTATTTCTTTCGGGGGGGAAGGGTTAGTTTGAGTCATATTTGATGACATGTCTACGGATGACATACATCTCTGGCAGAATTGGGCAAAGTGGGACATAGCTTTGGTTTTGGAAAACCTCACTGAACAGTGGCTTTCTTGTTTGCTTGGTTTGGGGTGGTTTCTCAGGTTTTTCTAAGTTAGGTTGGTTTTTTTTAGTTTTTTTGTCTTTCAAAGCTAGGACTACGCCTGAATTTTGTCTGAATCCCAAAATGTTGGGCTGAAACAGTTGAATGAATGGTTCTTATACTGGTTCAATATTTAAAATGTGTAATTTATTACTTAGGCTATTGCCAATATTGCAGCCTTCTTCAACTGCTGCTTATGTCACATTAGTACAAATTCACTGATATCAGCGTTGTCAGGAGGTGAATCAGGTTATGTTAAGTAGTTGCTTTTCCTTCTCACTCACAGTATATCACTTTAAATACATTACACTCAGTGTTCGTCATGCTATTCCACAATGAAATCAGTGTCATGATACTAGCAGAGTTTGCTCCAGTTACACACACAGTTCTGCATGTTTCACCTTTCACTGTGTACATTTGATTCCTCAGAGATGGATTGATTGAGGGAGGGAATGTAGGAGCTGTACGCCAGTCCCCTATTAGATCAAGTGGTATGTTCTCCTTTCAATATTAGAAAATTGAAATTTGGTGATATATATGCAAGCTATTTCTGCTTCAGGGAAGGGGAACATACACGTGAATCAAAGGGCTGCATTTGGTTCAGGAGATTTATAAAGAAGAGATCTAAACTCTACAAACCCCCATGCACTGGAATTAGTGCTTTCCTGGTCAGATGAATAGAACAGGTGCAGATCTAGCTTTCAGGTCTTTAAACTACACCAGCCCAAATAAATTACAGCTATGGAGTGTGTTTAGCAATTTCAAGCAAACGTTAGAAATGCAATGCCCATGGTGCAGATAAAGTGCTTATGAAAAAGGTGCACGCAACATCTGTACTGGCACGGAATGCCTGTTCTAAAGTAATAGCTGCAAAATTCCTCCTATAAAGCATAAGATTGTTAGTACAGCTGCAGCTTTTAATAGCTATTGAATTTCTTGATCAGGGAGGCAGATCCAGAGCAAGGGAAATGGACAAGTGAAACTATAAACTGCTATTTTACACCTATGAATGTAATATCAAATAAATGTGGTCAATCCCACTTTTATTTTTTTAAGAAATTCATCCCTAGAGAGTCTTGAGCTAGATCTTACCTAGCAAGCCATCAGAAGGCACTTATGTCAGCCTAACCCTGAGGTTTCCCAGATGCATAGCTGCACAGTCTACATAAACTTGTTGCTTATTATATCTGCACCAGAAACCTGCAGCTACACACAAATGTGTAATACCTCATGCATCATTTGTGTACTTATTCAAAGCTATTTGGTTCTAGATCAATGCAAACAGGAACAAAAAGGTACACAATATGTTTGATAGTTTTTAAGGTGGTTATTGCAAGAGAAGAATTATAGTGACTCACTGAGATGCAGAGAGACTTGAATATAGGCAACAGGATGCAACCAGTAAACTATTACCATGTTAGCTTATTAAATTATTCCAAATAATAGAGCTGTCTGACATTTTCTGGGTTTTCTTATTTATATACCTTAGCAGTAAGATGAATTTGTGCCTAAGAGGCCCTCTATAATTTACTGGAATCATATTTACTTTGCATTTTTAATTACAGCTTTTTGTTTATGATGCAGCTTCTCTGGAATTACCAGACATTAGCATGCAGATAAACTGCCATTTTAATGTTTTCTAAACTTATTATCCTCTTGTAAATTCCTCACTTCTGTCATTAGCCTGGAAATAAAATACATCACATAATACTCAGGTAGCAGTGACTGTTGAGACTGCAGATTGACCTTGTATGAATTCACCCAAAATTACCTCAGATGGAACACTCTTAATATCTTACTTTTAATGTCTGCCATACATAGATTGGACTGGGTGGTTTTGTTTTGTTTAGGACCACTTTTTCTACCAAAAAGACAGCAGGTTTCAAACTATGTGCTGTTGATGTCTACCCAAACTGTGTCCCAGGCACGTAAACCCTTCTGAGCCCCAAACAACAATCCTGTCTACCCAATTACCCTTACTACTTAAATTTCTTGGCACCTGAACTCACTACCTAGCTTTTAATCTGGCTAGAAATTGTTCTGGATGGCACACATCCTCAGAAGTACCTGAACAATGCGGAGATAGATATTTATCTCTTTCTAAAAGTAATCCAGGGTAAGACACACAACCGCCAAAGCTTGCTTGAGACCTTGGAGAATCCTGAAAAGTTAGTCATAGTCAGCACCTCAATTAACTTCATGGGTGGTGGTGCCAGTTTAACAATGAAAAGCTACTTTTCACTCACAATTTCCTAGTGTGACATGATAATCTCTCCAATATTCAAAATACAAGATGTTACTTGTGCACAGCACAAAAGGTGTTTACTTTTTTTTTTTAAGACATATTGGTCACTTACAGTAATTTTTTCTTCCTCTCTCTTGATTAGTACCTATCCAAGTGCCTCAGCAGCCCAAACATGAATGTGAATAGGTAAGCTAAAATCTGAGAATTTCGTGAGTGGCAAAGCACATGTTTTCACCGCTCCCCCTTTTAAAAGTGTCAAATGCTTCCTGACACGCTTAGGTCCATAGAAATGGAACATATTTTCTCATTATGTTAATTAATGGGTCTGCTTGGGTGGTATAATTCAGTATAAATTTCCTTTAGTATTCTGTCATACCTAAAAAGGATCTTATTTTTGTGATGTCTTTAAATTTTTATGACTTCTACTCTGTTTAGTCTGTGTGTAATCCTTCTTTTGAAACCTAATGTCCTAGAAAATCTGCAGGTTTTTCTCAAAACTGGCACACTCTCTAGGTTAGAGTCATTTCTTTTTTTCTTGCCTTCTTAGAACTCCATGCAAGTCCTTAAGGTGAAGTTCACAGCTCGGGGAATTTATGATTACATTGTCAATGTAAACTTAAGCACTGCGATATATTAAAACTGACAAGATGCTGTTCATTAATCTCTGAAATATGGCCAGGTGTGATGTAATGAAGAGCGGCTTCCAGCCCAGAGAAGCCTAAGACAGCTCCTAGCTCAGCTTGATGGTGGCTTCCTGTACCTCATCTGGGAGAGGGACTGCCTGGGTGGGGACTCTCACTGGAAGCGTAACTTCAGAAAAATGTGGTTTGGGGAAAATGAGACAGGGTAATCCCTTGCCATGCCAATGTTTCTCAAACAGCTCAGCTTCTGCTTTCCTTTCATTTCCAGGTTAGAACACCAACTCGGTCGTACTGCAGTGAACCACAACTTCCCAAGGAAATAGTTTGATGGGCTAGAGGTACATTTTTATGTATGAAAAAGAGGAGCATTTAAAGTACTGAAGTCTCAGCTAGTGGAGAAGGCAATGGCAGGCTCAAAACACAGAACAGCAAGTGCCACAATTTACACTTGTGTTATAACTTGATCAAATCAAGGCTTTAATTTGGTTGTGACAGTTTTAGTATCTTTTTTTTAATGAACAGTTGTACTGTTTCAACAGAAACATGGGCAAAATCAGAAGAGACCAAATATAAGGAAAAGCTCAACATTTCTACACCATCAATTTAAACCTCAAAATAAATTAGTACATGTTATTGCCTAATTTTTCTTCATTAACAGTGTATGAAGAATATGTATTGAATAAAAATAAGGTTTTGAAACTTACCCCTGCCACAGTAGCGGAAGAAAGTTTGTGAATGAAACTCACATTCCCGAGCTGGGAAAGAAACAGACATTATTCCAAATATGGAAATAAGACATGAAAATATGATTTTATACATTCCATGATTTAGCATTTTGTGTCCATGCAACATTGAGATCCACGTACTAAAACAAATTATGGCCAACAAATAGCTTTGCTCTCTACAAATCATAACCAAGCTGGCTGTTGCAACAGATTACTTGATTTGATCATTTTTTGTCCAGCTAGAAATAATAGCTTTTGAGTATGATGAACATAATTCCTACCCTACATCAAACCTGGGAACAAAACACAGTTCATCTTGGAAAAATAGGGCTTGGGTAACTGTTGTACTAGCATCCAAAATTTCTAGGAAAGAATGCAGAACAAGACTAGCCTCAGCATTTTCTTCTGACCATCCAGAAGTTAAAAGAAGGCAGCTTCTCTTTTTAACTTCTCTTTCTATTTTTATTACCATTTTTGTTACATTAAAATCTCCCTACTTATTCCACAGGAGAGTACTGCTAACTCTTCCTGAGCTCCTCATCCACCAACAAAGTGAAAAAGGCAGAATTGAATAGTAAAAAGACTGTGGAACTGTAGCAGACTGATGGGAAAAGATTAAGGGTTTGAAAAATGTCAAAGAAAAGTGAAATGGAATGAAGGATTAAAAAGAAAGAAGGTCTGATAGGATAATGAGCTCTGAAGAGAAAGTTAGGGATATGAACAATAACAGTCTTCCTGATATTTCACTGCTGTGAATTATTTGTGAATATGGTAAATGTAAATATTTTTAACACCTCCTAGGTTTGAGATAATTACTCATTTTGCTTGCACTCCTCACTAGTCTTCACAATCAGCTTAATATGAAACCTCAGGTGAAACAGCAGGCTTTTTCTAAACATTTGTGGAAATATGTCATACCTATGCTCACAAACTAGTTTCCTGTTGAGATGTCCAAAAGCTGTCATGGCTCAAAAAAGCCAGCTTCTACTGAAACAGAATCCTCTAAACAGAGTGGGAGGTTAACCAATTTCATTCTATCTGCTGCTATTCTTCGATTTTATCTTTTAATATTAATATTCTGAAGACCACCCATCAGCTGACCTGTTTAACAAAACTCACTCCCCAGTTATCTGATCAACAATTGCAGTGAGGTGTAACTTCCTAAAAAGATACATGCGTTTTAAGGTAATTATCTAATTACATTCTTAAATCATTGATCATTATATTTGACTTTTTTATATAAATACTCAAAACAATACAGTGGATATAAGTTCATGTTTAAGATGGTGTGACACTTAAGCACTGAGACTTGGTTCAACAAGATATTTAACACCAATTAGTTCTATTGAGATTAATTTGCAAGTAGTAATCCTCAAATTTCTTAACTTTAGAATTAATTTTCAAAAATCTTCTCTAAACTTTGAAAACTTAACATGATTAAAAATATAATTCCTACACAATATACAAGATTTACTGAATTATCTGAAGCTAAAGCAAAAGGAGAGGACCATTTGTGGTAGACTTGCTGGGTTAACAGTGGAACTCTATGATCTTAAGGGGTTTTTCCAACCTAAATGATTCTATAATTCTAATTTTTAAAATTCCGAGGGGAAAAAGAAAGAAGAGAACACATGTTATATCTCTTGATCCTACTTTGCATATGCTACTTGTTTCGAACAAATTCCAAATGAAGCTAAAATGGAGCATTGCTAAAGTTCTACAGAGCCTCAGAAGACTGTACAGAAAAGGGGGTTCACATTAAAGATCAGCTAATAAAATAGCTGATATTTCAATTTGGATAGCATACTACAGTCCAAAGCATGCAAACACTTTCTGAATGTATTACTGGCTCCAAAAGCGTGGCCTTCGTTGCACAGAAGGAAATAAAGGATTAATATCGCCAGGTCCCAAAGCAAAATTTACGACTTGTAAAAGCCTACAACACATGCTATCCATTGAGTAAAGAAAAAAATTCCATACAGTTTTATTGCTATATTGACAACATCATGTCCCCGAGTCTCCCACAACGTGCCACCTAGTGGAGCCTAGGAGTAAGTGCTGTGGAGCATAGGAGTAAGTGCTACAACAGAGAAGCAGCCAGCTCAGTACTGAGGCAGGCTCTGACGCAGAGTAAAGCCTTCTGCTGACCTTCCAGCTCTTGTCTGGAAGAACAGCTCTGCATTTACCATTTCTCACACTGCACATCACCCATTCTCCTCAGTCCACCCTGAAAACTCTGCTAAGAACTGGAATTTGACCGTACTCATACCCAGTGCTCATTACTAAAAACATGTACCCTAAGCCAAGATCAAAATTAGATGAGCACAGAAACCGCGTAAACAGGTAAAATGAAATGCAGCATTTTCTCTGCTGTCTAGCTGAGAATGGAATCTGCATGAAATGTCATTCCAATATAGATATTCCTGATTTTTTTCCCCCTAACCAGCAGCAGTACGCAATTAAGCAGATGAGGAAAGACCTATTCACTGCTCAACAGCAAGACAAACACACGCATAACTCATAGACCTTAGGAAACAGCTGGGAAAATTGATGTGGAGAGCAAAGAAGAGAGATGAGATCAAACAACATCCCATTTCACCTACCTAGGAAAGAGTAATTTCCGAGTCCAAAGACTACTTTAACATGCAATATTTCAAAGGATGACTTTATTTTTCAAAAAACCCCCAGTATTTCAGATAACAGTACTAGCTAATTGCTCCTATAAACTTACATCACAAACCAAATCACCTTCACCTTTCATCAAAAACTATTTGATTTCTTTTCCTGAATTTGAATACCAAAATATATGGATTATTTCAATCTTACATTATAATTTCAGAGTGAATTTTTTTAATAAAGTGCAATTGTATTCAGTTATAAAAACAGTCCAGCATAGAAGACACTATAGGAACAAACAAAAATTACATGACTTCAAAAATACGCAAGTTATGAGTTGTATACAATATTCAGTCAAAAGTATGAAGTTTCTCTGACAGCTGTACCACTGTGCATTTCTAACGAGACAAGAACCATACAGACCTTAGAAGAATCACCTATAGGCCATTTTCCCCTTCTTCTTCAAACTTATTTGTAAGTAAAGGTAACAGTGAAGAAGCAAAGGAACATAACCTACCTTCCACAAAGCACTGCATGAAACCATTTGGGACGCCAGTCCAAGACATTACTGTTACAGTCGTGTGTGTTCAGAAGAAGTCTAAGTATGCATACATGTGAGTGTGTGGATGTGCATTCTCATGTGCATCTATACATTTACCTAAGAACAGAAATTGGCTTTACCAGACAGAGATTTACAGCATCTGCCGAGGAAAAACAATGCAAGTTAGAATTTTATCATGCCATCTATACTGTGGTAGAGCCCAAACACTCCATGTGATTTGCTGCAACACTATTCCAACAAACAGAAAAAAACAAACAAACAAAATTCCTTGCCATGCAGCCAGATAGTCTCAAAGACTCCATTGGGTGAGAAGGCTGAGGAATGTTTTCACACTCTGAATTTACAAGAAAACCCCTGCAAAAGAAGGTTGGTTTTTTTGTCCCCCCCCCCCCCAAAAAAAAAATACAGCATGTTCTAGTGAACAAAAATAGGCTTTTTCCTTTCTTTTATAAAATAAATTCAGATGATTATTTTTTTCTCCTGTCTTCAAAAGCCTGTGCACTTTTGTTGCCAGGACCCTAACCTGTAGATTGGAAAAGGTAAAAGGCTTTCACCTTAGGCAGATGCAAATATGAATAAGATATTCTATAATAACATGACAGCTGCAAAATTATCCAACTAGTCTCATGATGATTAATTTCCTTTGCTTCCAGGATGTCAAGTTGTTGCCTTCTTATAGGAATATTCAGTGTTTTGGTAAGTATAAGCAGGTCCACAGCATTTTCAAATTTCATGCATCTCAATTTTCTCCCATGAGAAGTGACACATTCCTCAAGTTTGTGATAGCAGGAAAAAACTTGTAATCTATAATGAAGTGTCAATTTTGATGAGAAAGAATCACCAAATGAATCATCACATTTCTAATGGTTTCCCCATACACATTTGCCCTGAGCTGTCCAGTACTGTCAGTCCCCATAGTCAGCATCTGCTTTGAGACACACATGCATGTACATTGCAGCAAACGTGAACCAGAGGATCCAATAGTAATTAACAAGGGATGAGCAAAGCAACTGGTAACAGTTAGAGCAAGTGTTTGCGCACTGCTTTGAATGGGTTGCTCTGCATTCTTTTGCAATGAAGAGGGAAAGCTGTGATTGGCTCCATATGACTGGCAAAGGTGATGATAACATGACTTATGAGCAACCTGCCAAAAAAAGTATTTATCTAGCGATATATGACGTGTACACAACCAAAGATGCTCCTCTAGAGGCACAGCACACGGTAGTTAAACACATGGTTTAGTAAGGTGATTATAAAATCACCTCGATACTCATGTGAGAAAGAACTTTTACAGCCACGAGGCACAGATAGCAGAACTGTGAAGAAACTAGCAGAGTTTACTCACTTCCCGTTTTTGAAAATAAGTCTCTATCAATCTCAGACCTCGCAACCAGCACCACATGCCAAACACAGGTATCATACTTAAAGAAAGTGATAGAACTTTCCAAGTCAAAAGGAACAATCGTGTTTGTGTCCTGTTGTGTGCCACATCACCACAAAGCTCTCTGATCTTTTCCAATCTATTGTAGCCTGGATTCTCTCTTACTCGTTGCACTTTTGGTTGTTTCCTCTTTCCAATTAGTTTTCAGGCATTGTTGCTTACCCATTTTTTCCCTGCCACATTGCATCCTTTGCTTGAACTTCTACACCATTCCCTTCTGTGTTTTCCCCCGCTATTCAGCTCACAATATAAGCCTAGATTTTGAAACTGGTTGTAAATTACATTAATTGGCAGTTCTTTCCTGCAGCTGTGTGCATTTCTTAAGACCACATACAGGGCTTGGGGGGTGTGCCTTTTTTACCTTCTTTGGACAAACTTTATACTCAACCAAATTGCATCTGGCTCCAACACCAGCTTGAAGAGTCATGCTGGTACCTTTCAGGGGTCCTAGCAGGGTCAGGTTTATAAATATTTTGTACAATATTCAAGTGGAAGAGACAACCACTGGAAACTTACAAGGAAAACTGGTTTATGCATAACATGCTCGAATATTTCATGCTATCATGGGTAGCTCACCAATTATTTCCTACTTGCTCAATGCTAAAATACAATAATGAATAAAGAGCTTTAAAAAAAGTGAGTCATGAGGTTGTCTAGAAAAAAACTGAGGCTGCTTGAGCATGGGCAGAGAGTTTTATTAGCCCTGCAGGAAAGTTTCTTTTTTTATTTAGAGTCAACTCGACCTAATGTAGCTTAAAAAAATAATTATTTAGAAAATAATTTAGGTTGCCTTAAAATTACACTATTAATTTCCACAGTTCCCTTTTTAATAAGGCCTCATAAACCAAAAACAAAATCCTCAAAATATTCAAAGAAAATATGATTAAAACATTTATACATGAACCAGAAATGTACATATATAATGGAGTGGAATATCTGTAACGAGGTACAGTTGACTGTGAGAGGCGCATTTACTCTGACCTCAAATTCCTTTTCCCCAGTAAAGCTGACCAGTCTAATATCTAGATCGCAAGTCCAAGATACATCTATAGCTACACAGGTAAACT
Organism: Aegotheles bennettii; assembly: GCA_013398125.1. NCBI lineage: Eukaryota > Metazoa > Chordata > Aves > Caprimulgiformes > Aegothelidae > Aegotheles > Aegotheles bennettii. The sequence goes on from VZRW01005917.1 coordinate 359,012, forward strand.
AATATTGCCTCTACCTGCTTTTTATATCCCACATACTTTCCAAGAATGTCTTCCTAGAGTAAAAATGGTTGCAGCCTTCTCCTGTCCTATATTGCCAAACCTGAAATAACTGAAGACAGGGAAGTAGAAGATAGAGAGAAGTTAAGGGTCACACACATAGAAGCAGAGAATAAACCCAGTGACAGACATATCTGAGGTCCCAGTCCCAATGTAGCCTACTGGGTTCAGTGACTGGGGAAGCAAATGAAGCCCTGCTCATTGCAAAACCTGTGTCCCTGCTTCCCTTCCCTCCACACTGTAGTACTCTGGGTCTCTCCTATATCCTTTCTCCTCTTTCATTCATCACTTAGTTTCTTCTCATCTCTTCCCTAAACTTTTTATTCTCCTAAATATTTCAGACCATTTTTCATAGTGTTTTTAAAATTTTCTCTCCTATCCTTCTCACCCACATAACTGGAGATACATCACACACCCTGTGCCGACTTCCACCAGTAGCTTGTTGAATGGTAGCACATGCTGTGGCTGGCTCCGAGTACGTATGTGCTGCCTGGCCAGTCAGTGTGTGTTTTCTGACTGACCAACTACTGGAACAAACAATACAAGTGACTGTTGAACTGAAATAAATGTTCTTTCTTCAATGAGAGCACTAATGGTAGTCTCCATCCAGTAACCACTTTGCACAAAGACTGCAGGAACACAGTATCCTTCAAACCTCTATCCTTCTGCCAAAGCAATTTGAAGTGTTTTTTTAAAAATATCACATTTGTTAAAGTGTGGAAACAGTGAAAAATTTAATATGTACAAATGGTTGTCTCCATGCATAGAAAAATACACATTTCATACACACTCTGGCTGCATTTCACATTCTGTTGGTCTTTGCTATACATTGGAAGGTAAACTGGCTGACAACTAGCTTTCTTGTAATGCCCGGTAGAAGAATGGTGGCACTTACTCCAATTCTTACAGCTCTTTGAGCTTTGAGACTCTACTGGCAACCTTTTCACAACTTCGAAATGACAGTATACTAACCAATTTATAGCTGAATACTAAAATGCATCCAAATAAAAAGTTAATCTCAATTATTTTCATCTGTTTCAACAACAGATTTTATTCACATTTCCTCCAAGAATATATATTATAAAACTAGGCCAACCAACACACTATCAAAATGAGTACATATGTAACATTGATTTAAATTGTCCTACACACTTTTTCTTTCACTTTGTGTTACCAGGTTTCTAAAACAAAGTTCCTGAAACCAAGGAGCTTGGATAGGGTCTTCAGTTTAAACTGACGAATGCCTGAATGAAATGAAGCTCCTCTGTTTTATACCAGCAAATCTAAGCAATGTTGTGCACAAAATATTGTACTTTAAAAAGCAATGTTGGCACAATTAAATTAACATGCAATAATACAGAAATTATATGCATTTTTTTGGATTACATACAAGTGCAACTTATCTGAGGCTTGACATTACCCTGACACGGCTTTACAGTGATTCACCAGCCTGCTAGCCAATCTGTAATGAATTAGAGAGCTTTGGTTGCATCCAGTGATTGAAAATGTTTGGGTTCAATTATCATCAAATCAACTAATAAAAAAAGATAAATATTTTTATTTTTTAAAAGAATCTGCATTATTGATTAGACTCTGTGGTTTAAATCAGCTTTGGAATTTGGACAAACAAATAAGCAGCATTTTACATAGCCAGCTGCACATCAAAAGTAATTTTGCAACACAAAAATTTTCTGGCCAGACCTGCCTTTCAGACAGTTATAGATCCCAGCGGAGGCATGGGAAGACCAGAGTTCAAATTCAGTTTACTATGGCAGTTCTCCCAGCTCTGAATCTCAGCCATGTGACTGGCAATGCTTACTGTCACCACAGGGGAGTCTTAAAAGGCAAAAGTGGTAGCTCCGACATTCAAAGAAAAAGCAAATACTACCATACATAGTTCATATAAGAGCAGAATGTTTCTCAGTAGAATTTCAAGCTATTTCTTAGCATTGTGCAGGTATCTCATCATTGCTTGAGAATCACAGCAGACATGGAATAAACATTAGTACACAGGAAAGTGCAGTTGTCAGCTTCTCTGCCTCACTGAGCATACTCCGAATAAACCAGATACACCATGAGGACAAACGTAAGAGATACTACAACTATATCCACATTAGAAAGCAGTGTGGTACAGAAGAAGTGGGTCTACTGAAGTAACTAACACTGTAATGAAGTAGCAGTTCCTATACTTACAGCATCAAGGATATATATATATGTGTATATACACACACACACACACATATATATTTACCTTTTCAGGGTTTCTGTTTCAGATATGCTCTAGTTTGGGATTACGCATGGAACACCAGCAGATTCTGGAGTGTATTAGGAGCACTCCTGGAGCACAAGTTTTGCTTGAAAGAAACTAAGTTTTTGCCATCTGGGACTTCACTGTGATACAAACCAAAATTGCAGCAAGTGGAGACCACTGTGGGGTTTGTTTCAAAGGCATACTCATGCACTTGGTGTTGAATATCTTGAAAAAGTGTCCCAAACGAGTATCTATTACAATAATTCTCAAATCATGGATGTATATCATCACAGCAGTGTATCCATTCAATGGGTTAAATACTTCTGTGCCTATCTTAATGCCACTGCAATATTTGGCATTTGGTTGAGTTAGTGGCATTTACAATTGCTTTTTTTTGTTTACAAAAAAAAAGTTTGGCAAACTTTAAGTCCTTTTTTTTCTAAATTCAACATTATTCAACCAATTGCTGTTCTTTCTTATTTTTTACATTAATTATAATTCAGAGAGACTTGTTTCTTCTGTTAGCTTCTTTCAGTGAATTATTTAAGCTACATTCAACATCATGAACACACAGACTACATATTTATATCAATATAACTTGAATTTGGTTAACCAATCTGTAGTCAAATAAGAAAAGGTAGCCTTGGCATTGCAACTCACTACTGTTCAGATTTATAACCCTATAATAAATTTCTTATATACCTATACCACAACAAGCAACTGTAACACAGAGGTTAGCTACAGAGAACTTTAAGGGACCAGGCAAGGATGTAGCACCTCTCCATAGCTGGGGAGTATCACAGGTGATGAGAGACAATAAAGCTAAATTCAGGATAGTGCCATTATACTGTACTGGCTGGCTGTGAGATCAGCCAGTCCATACTAAATAAAGCACTAGTGTCTAAATCTGGCCAGTGCACAATGAAAGCCAAGATGAGTATAAATGCTATTGTCACAGAAGGTTGTTGAGAAATCAAAATACAGCATAATAATGCAAATGGGGTTAGTGTGATTTGTGAGGAAAAACTGGGCAATCCCTAGTTGATTTCTATTTAAATTTTTGAGGGAGCTAAGTATACAGCTTTCTATGCCAAAACCACACCAGACATACGCAGATTGACAAGATACTTATTTTGTGGCAGTTTTTGGGAGCAGTCACCAGTACTGACCCAAACAACCTCTATTTAGATTCCTTGATTTTACTCATTCATACAACTGGAAGCAATGACCTCTCCTCAGCTTTAGCATAATGGTGGTTATGCATTTAATTCGAACCTCTGGCAAGCTAGCAAGCATAGCTCATCACAAATTGGATGAACTGATGTATTCACAGGCTGACCCTGCAATAAGAAACATCATATACTATCTCTTCTGTCACTTCTGAAACTCTACAAGCTCATAAATGCAAAATCAGAAACTATAAAAGATTACTGTTAATGAACCAGACAGATGCTTTCCATCCAACAAATTCTTGAGATTTTATACAGGTCTTTTTGTAGTCAAATTTATCTAGATCCTTTAAAAACAAATGGAAATCATGTTGTCGTATGGCAGCCAATTTGTATACCATATAAGTAGACTTGGAAAACTCTCCCTGCAACAATCTTCAGCTTGGGAATTTTTTCATAATTCCACATCCTTTACAACAACAATACAAATGCTATTGACATGTCTCCTTGTAAAAAAGTTTGTCCAATTCTGTATTTTAGAGTCGGTGACAGCTATGACAACATGGCTTTGGTATCTGAAGGTGTTTTCACTATGGAGAGAAAAAAAAGTTGAGCTGAAAAGAATGCTTCAAGAGTTTCAGAGAATACAGGAATTTTTCATCTTTAGGTCACTCTTCACCTCCAGCCAGGCCATTGCCAGCTGGTGTGACAGTGACTCCCATAGAACAGATTGGTGTTTTAACAGTATCTACCAGATAATCAATCATATCAATAAAATTATTGCTATAGTTGTCAGCATTTGTGAAAAAAACCAGCCAAGAGTTCAAAGACTGTATAGGCATAAAAAAATCCCCAGATATTATATTTCTCCAAGTGACTTTAATATTATATTTTACATTTACACTGCTGATGGCACTACAGTTGTATAAGAACATCTAAACTTGTTTCAACAAGCTAACTGCAGGACAAGAAACAATTCTGCTAAGGTATCAGGGAGCATGGTATTTGGTTAATTATTTTGCCAAAAAGCAGAGTGATCAACCTGGCTAAGTGCAAATATGGGGAACATTGCACAAACACTCCTACGTGTATTGAACCCATTCTGCACAATCACCAGATTACGGGGCTGTCAGTCTGCTACATGCAAAGCCCAAATTCATATGCAGAATGATGGAAAAGCTGGTCCACACAAAACACGTGCACAGAACAAAATAATGAATTTTGGCAGGACATAATTGTAATTGCTGAGTCAAAACTGTACTCATATTTCTTAAAACAATTTAAGAGACATATTTCTGCCATATAACATACATAAAATCATAATTAGGCTATTGCTCCCTATGCACTTCTGTCACTTATTTTTAAAGCCGTTGCAAAATTTCTTTTCAAAGAGAAAAATAGTGTGGCATTTTCACCCTCAAGATCAAGAAAGTTCACAAATCTGGAAGTTCTGGGAAAATATTATAAACATTTCCAATGGTTTCTTTGCATGTTTTTCATCTAAATGAAATTTTCAGCATTCCCAGGTTGTGAAAGTTAGAAGGCAGCATGTTCATAATCAAGGCTTCTTCAACTGCTTCACAGCTCTAGCTATTTGGGTTCCACATAGTACAAATTTTTATCTGTGGTGAGACTAGATCTCAATGACACAGCTTGGCAACAGCACTGGAAAAAGCTATAAAGATAATGTATGCCGCAAGATCATAGTTTGAAGAAAGAATAGGACTATTACTCTACTACAGGTAGTCACCTACCAGTCTGATGGCAAAACAAAGAATTTCTATTATTTTTAACAAATCAAAAATATCCCGTTAAGAAAAATGCAACTTTTTTTCCCTTTTTTTTTTTAATTTCTTGTTAAGGTATTTTCTATAAGAAATATTACCGGTACAGAAACCAAAATTTTCATTCAGAAGACAACAGAAGAGTAAGTAATTCTCCACATATTTTATACTCTATTTTCAGCAAACAAAACCCATAACATGTGCTTAACATATCGTGTACTTAATATTCTTTCAGATTAAGAAAATCCCTACTTGGAATCATTGATAGTTCAATGGCAACAGTCAAACTGAGCCTTCACGTGAGCAAACAGGCTCACCAAGGTATTCATAGAGGAAGGAAAGACAAACTTGTTAAAAAGAGAAGAACATATTTTGATTCATTCCCCTGGTTGCATCACAGCCAAAGGGACTGTCCTCATGGGAAGAGTGAAAAGACACCAGTTCTATAAAAGCCCAGAGGGCTAGAAGTGGATAACAACCAAAAGCAATGGCTTGAAGCCATCAGTACATTTCCTTCATTTACAAAAAGAACTTCAATATGTGCTTGAAATGCTTTGTTTTAATTTGTTAGCTGTTCTGCAAAGATCTCTTGATAATACAGAATGTTTGCACAATAAATGTTGGCCAGAACAAGTTTACTCTAGAGTTTTACTCTATCATTGAGCGTTTACAAAATAAAATAAATTTAAATAAGTAAGGTTGGCCAAATTCAAACCACAAATCAGAAAACCACCAAGTAGGACCATCCTCCCTGCCAAAGCTTAATGTGACCTAATGGGAGAGCTGTAAGAGGTTAGAGTTGGTTTTTATGTAGCTTCATGTAATATTTGGCAAACCGAAGGGGCTGGACCAGGACTCCTGATCCTTAAACAAACATTTGATGTAATTTTTTTTCACTTTTTCATCATAATAATACTCTGCATTCTGCCCTCCTATGACCTCAGCCCCTTTTCCCCAGGGTGGGTCGGATTTAGTACCTCCTTCTTCACTTAGGAGTGCCATTTGAATCAGCCCCTTCCAGATGTGTTTCACCTCCACCCACAACAGGCCCTGCAGGTCCAGCAAAGTGCAGCGAGGGAAAGGACCGCAGGGAGAAGGAGCCGTGCCCTGGCAGCACATCAGTTGGCTTACAATTTCTCACTGAGTTTATTATTCATAGCACTGGTGGGAGGGCAGGGGGCAGGGTGACTCACACAACATCTTGTCTAAATTGAAAACCAATACCAATCCACACCCCCGCAACCGAGAAGCAGAGCTGTGGTGGGTCACTGTGGTCAGTTTTGCTTCCAGTGGATGTCTGGGCCCCAGGGACTTGCTGCTCCCGGCTGAGCAGTTCACTCACTATCAATAAAACAAGAGAGAACGGCAAGTTTATCTTTGCCACCAAGCCTTTCAAAGAAGAAAACTCCACTGCCTGTTCTCTCTGAATGAAGCTGGAAATAGTGAGAATGAATGTGAAGTCTCTCGAATTATATTTTAATTTGTATGACACATATAGAGAAATGTATAAAAACCCCCCAGCATTTCAATTTAGTGCTATTCTAATAATATTTAAAATTAAAAAAAACACCTTGTGAGCACTGATCCAGGTAGAAAAAGCAATGTTATTTAGCCTGGACTCCACAATATTTCAAATGTAAATGAAGAAGAAAGTTATGGTCCTAACTATAGATTGAAAGAGTAACGTAGTAAGGCAGAAATAAAGTGGTACTTTCTTTCTGACTATAGAAAAAACAATAGCTCAACTGTATTGAATTTAATAGTAAAGCATTTGCCTAAAAAAGTCATAGAAAGAGTACGACTGTCAAAAAGAAAGTTATCACACTATTCCAGTCATATCTGAAGTTAAAGACTCCAGTGGTTTTGCCTCCATCAGAGAACTTTACTACCTCAACATACATGTGTCTTCAACAGTGATTATATGACTTTTTTAACTCATCCCTTTATCCTGGCTTTCTCACTGTCTAGTTCTGTATAATCTTGTCTTTAGTTTGCCCCCAGTGTAATTTTTGATGACAAAATACCTAATCTTGTTGTCAGCACACCTGACCCTGAAGAGGGGTAAGGGCAAAGGAAAGAAATGCACAACCCTGGCACCTGGAATAGGTGCCCCAGCTGGATGCGGAACTGGGATGGAGATCCATCAGCACCAGTCCAGGCCTGCCAGGGAACCTGCTTAGTTGAGGAGTGATAGGAAGTTCCAAGGATGCTCGAGGTTGTTTCAGTCACCTGGAACAAAGCAAAGGCAAAGAGGAAAATCGGAAATGTATGCTGCTGCAACTTCTACCTGCTAAGAGTTCCTTCCTGCCTGGCATCCACCAGGGAGGAGATGCTCCACGTTTCCTGCTCAAGAGTGCCACAGTGGCCCCAAGTGGTAAATCAGGAAAACTTCAAGCAGAAACCTGCAGGTCTTCCTGTGGCAGAGCCAAATCCTAAATTAAAAGGAATGTGTGACAAAGCTGCCAAAAGTGTGACACTTGGCAGCTCTCCCAGCTGCCTTCTACTACTTCCCTTCTAGCCCCCAAAGTATCTCGGATGTGAGTAAGGGGCACTCTTAAGTAGCTGCTGGCCCTTTCCCACTGCAACTGCTTGGAAGAGGACTCTTGGCTTCTTCAGGCGTCACTGGGTTAAGGTGGAGAATGGGGCTCCTGGGCCCTCTGCCCGAGTCCTATTCAGATGGTGGAAAGCAACATAGGAGGTGGCTGGCTCTTTCTGAATTGAGGAAAGTTTCTAACAAAATTAGGCTCCTTTCTTCACAAAGCTACACAGAAGAAAATAAAGTATCAGCCAAAAATCTCTGCCCTTGCTTTCTCCCAACTCTTACGCCAACTGGAGTTAACTCCCACTGCACTATATACCAGCTAAGGACAGGGATATCTCACCTCCCTCACATCTGTTTCACAAACCAGCGTCCACTCCAAGCTACTGACTGTGCGTTCACAACCTTCTTTCAGTACCTTTGGTTCCAACACCTTGGAAGTAAGACGTGTAGGCTTGAGCTGTTTTCCCTGTAGGTCTCACAGTCACAGTCTCCACCCAAGTCACAAAAGCCATAACTAGAGAAAAATCTCTCCCACCTCACCCATGCTTATGAACGGTTTCCATCTGGCTAAAATTAAGTTAAAATTCTTTCTTCTCAGCTTAGATTGATATTTCTAATATTTCATTTCCAGAGGGGGGAAAAAACAGCAAATTACCAAAGTGTTTCATATTATGTTACACTCTCCATTGAGCTGAACATCTTACCGACTCCTTTCCACATAAGGATAATTGTGTTTTACCCACCAACATCAAAAAAGTAAAAGTACATGCTATCTTTATCCCCAAAGCAGAGCACTGTACAAATATGCAGCTATTCAATCCACAGAGCTAGCTACAAACCAACAAAAACTGACTATTTACCATGCAAAAGACACCTCACAGAGAAGCAGAATAAAAATGGAAATATATCGTACCTAAGTTCTTGAAAGATAATTTAATTATTCAAAATACATACACAGATATATACACACAATACTTACAAAATGTGTGGGCAATGCTTTCATATCTTACTAATACCATGAGGGAGCACAGGCATGCGATTATTGATACAGAGGGAAAAAAAGCACTGCATTATTTCATGTTGACTCTTGCACTTCTTCAGAACGTCCCATCCTGCTATCAATCTGACATTACTCTGCTGAATTTGAGATATCCAACATATGAAATAGGACACCATAACGAATGACAGCTCTTTGTTTTCTAATTTTTTACACATCAGAAGATACAGCTTGGTCTAAGGATTTAGGTTCTTATCCCTACTGAGTCACTGGCTAATTGTGTGAAATCACCAGTCCCTGCAGTAATCCCTATTAGTGACCTCTGAATGAGATGTAAGATATCATTATTGCTGAGGTGACCTGAGAAATTTACACATAACTTTGAAATTGACAGAGCTATGTTAGGGACACAATCTTTATATTTCTAAACAATAGACAGGTAATTATATACAAGGTATAGATTAGACATATTGAGACCCAAATCCATTCTTTGAGTAGCCTAGCAAAGAGCATTTAGAAAGCTGTAGGCCAAAGTAAGACCATCTGTTTTACATGATAGATGTCTTTGACAATTAGGCACTTCACAGATACAATTTAAATGTGTTTCAGTATGGAATTTTTAATTTCACCTTGTCATTGTACTTTTAATAGAAGTTACCTTAACAAGGAAGTGTACAGGATCTAGTTTGGTATGGGAGACAGTCATTTATCTGCTGGAAAGTCTTTTGAAGAGTAACTATAGAAAACCATACATCTTTCCTTTTCTAGAATTTTGGGTCTCCATTTGGGTCGGAACGACAGAAACCAAAGGTTTCTATTCTTACCTGTCATTCCTGAAGAAGTAACCATGGAAAGAAACCGTACAGAATGTTCATATTCCTCACAGTTCTGCAAATGCAGCCACTTTCCATCTTCCAAATTCAGAGACTTCATGCAAAAGTTAAGGCTGCTGTTTTCCAGCAGCCTGTCTCCCACTCAGCGACACAAATTCCTTAGGAGCATAATTCTGCTGAAATACTCAAGCTCTATCTGCCTGCTTCTGCATCTCAGGAGCCATTTCTGTTTGAGAGGGATTTCAAAGTGGAAAATAGGCCTTCCCAATCAAGATCTGACTATTGGCCCTCCACACAGTGTTCAGAGCCTAGCAGAAAGCTGCCTCACTGGAACTAGAAATTGGAAGCTGGAAATAGGGAGTCACTTATGCATGTATTTCTTCCCTTAGTAGTCTTTGAAATACTTAGTTAAAAATTATCACCTGCTTATAAAATAAGTATATTTTTTAAGCATAGGGTTGGGGGTTTTGCCTTTCAAGAAATGGAATTCAATCCCTTTTATAAAAATTGGTAAAGTTTTTAAGAGGATACTGAGGAGTAATGCTAGAATATAAAGTGAAGACTACACTGGCCTGTACTCAGGTTTCTCAAACTGCTGTTTCATGTTCAGTGGCCTCTAACATAAACGTTATTGTATGGGTGAAAAGCAGAGTATCAGCACATAGTACAGATGTTCCTCATGAATTTGGTTTGTTTCAGGACCTTGAAAAACACCATCACTGAGATTGCTACTCACACCACAAACCACCTAAGCAACCCCAGAAGAGTACGAAAGCACTGGTTATTGCTACACAGCTTGCTATTGTATCACAGCACACGAGAGATAGGGACAGAGAATGATAATTTTTAGAAGCATTCAGAACATTCAAACCTTCCTAAACACAGGGGGTTTTGTAGAACAAAATTGGAGAATTAAAACTGCTATTCTACACATCCCAAACAAAAGTAGCTCAGCAACACAGTGGTACTGAAATTGCATTGGGGGCCCTGTCAGAAGATTACTGAATAGCTGAAGCATTAGGTATTTTTAAATTTATTATATTTTGTGACCAAACTGGCAACTGCAGAGGGGTTGGGACTATATTACAGTGTAATAAAAACCTCATAAAACATTTAAACAAACTCACACATCTGCAGAGAGATGGGAGGTATTATGTAATGCAAGTCATTGCTAAAGTCACCTCTCACCCTCCTAGCTGCTGCAGGAGCAATGTTCAGCATAAAGTGCCTCTGTGGTTTCTCACACGCTGTCTCGCTGACCCCCAACACACACACATTCCCGTGCATGGATGTTATTTACAAAAGTGACACCCTGGTTTTGGGGGTAGTTTGGTGCTTTTTTCTGGAAAAAAAAAGGTCAAAATAAAAAAGGCACAAACCTGGAATGATTTTAGGTTTTTTTAAAAAAAAAGCAAGTGTTGAAGCAAAGGAGATCCAAGTCTCATTTTATCTTACTCCCCACAGTTCACTGAAGGAAGTCTTGGATACAGGTCTTTCCTTTAACTCATATCTAACAGCCTCCAGAGGATTTAACTGGATTTAATAAAGAATATTCTGTGGACAAATTCTTGGCCCACATCCTAGGATGGCATTCTTATTGTGTTTGTTCTTAGAAAATTTAACAACAGCTCTACAGCATTCCTTTTGCAGATTGCCAGAAAGCTTATGTCTCAATTATATGCAAATGTAGATGATAATGTGTGAGGTAGGATCCACAATTTCACTCAAGGGACTACCTCAAAACCAGTCCAACAATCAACAATCCTCCATCCAAACCACAAAAGACAATGAGAGATGAGTGCTTGGAATGTTTTAAAAAATTATGGCCGCCAAATTGTTTGAAGGCAGTCAGGAATGTATACTGAGGACTCATTAGAGTTCCTCCCTGGCTGCTCTCTTCATGGCAGCATATTCTGATCAGCTCCCAGGAGGCCCTTGATGAAATATTAAGTTACTGAGCTGGAAAAAAACAAATAGCTTCAAAGTTTCATTTCTTTCATTCTTGATTTCATACTGACCTACTCTGAGACATGACACAACATGGGATATGGAACACTCTGCAATGCAAAACAGCGTAACCACCACCTTTCCTACTATTGAAAATATGGTTATTTCTGCCAGCTGGAAGCTGAGCAGAAGCTTTGCAAAACTCTGAAATCCTTTGTAGCCTGGTGGTTTATGTGAACAGATATTATCTTAGAATACTGAAAACTTCCACGCACTTTGTTGTTAATTCACTTCTTTTCTCTCCAACTTTTATCTTCTAATTAAAAAAAAAAAACCACCACATTTTCACTTACAAAGGTGCAGACCAACAGCCCAAACTCTGTAAGCAGTAAAGCCATTCTGCAAGTGGCATTATTTGCTTATTCCTCCTCTCTAAGCAACATCTCGTTAGTAAGGGTATTCTAGCACAGAATAAAGAGAAGAGGATGAATGCCTGAAAAATTCTAGATATAATGGTGATTTCTAAGCTAACTTGTTCCTGAAGAACAGTTCAAATAAATACAACAATCTCTTCCCGACTTTGAAAACGTTTTTCAGAGCTATCACGAGATAAAACAAGCCATGTATTTACAAAGCTGAAGACATCTAAACTCTAAATTACTTACCTATGTCTCTCCCAGGTACCAGATCAATTTGAATAATATATGAAAGGATACAATAAAATTACACAGTATCTCTTGTTTACCAATCTACCATAAAATCGTTTGAGATCATGGATTGAAGGAACTCTGAACTTTTTAATAAAGTTTTGAAAAAGACCTTGAAAAAGGAGTTCCAGCTTTATCAGCTTATTTAACAAAACCAGATTAGCTCTTCAAGACTCTTCCTCTTAAATCCCCAATAGTTTGTTCCTTCCAAAGTCAAGTGAGCTCTGTGCTTCGCTGAACAGCTCTCCATTACACCAGAAAGTTTAATATTATCTAACACCTAGGCACAACAGTGTTTGAGTACGAGGGGCATTCACAACATCTACTTTTGGGAGTTCTAAGATTTTTTCAAATGCCTGTAACTGGTAAAGCTCTCCCTCAGTGGTTTTGAAAGATCAACATACACTTCAAAATTACAGTATAAGACCCCATAAAATAAGCTCCTGATCCTATAATTTGGGGAGTTAGCCTAGCTGGACTCGGTAGGGAAGGTGTTATCTTTGCTTGATCCTTTAGGCAGATCATTTTCAGTATGGTTCCCACAATAATTTAAAATTGCTCTGGGACTAGTTGTAGTTTCATCAGTTTATGAAGGCATTCAAGGAAGCAGTACACTGGTTTGGGAGTACAAAAGCTTAGCACTGTTGCCATCACGCCTTCTTTCCTAATCATCTTAGTATGACTGCTAAGAGTGATTTATGTCAATACCAGTGCAAAGTGCAAAAGTTATTATTGTCTCTCAGCAGTCCAGCAGTTCGAAACTACACTTCTGTCCAAGATGAAGGCTACACATACAAAACAATAGCTTTACATTACCTTTGTTGACATTAAAAAATTTTAAAAGGCAGTGATGAATTAGATGATAAGTTGGTAAGTTCAAGCTTATCTAGCCCACGTGGACCAAGGAAAAAAACCCTATCTGCATCAAAAACTCATATAGAAGGGACTTAAAAGACTTACTTGGTGATTAAATGGCTAACTGTATTCACACTGCCCTTTAGAAGCATGAGAAATCGAGGAAAAGAGGGTGGAGTAAGCTGAAAGGAAGTTGTTAGTTGCTCAAGACCAGCTTATGCCAATTAGAAAGAAAAATCGGAATTATTTCCAAAGAAAGGAAATATAAGTGAAAGTCACAACCTGTGCTTAATCCATTTGTGTGGGATTTCATGTTGAGGAATGTGTTGTTTACCTTTCAGGAGAAGCAGCCACCATCACAGTAATCTCAGAAATATGAACTCTATTAAAACAGATTTTAATAGCATGACCCATAAATTATCACTCCAATTCACAGCACAGTTTTGTACAGAGTAACATTACGATGGGGCTTTCCTCTCCCCTTTCAATATATCTTTCTCCTACAAATAAGGTTTTGGGAACCATCCCCAAGATCTACCCCTGCGAAGGATCTTCTGTGCTTAGCTTTCTGCTTATTTGCAGATGAGATCTGACCTGCCACTGCAGTAACATCACCTTTCCTTGGGGCTCTAAACCAAAAAAGAGTCAGGAAAATTCAAATTGTTCTCCCTTTCCCAGCCTACCAGAGCTAGCAAGACAACAACATTGAGCCTGAGTCACAATCAGCATAAAGATCACAGAGCTTTCACAGAGAAACAGAGCTACATCACAGAAGGTACTCACTGAAACAGCTCCCAAAACTTTGTTGTTTTGCCACCAAGTGAAAACCACAGTCACAAGCTGGCTATCTGAGTTCCCTTGGCAAGTGAGAGACAGGCACTTCAGAAAAGAGTCCTCAAAAGGAGCAAGTTGAGCTTGGAGCTGTGTAAGACTTGTCTACAGCAAATGCCTTGGCGATGGCATTTGCTTTCTCCTGGAACTAGAGCATGTTTACACAACACTAACAGAATTCCAACCAGTAAATCTACGCCACCAGTATCTGCACTGTGTGCAGACAAAGCCAGGCCAGAGTCTGAGACAGTGGTGTAGATATGCTCTTAAACACCTAACTCTGGGCTACAGGAAGGAGCACTCCTTGAGAAGGAGCCTGCCCTGGGGTTTCACTGGACAGTGGAATTCCCTCTCCTTTCACCCTCACCCACCACCAACACACAAGGCCAGAGTTCACTGGCTTTTCTGATTCTAGAGTGATTTGAATCAACATCTATCACTTGCATGGCAGGTCAGAGAGGATGCAAGAGTGAGGAATGCAAAGGAAGGAAAATAGTTTATTGATTTTTCATGTTAAACTGACCCACTTGAAGGAAACACTCGTGGGGCCAGCACAGGGGAGAGTACACAATGTTTCCCCATTCCTAGAAACATGCCCAAACAACCAGACCAGAGTATTTTCCTTTTCACTTTTTCATAAACATGCACCTGTGACTCATAATAATTGTTAATTAAAATCAGATGTGGGTGATTCCATAGATATCCAGAGGAAACGAATCAGTGAAAATACAGGCCCTATGTTTTTTTGATACAGCCAGATAACAGAGTGGGTGTTCTGGAGATCAAAAAAGTGTATTAGGAAACACAGGATGGCTCTTGGACAGCATTTAAACCTCTAAATTGGCTTTGTGACGTAGGCCAGAGCTTTCACATAGACGTAGGAATAACTTCAGTTCCTGGGGCCTCACAGGGCTCAGATGAGCCCAGTGAAAAATTGTTGCAGGTTTTCTGGTACATGTATGACACTGTTGTTATACCTACTTTATATAGTATTTCTGTCAAGTTCTACATTATCATGGAAGAAGAGATACCTTTAACTAAAGCATCCAAAGGGCCATGAGAAATACAGCAAACCAGAGCATATTTCTGGCATCCTTAGGATCACCTCCCACGCACAATAAGCACACCAAGACAAGATTCTCTGATCAACTGAACAATATTGATTTGCCATTAACAGAAACTGTTTTTTTCCTACCTTCTGACACCAAAAGAGCATTACCACCTCTCCTCAAGACTGTTGTAAGCCACACAGGGAATAGCCTGGCCTTCAGAGTACCTTACATTAAATATGTTAAAATTACTTTTCATAATACTCTCTTAATTGATCATATTTTTGTATTGCATAAGGTATTTTATTTTTCTCTGGGCTTCTTATTTCCCATATGTAACTAAGTGATATATAGCTTTGTATGTGCTATGCACATTCAACTAATGGAACAACTGGTGGCTCACTCTTTTTCTGTCATTAGATGAAAACTGATTAGGCATTTCATGCCAGGAAAGGAGTTGATATGGTGCAAATTACCAGCACCAATCCCTTGTCTTACTCTAAGTTTCTCATCACAGACCCTTCCTTACCTTATACCAGGATCAAGGAGATAGCAGGTATAAGAGAAAGCAGAGTCTGTGAGCTTTCTGCCACATACGGAATATTTTTCCCATGGAAAGGCCTACTCCTAAGAGTTCTTGGTATTGTAAGCCTCCTCAGCAGAACAGAAAATACAGTCTTTGGATTTGGTACAGATTGGTTTCTGTGAGTTTTGACAGGACTGTCCATAAATGTCAAAGCTAAGCACCTGTAATGTTCTGCACATTTTATACTCACTGAACTTTTTGACTTTAGAAAATCTGATGTCATTCTATGATGTGTACTTCTTATCTCCAGAGTAATTAAAAACAACTTTCTACTCAATAGCAATCCCTGCCACATGGAGTAATTCTTGAGCAAAGGCTAGAACTTAGGTCTCTGATATGTCAATACAATATATTAAATACAGACTAATGAGATTTACCTTAGTTTTTAAGTTAATTGATGCACTTGCAACAGTCCTTTAACGTGGTTCTTACAAATATTGAGTGCATTATTTAATGTTAATTTTATCTGTACTACTGACTTTCATGAGACTGATTCTGCTACACATGAGTATGTGTAACAAAAAACCCCAAACTGTCATTTTTGAGATTAGTATGTCAAGACTAAGCAACTTTAAGTGTAAGCTGAAGCATTCAGTATCACAATGCCTTCTGCACAGTCCTGCAAAGATCTTTGGAAGAATTAGACACAAAATAATCACACTAATCCTGAAGCTGTAATTTGTGATTAAAAGGGAAGTTCTACAGAAAAAGGAGCCTGCTTGATCGCCCCTCCCTGTAATAACAAGAGGAAATGATAAGTGTGTGATTTGGGAAGATTAAAAAAAAACAAAAGTCTGTTGAGTTTCTTTAACACTCACAAATGTACTTCAACTATTTTACTTTGTATTATTTTATATTACAATATAAGTAACCTGAAAAATGTTATATTTAGAGACTTAATGAATAAACCACTGTAGAAAGTGCAGTTCATCATCAAACACCATTTTTGTTACACACTTATCTTCTATCCTCTTGTGTATTAGCCAGCACATGCCTTTACTATTATTATTTACACAGAATTCTTTCATACAGCACAGTGATATCATGCTGTCTCACCCACTCAGAGTTATCAAAAATGTTTACATCATAATTTTTGGTCCTAACCCTTTGAGTGAAGTGTCCTCAAGCACACTATCACTGACAAAACCCCCTGATTTTGAAAGCTCTTTTTTTACCATTAGTAAAGTGTGGCCTAACAGTGCTTTTACTGTAGTCTTGCATGAAAGTAATCACTTTTCTGTACTTTTCCTATGACAAATTTATTTTTCCTATATGCTTTTACTGGCTGGTGCAGCTGGCATGGCTTGACTGACAATGAGCCAGAAAGATGTGAGTGTAGGGAAAACTCACAGCTCTTTCAGCTGTTGGCACAGTGGAGGGTAAGAGCCCAGCAGAAGTGATGCATTCAAACACAGCCCTGTGAGTTAGTATTACCTGCCTGCCAGCTTGTGAACACTATTGGCAGTGCATGTAAATGCAGGTTATTCACACCCTTGTAAACTAAGAGAAGGTGCTAGAAACTAACTGCATAGAAAAATGTAACAAAATGTTGTAAGTATTCATCAACTGTAGGAGCAATTGAGCCCTCTTATTTGATCCCAGGATTTTAAGAGGTCAAGTAAGACAATTTGCAAGCTAAAATACATTCTGAATCACGCTTAAAACTTTTGTTAAGGATGTTAACAACACACCTAATTTTTTACTGTGTACCATTACTGGAATAGAATTACAGCCCTCTTAGGACACAAATCTCATGTATTCTTATCATTTGGGAGACCAACATTGAATCACAACGCTATAGTTGAGTGTTACAGAGAGCATCTTAATAATTCCATCTACCTGCTCTGAAGATGACATAGTGCCAAAGGAAATATCTACATTTTTGAGTTTTAAAATTACATTTAAACAAATTTTGTAAGTTTTCATTCATGCACATGAAGCAGAAATCATAAAATATTTCTCTACTAAAAAGGTTCCTCTGCTTTCTAACCAAAGTCTAGTTATTCACTTGCCTTCAGAAAAGTAACTTACAAAAACCTCAAGAGTTCTGAAAACACACATTAAAGAATTATTCTCATACTTTGTAAAAATGGGGAAAATCCAATTGGCAGATGAAACAAAAAGTAGCTTTGAATCAAGAAAGTTGAATAAGAATACACCCATGGTTTTTATGACCTAAAGCCCAGCAGATGCAATAATGACACAGGGACACATTATAGGAAACAGCACAAACATACAAGCAAAATGAACTAATTCTCCAGTCCAACAAATGCCCAGAGAGTTAAAATCTCTTTTTACTTCAGTGGAGCTCAGTAAGCTATAAAATCCAGGAGAAAAAGAAAATGCATACTATAACGAGAAAAAAATACAATTCAAGAATTTATCTTAGTAAATGCTCAAGTAGACATGGATAGAAGAATACGTACATTGAGATCAAAAGCACCATCTTTCTGGAATCAGTGATGACAGAAACCAACATGAATACAGCACTATCGGACTAGCCTAGGTTTAGCTGTAAACAGTGCTGGCCAATAACTGCATTTAATGCAGAATATTTAAGATCCAGTAATGTATGTGGTTGAAAAGGAACAGCAAGGAGGAATACAAAGGGATCTTCTGCAAACACAGTCAAGTAGATACCAAAGCTAGAAGTAGAGAAGCTTTAGAGACTACACTACTTGTGATATTTTTTGAGAAGTGGGAAATGACAAGTAAGTTCTGTGGCAAGGAGTTTATTTTAATGGAACAGCAGTAAAAGAAATGACACAGTGGAAGCATTTTGTGTGGTCCTGTTCATATTTTCACTGGATGTACAGAGTGCTGATTCCACCATAAGCTTTTATTAACAGCCAAATCCGACAAAATGTGATTTTAAGCTAAAATATATACATATATAAATTGTTTATTATTTAAATTTCAAAACAAGCATAGCATTCAGACTAAGAACTAAGCTCTTGCCAATTTTATAGAACATAACACTATGAAGGTTATATATCAGTCTAAACATTTTCTCAGTGTACTGTGATGAGAAAACAGTTAGGGTCCTTTTCCCCTCCCCTTTCTTAAACATACTCCTCCCTCAAAAGTTTGCTTTTTTGAGGTTAGAGAAATGCAATGCTTAATTCTCAAATCACAATGTTTCTACTCTCAGGTGCCTTCACATTCTAAGCAAATTTTGTCAACAGCTAAATGTTCGAGAACTGAAACCACTGAAGAATTTACAAGTGGCAGCACCAAGTAACATCACAAGGTCCATTTAGTTCAACAACCTGTCCCTGATTGGAGCCTCTGGGAAGTATCCACTGGCTCCTTACATATTTTCAAGCACTCTCTAGTGTTTTGGAGGATGCTCTGAATAGCACTCCCTCCACTTTCTTGTTTTTCCATCTTTGATACTTTGAACCTAATACCTCCCTTCCTTTTATCATATTTATTGTCCCCTGTAGTCACTTTTCTCCAAGCTTTTATTTCTCCTATCCCTTCCTTCTTGTGCAAACAAAAGTTCTTTGATCTTGCTAGGGTTTGACACCACCTTGGTTCCTAAAAAAAACTGGTATAGACCTATGCCAACAAGCAAATGCCTAGAGAAAAATGTAAGAGGACAAGCATGCAATGATATTTCACCCAGTACTGTACAAACTTCCAACAATTTATGGCCTACATCTTTTGTATTTCATAATCTTCAATGGAATTTTCTCCCACCAATTTGCTCAGTCATGTTTAGAAACCACACAAGCTTTAAATGCCTACAACCTGCTGCAGTCAGGAACCACACAGCTTAAATACAGCTTTGAGAACAATACTCTTAGTTATTTTGAACTTCTCATATGCTGACATAACTTGATACCCTCTCATTCTTGTACTGAAAAACACATTGAGGGGGAAAAAATAACATCAATCCCTACTCACTCCATGGTATTCATGATTTTAATCAGTTAATTTGACAGTACTCAGTTTTTAGCAGACTGCTTTTTACCAGGTGTGTGAAGCAAGAAATTGCATTCAATGGAGAGCTTGTCTTGAGGCAGCACTCCTCTATCCCAGCTCACCCATCCAGATGGTAATAGGAGCTAACGTGAAATAGATGGGGAAAGACCTTCTATGCCTTAATTATTTTCCAGGGTGAACTGACATTTTTTATTTTTATTTTTTTTTTTTTTGGCTGCTTTCATTTTGGTCTGAGTGCTTCAGGACCACTGGAACACAAGAAGTCTCCCTCTGATCAGATTCATCTACTTCCTTGCCTTCAGCAGAGCTTCTGAGTTCAGGAGGCTCAGAGCTTAGAAACTCCCAATAGCCCTAGCGTGCAGTATTAAGTCCTGTATTTGAAGGTCAGATAGATAAAGCATGTAAGGTTTGTACTTTGCAACTATAAGGATGGTTGGAACTTCTATCTGGCAAAGAGAACCTCACATGAAAGAAGACACTGGCTTTTTAACAGTTTTGAATAGATTGGGCAGGTAATATACTAGGAATCAAGAACCATCAATTAGCCCAAAAAGGCCTGCAGTAACAAAGGTAAGCCTGGGCTGAAACCCAATGAAAAGCTGCGGGGGGTAAGAAAGAAGAAAGAAAAGTTTAATAATGACAGAGCCTGAAAAACAAGAGTGTGAATAAGTCTGGCTCACCCAAGTAGTTAAGGAGAACTGAGCAGGAGGAGCGTACTTCACTTCTTTTATTACAGCTAGGGAAGCGGATTCACAGCATGGTGCTAGAGACGGTGGTAGGTTAAAACTGCCTAAGAGAGCCAGCTCTGTGACAATGCTGCTCTAGCACAAATCCCTGGTGTAAGCTATAAACAAGTATAAAAGGACCAAGGTATTCCCAATATAAATGCCCCTGACAGACTATACCTATATAGAAAGCTACTTCAACTAGTCTGGGGAAGGAAATAAATTGTTCTAAAAATTCTCTCTAAGTCCCAAATAAAGCTAGCTCTTATACTGTACTGAAGCTTAGCTAGCTACTAGAAAGAATGAATTTTAAATCAAATGGGAAGGTCCTCACAAATTGCAAAGCATATTGTCCAGAATACAATATTTGGTGAAACGTGAAACATTACCCAGGGTTAAGTCCCTCACAAATATCCTCTGAGTTTCTCAAAACTTAGCCAAATTGCTCTTTTAGCTGAAATCTCCCATACCAGCTGTCTGCCTCAGGCTGAATTTACTTTGGAAAACTCCAGCCAAAACTATTCAGCCATTTCAGAGAAATACTCTCACAATCTTTTATTTGGAAACTTCTAGTATTCTATTTTTTTACACTAGAGTTTCTGAAATTAGATGGGAAAGGAGAGAGAATAGAAGATACACCTATAACCATTTATGAAAGCCTGCCCAATTTTGGCCAAGCCTAAAAACGTGCACACTCCATGGAACAATCCTGAATGTGATCTGGTGTGAACCTATAGGGCAAAGTCAACCTTTTGCTATAACAGCTGCTTCCAGGTATTGCATCATTGGGCTGGCTTGACTATTATAAGCAAAAGCAGAAAACTCTCCCCCCTGTGCTCTCAGTAACCTCATCACCGTGCTGCTTCAGCTGGAAGGGAAGAGAACTGACAAGGCTGTAATGCAATCTGTAATGCAATATGGGGTTCCTCCCATATTATTGGTTGGGACTAGCTGGGAAAGGAAGGAAAATATCAGGATTTGGGGGGGCAGGGAGGAGGTGAAATGGGAAGATTAGGGGATTTGAGGGGAAAACTGAAGAAATGGGTATTGGGTGAGAAAAATTATGACTGAACAAGATGCTGCAACAGTGAATCCGGGAAAGGGACAGAGACAGATAACAGCTCTGGGGAAGGAGAAAGGGTGCGAGGTGTTAACTAAAGGCTAAGGTGGGAAAGAACTCAGCCCTGGAGATGAGTCTGGGCCCAGTTTGAAGACTGGAAGAAAATAAGCACTGCAAATGGGTGAAGCAGGGTCCAGAGATGATGACTTCTAGAGGAAGAAATTTAGGGCTGCCACCAGAAGCCAAAGAAATGGAGTAAGTGAGTGCAAGCTTTTGTCTCCAATATAAGTGAATTACATTGGGGTTTGGTTTGTTGGTTTTTTAAACAGGTCAGCTCTTTAGTGGAATAGAATGGATGATGCAAGCAAACCTCCACCTTCAGGAACATCTGAGAACACGAAGTACTTTAGAAAATCTGAACCAGGGGTTTCAGAATAAAACCTCCAAGAAACAATTAGTGATCACCTACGAAAATATTCAAGTGACTTTGCAAGAATCATTGTGTAAGAAGCTAAAGATGGAGTCCCACTTTTCAGAACAGCAATCTGTCTTAATCAAAAAACCATGTCCTTCCTTTTCTGCAAGACTTTACCTCATTCACTCCATACTTTTCAAATTTCCAGATGAGCCAGAGGTGACAGACTCCATTTCACTATGCTATTTGTTCCGTATTTTGATTCATTCTGAGTAAGAGGTGGGGAGAAAAGAATATGTAATTATATAAAGACCACATCATAATTTATGGGAACAAGAGGACTGCACAAACAATGTAGATAATCCTGATTTCTGACAACACAGATAAACATATTTGTCTTTGCAACCTTTGCAAGATACTTGTATCTATTTTTTTTCATTTAATATGCAAGACCTGACTCTCTCCTCACACTTTCCCACTGGTTTAATGAGGTTGCCCTTGCTTTATGTTAACATGAAAACACAATTAATTCTTTTATCTGGAAGAAATGAAAACTACAGTATCTGTAGGAAAGCAGTCCAAATAGGTATTTGACAGGAATGATTTACTCAGAAAACAGTATTTCTGAGAGATCCAGGGATGACACAAACACTTTATTGGTAAATACCAAAGAGAAATCATGTGCTGGTTTTTTCAGGTATACTCAGATAAACTATCTCCTTTTAGAAGTACCACTACTTAGTAACAAGGTTATTTCCCTTTATTATTAAAGAATAAATTGATGAAAACTAGAGAATTAAATTGTTCTTACTACCTTGGTTTCAGTAACCAAAATCTACTGCATCCATGCCCACCCTCACCTGTAAACCAAGTCACTCAGGACAACGCATACCACCCGCAGTTACTACCCTTCGGGTATGCCAATTACACAAGTGAGTCATCCCATACATTGGAGATGAATTCCTAACTCAATCAAAAGCAATTGATAGTTTATAAAGTTTTATAAATCAGAGCTCAGTCATCACTGGGCTTTCCTAATGATCAGGGAAGGTAACCAGTGAACAGTGTGATGACAGTAGGCACCTTCAGTCAATACTAGAACTGAATCTATAGCCACAAACCACCTCAAAACCAAGTGTTGCAGAGCTCTGATGCTCTCATCTTACACAAGCAATTTTTACCTTCCGATTTTAAAAGATTTCAACAAATAGCATGTTCAATACTACATTCTATGTGTCTGCAATTTACTCCTAAAGCCGTTTCATATATTGAAAGAAGCGTTTCAGAAAGAAATCTTCAAAACTGCTCAAGGTCAGCACATTTTTATCTACATAACTGTAAAGTCACTGATCCAATTTAATTTACTTGAATTAAAGTATTAAATATTGGTGTAATGTTCCCTCCTATAATTAACAGTGGTAATTCACTTCAGTGGGATCAGAGTTCAGATATTTAATGCTTTCAGTGATCCCACATTTACTTTCTCATTTCATACATAATTATGTCTGGATTATATCCTCTAGCAGCATCCAGTATTAGCATAGTTTTCACTACTTGTTTCCCTCCCCCCCCCCTTCCATTAAACTAAACCACACTAATACTGTTGACTGGCTGCAAGAAATGTTTATTCTTTGATGCAAATGGAGAAACTGTCACAGGTAATTGTTAGGCTGACGTAAAACAGCTTGTTGAAATGTCAGCCAGGAACTACAGCAAATATGTCATGTGAGGGATTACTTAAAATTTACTTCAATGAACAATGTTTAATGATGGTTTATACAGTTTTATAAAAGCACCTTAACACATTTCTGATCTAAAACAGAACACTTCAGTATTCCAAACCAACAGCAGACCACCCAATACCTTTGCCTGGAAGCCTCAGCAATCCCATCTTTGGAGGGCAGTGTACATACTCTTAATACTCTGAACATTTTAATTGCATTTAGATTATTATCTTATGCTCCAGCAAAAACTTACTGCATTTAATTAAAGTAAAATAATGAGCTAGTTAAATATTAAATAAACAGCTATTTTTGTGTATACATGCAAAGGAATGCAAAGCATTCTTGTAATCAATTGATCAATGTTTAATAACAATTTACATATAATGACAAAATTTAGGAATAGGAGCCCAAAGGCTACTACTGATTAAAAAAGTCAGACTCTTGAAGCACAGCATTCTACTGCATGTTATAACCACGTACTCTTCAGAGCTCCAAACCTGCATTTCCCCCTCATAGGATAGCATGTGCTGATGTCAATCTGGGGTCACTCCAATGATCCCAAAGAATTTTGATGCATTCTACTTAAGCTGCTGAGCTGGATGGTAAATTCAAGAGAATTATGAACTAAAAATGGTCTCTATATTTCATTCACATACCAAAACACAGTAACAGCAATGATGACAAATTATTCTTTCGGTTATACCTGGCACGACATGAACTCTTGCTGTTTGTATTGCTAATCCATACCATAGAATCATCAAGGTTGGAAGAGACCTTCAAGATCATCCAGTCCAACCACCTACTTACATCACCACTAACCCACATCACCCAGCGCCACATCCAGATGCCTCTTGACACCTCCAGGGACAGTGACTCCACCACCTCCCTGGGCAACCCATTCCAATACCCAATCACCCTGACAGTGAAGAATTTGTTCCTAATGTCCAATCTGAATCTCCCCTGCTGCAATTTAACGCCATTTCCTCTTGCTTTTTCACTATGTCCATCCTGAAAGTAGAAGTTATAGATAAACCCACTGGTCATTCTGAAACAAAGACACATATTTATGGTTGACAGTGTCTAAAGTCTTCAGGATTTCCTGAGAAGCTTACTACACTAGCTTCCAACTTTCCTTCTTTCTTTACAGGGCGTAATGTGATTCGGCTGTAATTACTAGGTTCAGCCTTGTCACCCTGACTTATAGCAAGTGACACCCTGCTCTGTCCCTAGCCCAACTTACTTGACAGGGCAGTGTTATAAATTGCCCGAGCACCTGTTTCGCTTGCAGCTCGTGACTCCAGCCAGTTACAACTCTGGCTGGCTATCGCTGTGTGAGAGGTGCTGAGGCTGGCTCTGCCTTCCCCACGGCCGGTAGCTCTCCATGGTCCTTCAGCCTCCTCCATTGCTTCATTTATCACACACAAATCCAGGCAGTTTTGCTAATCAGTGCTGGCCATCTGGCTCCCTCTCTAATGTATAAACAGATTTCAAGTCTAGATCGTGTTTCAATTACTTCCCCTAAGCTATTATAACACAGATGAAGAAGAGCAAGTCCCAGGAGCAAGACTCAGCTTCGGTTCTTGATCTCTCATACTTTGTTCATGTCAGATTAAGCCTTTGATTCTCAAAAAACTACTTACACACCCACTGTTTCGTAAACACCTAGTCTGATAGTCTTCTTGTTATCAATAACTTGCGCTTGAATTAGAGCTCCAAGCACCACACAGCCTAGTAGCATGCCTCTTTGTGAAGACTAGGGCAACTAAAGAATTAGGTAGCAAGGGATGCTTTAATCAGATCACTCACATCTAAGTAACTGAGGGTCTAGGCAAGGGCCATCTGAAGTCTAATGTACAGAGTAGCTACACAAAAAAAATTAAACCAATAGAAGTCCAATATTCTACATTTACACCAAACAAAGCATGGAAAATAGCATGTACACAGATCTTCAAGCCAGACTGCACACTAAGTAATCTTGTGTCAAGTATCCCATATAAAATGTAAGGCAGCTTATCCCTCTTTCACTAAACAGTACGCTATGCCGTTTCGGTATGGTAAAAGCAAGGACCAAGGCAGCAACTGAAGAGCTTCAGTTACTCACTGTGTTGACAAAAGTATTTCCCCTACAGGTTGAGCTAGAATAGCAAAATCCAAAATACAGTTCAAACTTTAAAATGGAATTACATACAGAAATTGCATTACTGCAAAATTTGCCTTTAAAATAGTATCACTATCTGCAAATCTGCTTCACAGGGAAAAAAAAAAGATAAGACAAAGGAGATATGGCTTCAACTTCCAGCTCTGCCAGAGACTCTCTATGCAAGCTTAAGTAAAACATAAATGTTTTGCTGTTCTCCATTTTAGAAATCAGGGGCAGCAAACACCTCTTTTCTTCCTCTCCTGTCATCTGCCTTTTTTGTTTACACTGCAGCACAGAGAGGACACACAGATGTGACTTACTCAAAACACAGTTACTCTCATTCATTTCAACAGGAGTTCCTCGAGATTCTGGTCACTCAGTTACCTCCTTCTTAGTGTCTACAAAGAGAATTAAGCCAAGATTTAAATTAAAGAAAGGCTTTTTCACTTATGCTAGGAATCAAATTTCTGTTCTGTGAAACAAAAAGGCCTAGTATGGTGTCTTCCAAAAAAAGTTTTAAAAGCTCTAAGTTATACTATTTAAAGCGATGATTCAGATCTCTGCCAAGTCATGATTTCTTAGAACACATTCCATTTCATCTCTCATTTACTTCAATATTACCTTAATCTTATGCTACTCAATATTAATCAGGTGTTTCTCATACAAGAGAAAGACTACTTAGCAATGACATCTTCACAACAAAACAATAGGCATGGAAACCACAATCCGGTAATCAAGGAGTGGTATTTGCTATACAATACAGCTAATCATAGCAATTCACACCTAATATACTAAAATTCTGTTATTTATCCCTTTTTACAGTACTCTAGCTTTCCAGTGAGTCCATTTAGGATCCTAAACTGCTGCCTGCTTTGATAGTGAGAGACAATGTTCCAGTTACAGCTGGGTGGGTGGAGAGGAGAAAAAAAAAATCCATATTGCATAAGTTAAAACAAGAGGATTCCTACCTTTCATTTCTGAACTACCCTATAATTCTGCTTTTGATACTCCAATTAAACATAAAAGTTCAGGATATACTTTTATACCTTGCCTGACAATAGAAAACTGCCAACTTTTCAGCCATGGTGTAACTTGCAGTTCTCTTTTTCTTTAATATTAGCAAGTGCAAAAAAGGTTAAAAATGCAAAATTTAAAAGATTGAGGTAAAGCCATCATGAGATAATGCTACTAGTCAGAATACAATAAAAACGTGAAAACCCAAGATGCAAAAGTATCTGTAATTCAATATGCAAAAGGACCTAACCCAATACTCTGTTGAAATTTATGAGCACTATTCCATCAACTTTAACAGAAAACAAGTAAATTAAGTACTCATCCATTTACCAGGGTGTGTTTCCAAAAAAAACAGAGAGGCTTTAGAGATAGCGCTCTGAGTCTCAACTTTTTTCTACAATTCTTTGGTTAAACAAAAGAGAAAGTTCACGCCTCACTAGCTTTTATAAATATCTCTGTACTTTTCAATAAATATATTCAGTATCTCTGGTTTTTCACATTAGTCACAAGGGACTATAAATAACAATAAATAATCAAATATTTTAAGGTATGGCCACAATAGGCCACCACAGAATAAAGGTGGCCTCCTGGCCACCTCTCCTCTCCCTGACAGTATTACTCTCAACATACAGCTCTCTATTATAGAGCTTTACATAATGCTTCAGCAAAAAACAACTCTGAACTCTCTTGGTTCAGTTTCGTGCACAGTTGGTACTTGATAAACTAGCCAAGTTTGATACTACTACAGTAGTAACACAAAATTATCCACTACAATCTTAGTCTTTAGCTGGAGAAGAGCACCAATGTAAAGAAGGCATCTGCCTTTATACAAGGTCTGTAAAATGCTCAGAGCATTGCTTTAGTAAAAACAGTCACTTGGGAAGCATTTAGCTTCATTGGCCTAAACTATTGGCCATTATCAAATACAAATAAATACCCTCTTCCCCCCTCTAAAACCTTTAGATCAGACATGTCACTGATTTGAATTCAATTCTAAATTTTGAGTATCTTCAGTTAGGAGTCAGCTTGCTAAAATCAGTCTGAAGTTTTTATGTTTCTATTTGACAAATAGCAGAAAAGTTTCTTCTGAACATTCCCCCTGTACACATTACTCTTTCATATTTGGAGAAGCAAGCCAAAATACTCACATAACTACCCTAAGGTTTAGGCACAGAGTTATAAATCTTAGCAAGCCACAT
This sequence comes from Aegotheles bennettii, assembly GCA_013398125.1. Taxonomy (NCBI): domain Eukaryota; kingdom Metazoa; phylum Chordata; class Aves; order Caprimulgiformes; family Aegothelidae; genus Aegotheles; species Aegotheles bennettii. The sequence goes on from VZRW01005917.1 coordinate 386,845, forward strand.
TTGTGAATATCTGATTATTTTTTCCTCCTCACTTTGAAGATGCAGTCTTGTTTGCTCATCATTAAAAAAAGTATGCTTTAAGCTGGCAACAAGTTGACAACCCGCCTCCTCTTAGCATCCTCTGAAGTTAACATTTCTAAAACCACCTTGTAGGGCAAACAGATCAATTGGTGATTTTATACTTTTTAGAGATATTGCTCTGTATTAATTCCTAGTGCGAAGCTGACAACTTGGACATATGAAAGGCTACATATTCCCAGAACTTGTCTCCTTCTAAACAGCAGCCAAGGTGCGCATGTGGAGCAAAATAAAACAAAATAGTTATGAATGTAATATATTAAGGGATGCAAAGGAAATTTCTTTTTTAGACTGAGCAAGAAGTGAATATGAAATAAGTATATCGAGCTAAAATGTTATTCCCATTTTCACTAAAAACCTGCAAATTCATGATCAACATCAAAATGGTTTTAGTATTTCATCAGCAGTATTTATACACAAGTCTGAGAATGTTTATTTTTGTGAATTTTCACTACAAAGGTAGCTCATTCTGTTTTTTCTTTAGGTTTGCAATTTTGGATCTCTAGCACACATCAGCAGTTAACTGTAATTTACAGCATTTGTTGACACCTTCCAAAGCAGCATGTGACTAGGCAATATATAAGCTTTAACCAAATTAATATTGCAATAACTTTCTGTTGTCAAATCCAGTCTTTAAAAAAATCTGTACGCTCAACAACTTTGGTGCTTCATCACATAAAATTGTTCTTTTAAGTGATAAGATCCCAGACAATTTTGTGTTTGAAAGAAATGAACAAAAAAAAGGTAGCAGCTAAACACAACTTGTGTAGTAACTTCCTCCAACGGTTTGGCAGACCAATTTGTTTATCCCAATTCAAATACTATGCATTGTACTAATACACAAAGGCAGTAACTTGCTTTATTTTCAGATACAATCCTCTAGGATCTCACCACTTAAAAATCAGCAGCTTTATGTGACTAAATACCAAAAATGTTAAAAAACAAATGCATTTGCGCAGATGTTAAATACCAACGCAATATATCTACAATTGTTAGGAAACAACAGAAAAGATGGATTTAGAATGGCCACTGCACTTGTTTTCAAGTAACACTGAATTATCAAAGAGCAAGACATAAACTGTAGTAATGAGTTTGCATTTTTATACTGCCTTTCGGGCATGCTCATATATTATTTTGTCAGCAACAGTTGAAGGAGTTACTCATTGTACTGTCCTGTTTAATCTACTCCCACTCTCATCATAATGACTCACTGCTCACTCCCAGAGTCTTACCACAGATTACTTGCTTCCCTCCAATACTAAGAACATACTTATTTTAAAGTGCCCAGGAAGGACCGAGGACCTAACCGTTTCACAGATGCAGTTCAGTGTACAGTCATGGAAGCATCTGAAGAGGCTCAACCACGGAGATGGCAATTCCTAGCAGTAAGGTAGAAACAAAATACTGGAATGTGCCGCTTCAGACTGGATCTGCTGTTGACAGAAGAATGAAGTACAGCTACAGCTTGAACCTTCGAAGAGCCTTGTGCACCTTAACATCTACTAAAATACTACATTAATTTGTAGGTACAGTTGCCCTCCCCAATAGTAAAGTTTAACATCATCCAGTTTAACATAGGTATCATAGGTTCTTAAAATCACTTAAAAACACCATCTACGATTTCAGAGTAGCAGGGTAAGTAGTCAAGCTAGGTCTCAGCTTATTCAACTACACTGTCAGGAATAACAATTCCAAATTTTGGAGACAAATACTGGCACCTACTCTGCACGGATATAGGAGCCCTAAAAAGCAATAAAAACAAACAAACAAAAAAAATCAATAAAAACAGGAATAGCTCTTTGAAGACCCAAAAATGATGTCTAGTGAGGCAAGGCAGAAATAAGGAGAACAAGACTGCACTGACAGGCCTGTTCCAGTCTACTGGACAATGTTTGTCATGGAGCAATATTACTTTGACTTCATTAGCCTAAAGATAATGGGCACTGCTTTGAAATAACTTGGACATTGCAATTGTTCATGCAACCCTTGAACTCCTACCTGAACCATTCTTGGGGATGGTTTATGCAGAATGTATTCATGTCCATTTCAAGGACTGCTCTTTTGCAAACTGATGAGAAAAATGTGTATGTTACTGAGGTATGCAATAAATAATGTAAAGTGACCCATAAGAGAAAAGAATTCTTCAAAGTTACTTTGAATCAAAATATTTTGTGTGTCTGAAAAAAAACAACTAGTAATTAGACTGAGACACTAGCAGAGGTGTTAAATATTCCTACTCACAGCAAGTGGATGAAGCATATATTTTCCTTGCAATGTTCTTTAAACACATGTTAAAGAAACTCCATGCTATGAGTCTGATATTATTTTATGTTATACACTTGAGTTCTTGGTACTTTAGAAGGTGCATTGGACCTTCACATTCATTCCTGCTCTTACTGTATGATGTTGGAGCATTCCTAACTTTCCTCCTGATTTGAACAGCTATCATCTCATTTGGATGACACATACTCAGTACATCTGTACTGATGTATATACTATATTGAGTAATTTGGAAAGGTTTGGTTTTCTTTATGTCATTGTAATCTTCAATGCATTATCTGTCACTGGAACAGGCTTCCAAGGAAACAGTTACAGCACCAAGTCTATCAGAGTTCAAGGAGCATCTGGACAACGCTCTTAGTATATAACTTTAGTTTTAGGTATTCCTGCAAGACTTGGTCCTTATGAGTCCCTTCCAACTTGAGCCATTCTATGATCTACTTCACAGTTACAAAGAAGGCTAAATCCATGCAGAAGTTATTAAGCAGAAAAGAAACCTATACAGAAAATGGTATAACACATTAACATAAGCAATGATGGGAAACTACTACTGGCAATGTCTTTAAACAATGTCTGTTAAGAAATACTCTTTAAAAAGAGCAACTTTTAGATAAAGGAATTAATAATAAGACTATAGAACAAACTATTTCCATGTGGGATCATTAGGGGAAGAAATCACCTGAAAAAAAAGAACTGCATTATATCAAATCAATTACTGATTCCCAAACACGAATGTGCTCCCAGGTTTTTTTTCCTCTCAGATTGTACAAGAGCACTCAAAGATTCCAAGCAAAAGTAATGCAAAATTACACACTACAATATACTGCTAATACAAGATTATCTTTATTTCAAAATTGTACAAAGTATAAACATCAATATATAATTACACTGAAGTAAACCCTGCTCTTTAAGTATTTGAACACTTAAACAATGACACTGCCATCAAAAAATGTCTTTATTATTTCTCACTAAGAAATTTTATCTTATGGAGCGATACATCATGAAATCAATTGTTGTACATCTAGGAAATTTACCAATAGAGCTCTCTTCCACTGGGGTGTACACTTTGATTTGTCTCATGTGAGTGTCTCTTCCATTTTGATGATTAGCTAGAACAGCAATTTGAATCATAAACGTGCGAATAGGCTTCTTATGAGTATCTGTTAAAGGAACATGAATCCAGCCGCTTGGTTCCACTAATTCAAGTTGCTGTCAAAAACAAGACAAAAAAAGCAAAACATTCAGAAACAGTTACCATGCTTAATATAAATGATCACACATTAAACCTGTTTAATAGAGCAGAGCCTTGCAAATCAGATTTTGGTTAGTTTTTCAAATGAATTTGAGATAGTACAGTTGAATACTCATAGCTAATTTACTGTTGGTGTAACTGGACACAAATTAATTCAGTTGACTACAACTGTGGTGGCTTTTGCCTTTCAGAATCTACCCTTCATTTTGTGCCTTAACCTTACAATAAAAATCAATATAAAAAATACAGACTTGAATATAAACTCAAAGTCAAAACAGTACTATTTGGATCCTGTTATTGAAGTACACTGCTCAAAGATGACAGAAAATATGCATCTTAACATTAATTTGTTTTATCTAGGCACTCTAAACTAAAATATGCTAGAATGACTTACATAGGAAAAAATCCACACAAAGCCTGTTTTTTCAGAAATTCCTTAAATTATTAGGGGGACTGGGGAGTAGGAAGAGGAAAGTGACAGAGGAAAAAATACAGGATCACTCAAGGACTTCATCTCACCTGTGTCAAGACAGATGCTTGGACAATTAATAATTGCTGCATAGCCATTTAATTACATTCTAAGGTTTATTTTGACTTGGCTTTTACACAATAAACCAAATGTAATACGATTTTTTTCTTTCATTTTAATCCTACAGAAACCAATGTCAAAGCAAGCAAAGAATGGCATTTCATTAACTCCAAACCACATCACTGGCACATCAGCATGCTGAAATCAAGCTAGATCCAACACAGAAGTGTGGTAACAGCTTTTATTTAAAGCTAGTTGCCAACTTCAAAGCACAATTCAAAACACATATGGAAGAGCACACAAATAAACGGAAGTCTTGGGGGGGGGCAAGCAAAAAAACAAAACAAAAAAACCAAAACCCGAAACAGTTGTCCACAAACAAGTGGATTTCACACAGCTAAGCAAATAAGACTGCTGTTCTTAGCAACTGAGTTCCTCTAAGGAAGATCTAAGCTTTGAGCACCTCAAAGTTCCCATCCTTCTCCTGAAAATACTGCATGACAAGCATCCTGTCAAATGCCCTGCCTTTGCTTGAAGCTTTCAAAGGACTCATCTGAGATCTACTGTTTCAGAAGCAACAAACACCCTGAGGGAATGACCCAAGAAACAAGAAAAAAAATAGTTTGATGACTAAGTTTAAAGAGACAAAACTCTTTCACATCTCCACTAAACCTTAGCAGCAAATCTTTTCACTCCAGGAGCTGGACACCCACAAACACAAATTCACTTACTTGATATAACCCTGTCCCTCTCTAAAAACCTACAAAATCTTTTTTTTTTTTTGCATAGGAAACTTCAGTTAACTGTTGGCTTTACAAAGTGATGCAAGTGATGAACTGTTGAAGCAGCTTTACAAAGGGGAAAATTATCATACTGAGGTAGTAGTCAACGGTTTGAGCAAATATGCTTTTCACCTCCACAGTGAACAGAAAGGATGAGGATCCAAGTAATATTTTATTCAGCTAGTACTAAGGTAAAGTGGCTATGATTTAGAAGACAATTACAAGGTTATTGCTAATTAACCTTGCATTTAAATTCTCACAGTTTACAAATTTAGACTGCTGATTCAAAGTGGAAATTTTAAGATCCAGAGCTATGATATTGGGATTTTTATGCTTGGATCAGTATGAAACGCATTAGTTAATACAGTAAAAAACCCAAATGTACCAGTTTCTATATGGTTTCAGACAGATCCAGTACAGTTCAGGTTTGCATGCTTTATTGGGAAAGAAATTGTAAAAAGGTGAAATACTGACTCCACCTCCAGAACTGAGAGCACTACCCAGGGATTGGTAAAATTGGACTATTTGTACAAAAGGAAGTTGGATGCTTATTAAATTCACAGGGAAAAATCACATCTTTTAAGAGGTTCATTAGCATCAAAGGTAAGCACTGGAAAGTTAAGAGTTGCAAAGAAAATTTTACTAATGCAATAACATACTTGTATCTTATTGCATAAGTAAACTGTTGATTACACATTTATCAATGCTTTGCCTCACCTCTGATCAATGGGAGGTGGTCATGTGCTTTATTCATAGCATGTTATTTTTCAGCCCTTCTACAAAGGCAACAGACTTCTTCAACAGCCTTTCTACAGAGATGGGACAAGTTCCAGATGCCAAATTTCACATACTTTGAACCTAATTTTTATTATCCTTAAGTAACATACAGTATTTTACATGAGGTTTAACTCCCACAGAGTTCACTTGCAGTTATAAGTGTCTGCATTTCTGCAAATTGATAAAATAGTTCTCAAACCAGCCACTAGAACACACAGTGTGAAAAGCCATCTAGGAACAGTTGTTTGGGTGCATCGTGTAAAAACACCATGACTAAGCACAGATTGCAGACAATTCATCAAGCAGCATTCAACTGTCTTGGCCACAAAGCCTTGCTTTTTATTCTTGAAATCTCTGCTTCACTTATTCCACATGTTTCAACTTCTGTAACAGATGAATACACATCCTTCACTGTACAAATCCTGGACTCATCCTCCCTTTCCCCATTCCAACCAAACAGTTGCCTCTTGGACAAAGCAGGAGACACTTGTGATGAAGCTGGAGCCTGTACTACAATGTATTAAGTGCCAGAGATCCGAGTTAGACTTAAATGTTTGAGAAAAGTGAGCTCTTGATTTCTGCCCTCTAAATAACATTACTGTACTGTGACATTTTTTGAGACTAACTCTTTTAAAAATTGACATCTACATAGTTCAGTAAAATTATTAAAACCTTGAGATTCACCAAGTCTAAATACTTCTAACTTTAACTCGAGTTTAAATACAACAAAACCAAACAATTATTATCTGAACTTCCACTAGAAAAGGAAATAGTATTTTGCCAGTATAATACACACATTTTCTGTGACCAGAGGAATGGTACAAACCAGACACGCACACACACTCCTAAATTGTTCTCCTCCACATCTGTCATGCTGATTCAGATGAGTGAGACAGTTTCTTTTTCCAGATGGCCCAGGACCTTCACTAGGGAGAAGGAACAGGACACAGGAATAGGCGGTGGTGGTACAAGACAAAATGCTGCCCACTCTTAGCTCAATGTCAGCACCCAGACCCGGCCGTTACAATTCCTAGTAGAAGTGGGATGAAATATGCAGCTCTACTCTGCCTGAAGCATTCCCAGTGTGAACAGAATCTAAAGGAAACTTACTGTGAAGTTTTAAGAAATTCCTATTATGCCCATGCAAATGGCAATCTTTCAAAGCCTTGTAAACCGGTCTGGAAATTTGGGTGGATTTTTACAGGGAGGCAAAAGGCACATCCTCAACACAAAGGCTGAACTATTGCCAAATTTCAAATCCTTGCTTCAGAGCTTGGGGGCACTGAAGCATCAAAGAAGGACACCAGAATATTCTCACACAAGCAAAACAGCATACTTTTCACTAGCCTTGTTCTTGGAACACAACTGCTTTGGCTGAAACATTCAAAAAAATTCAACCCAAAGCAGACATCTGGCATGGAAAAATCTGTCTGAACTGAACGTTGGCTAGTTATAAAGTAACCAAGAGTTAAGCCTTAAAATGGAAAGGGTCCTGCAACCTTAAGTACAGGTGGCACTAACTGCTCTTTTTACTTACAGTAAATACTATACTTTAAATCCATTTCATTTGACTTTGCAGTCAACCCTATTCCTTACAAGCACCAGCCACTACGTGTGTGTGTGTATAAATATATATATATACACACATATATATATATGTTTCACTGCAACTCCACAGAAGTCCACTATGAGAAAATACCAGGTTAAATTTCCTCCTGTATTTTTTCCTCCTGTGTAGGTCATTAAGAATCAGTCACAAGTAACTGGCTTCCCAGAAAGTTTTAAAAATCAGCTATATTATTAATTACCTGAGTGAAATTCAAAAATTGCACATTTTTTTACATGTTTTACCAAAAAAGGTTAAAAAAGGAAACAAAGGAAAGAATCAATGCAAGTTCAATATTACTAACTCAGGACAGTTCCTACAGCTCTAGACTTATCTTACATACAATATACCAAACGTCTAGGGTTTGGAGCTTTTTTAAGATTTGCTTCTAATACTATAAATTTTGTGACAATTGGCAAACAAGAGCATGAAAGTCAAAATAAAGGAACAAAGGGATAAAAATTGAAATAGAAAAATCACTCACCTGTCCTTTGCTGCTGTTATATACTCTTATCTATCTCTTCTCCTGCTTTCTCTCCATTGCTCTCTTATTTTTCCTGTCCTCTGTGTGCTACAGCTTTACCTATGGACATATACTCCCAACTCCAGTAATCCATGTTATTTTGAAAGCCAAAGCAGAAATAATATTCTCAATGGAAATCTCCTTCCCAACCAATTTAATAGCCCTGTTTCTTCACTGTGCTGTATAGACCAGAGGTTCTACAGAATTCCATACACATTTGGCAAGGATACTATTGCAACTAATGGGTGTTCTACCACAGAAGATGTAAACCACACAACAAAATTAAAAAAAAAAAGTCAAAGCAACTTGAGGCTACACTTCATGATGATGATTGAACATGAGACCAGAACTTTTAAGAGGAAGCTTGTTCTACGCTGGTATTATTGCTGGCCTCCTTACAGGCTAGGAAATCCAAAGAAGGCTTTTCTATTGTACTTAATCCCACTTAAATTGAGTATTGACAGTTTTTCCATTCTCAGTGATATTCTGCTTAAATTTTGTGGTGTCTTCCATTTAGCATATAACCCAAACTACTACTTCTACTAGGCTTGTAAACCCAATCCTAGTTGTTTGCTCTATTTACAGCAGGCTAATAATAAAACAATACATAGACTAGAATCATGGAGTTGTTTCGGTCGGAAAAGACCTTCCAGATCTTCAAGTCCAACCATCTACCAAGGACTGCCAAGCCCACCACTAAACCATGCCCCTAAGAGCCACATCTACACATTTTTTTTTAACACTTTCAGGGACTGTGACTCCACCACGTCCCTGGGCAGTATGATTTTTGTTGCCCTGTATCTCTCGGGAAGATACAGAAAGGAGAAGAAAAAATAAATATCACTGTAAGTAGTTTTATATTCAGGGTCATTAGAAACACATCCCAGAACGTGTGCTAGACTGGGCTGCCAGATTTCAGGGGAATAAGTTTTTCTGTGCATATATAGGATGAAAAAGCAGCCTGTTTTCTTCACCTGGAGAAAAAAAAAGTCTCTGCACACATGTACTGACAGAAAGCTGAGAATTACTGCTGCCATCACAGATTCAGCGTGATACAACATGATTCTCTGACATGTTAGTACATCATCGCACTTCCATTTAATCACCAGTACTATTAGATCTAAATGACAACACGTATTTCCAGTGGCTGCCTCTAAAACAGGCTGTGAAACCAAACAGCATTTAATTTTACTCTTACTTTTCTCACAAAACTATATAGTCTGCTTCTTTTCATTCTAGTGACTTTGCCACCTTTGAAATTAAAAGCAGTGGCTACACTTCACAAATACAATTTTGCCTTTCTATATGCTTAACTAGTTCTTCCCATAGAGTTATATAAAAAACATAAGCTTTTTAAAGCAGGTGTTCTCAATAAATAATGTATTCTTCCAAGTAGAAGATTGTAAAACTAAATTCCAGAGGAAATAAATGCTGTTTTCAGAAGGGAAGTATTTATCAATACATAGACTTTCTCTGAGTTGAGTGACCTAATATACGAAAGGCTTTACCCTCTTTAGCCATTGTGTTTTTACAGCTACCCAAATATGTTTCCACAAGAACTGTCAAGGAGAAAAGATTAGCTAAATTTCCAAAATTCTTTTCATAACCGCCATGTCCTACCATATAGCTACCAGGATTCAGAATCAGTAGACCTCTGCATAATTCCAAGTATTGGAACTGTCAACACATGAAGTAGCAGAGCTTGGGCTTCAGCCATCACTTCACTTAGGAAGGAAGAGAACCAGTTAACAGCAGTGATGCACCAGTTCCAGCAGAAAAATGAAGCATGTCCAAAAGAAACTTTGCAAGTTCCAAGTGAGTCAAAGGAGGGACACCACATTAGCAGCTTAACAACACACACAGAAACATGCTCAAAGGACCCACTATGAAAAGCACACTACATTGCTCTAAGGAAGCAACGACCACCTAAGGAGGTGGCTCTGTGGTCTTAATCAGTCACCTCCTTAAACGGTCAAGAAATCTAACTTCAGTCCATTAGGTAAGAGAAGTTTTCCATTCTTCCGGATAGCAGTTCCTGAAGAGTCTAGAGGAGCACAGTCCATCCTTCAGGAAGATTCAGCTATGGATTTGGGCAGACAGGAGACTAGTTGCAGAATAAGTTATATTAGGGCATTGAAATCTGCAAATTCCTATCATGCATAAGCTTTCTGTTCAAATGAACTGAAAGAAATAACTTTGGGGAAGACTGAGAAGGTTGAAAAAGAGAAAGGTCAAAACCATCCTTGCAAAATGTTTTGCAGAACCTGCTCCTTCAGACTATCCTGTTCCAGATTAAAACAGTAAAAATTAACCAGTGCCCAGGTTATATTAATATTATAAAGTTGTATCTGATTAAAATAAAGACAAGTAAACTGTGGGCTGTGACCAGTGGAGTCCCTCAGGGGGCAGTACTGGGACCTGTACTATTCAATATTTTCATCAACGACCTGGATGAAGGCACAGAGTGTACCCTCAGCAAGTTTGCTGATGACACAGAACTGGGAGGGGTGGCTGACACACCAGAGGGTTGTGCTGCCATTCAGCAAGACCTGGACAGGCTGGAGAGTTGGGCAGGGAGAAACTTCATAAACTACAACAAGGACAAGTGTGGAGTCTTGCATCTGGGAAAGGACAACCCCATGGATCAGTATAGGTTGGGGTCTGACCTGCTGGAGAGCAGAGAAGAGGAAAGGGACCTGGGGGTCCTGGTGGCCATGAGCAAGCAATGTGCCTTTGTGGTGAAGAAGGCAAATGGCATCCTGGGGTGCATTAGAAAGGGAATGGTTAGTAGGTCAAGAGAGGTTCTCCTCCCCCTCTATTCTGCCTTGGTGAGGACACATCTNNGGAGACTGAGGGGTGACCTCGTTAATGTTTATAAATATGTAAAGGGTGAGTGTCAGCAGGATGGAGACAGGCTCTTCTCAGTGATGTCCAGTGATAGGACACGGGGGAGTGGGTGCAAGTTGGAACATAGGAGGTTCTGGATGAACATAGGAAGAACTTTTTCACTGTGCGAGTGACGGAGCACTGGAACAGGCTGCCCAGAGAGGTTGTGGAGTCTCCTTCGCTGGAGACATTCAAACCCCGCCTGGATGCATTCCTGTGTGACCTGCTCTAGGTTGTCCTGCTCTGGCAGGGGGGCTGGACTAGATGATCTTTCAAGGTCCCTTCTAACCCCTAACATTCTGTGATTCTGTGAAACACACAAGCCAAGCTAAAAAGAGTAAAGTCCACTGATACAGATTACCAAAATAACTGTCACAGAATATGTATCTGAGTCTAGAAGCAACACTGAAGTCAACAAGACCACACAGACTCTGAAAATCTATTAGAGAAGTGCTCAAACAGCTCAATAACATAACAGAGAAACACCATAAAAAGTGACAGAATATACTAGGCCAGATTTTCAAGAAAGCACTAAATTCTATTTCATTTTGCACAGATCAGTTTTCAACACATCTTGCCGAGGTTCTCTTGGAATCATTTGTACCCATATAAATAAAGAAATGCATCACATGTGCCAATTCAGTTTATGCAATTAAGCTGTAAGTGACAGCATGTAGAGGTCCAGAATCACCCATAGCTCATCTTTGTTTCACTCATTTCTGAATTGTTGAATGAAGTGGTAAAAAGTCTTGCAAAATGTTCTCTATAACATGCTCTGTAAAGCAACACTTCTACTCCTTGCTCTGTAAAGCAACACTTTTCTACTTCAAGCAGAATCAGCTCACCACCATCTTGGAGACCTTCCACAGTGAAGTCCTGACAGAAGGCAGGCATTTAACACCTGGAGTTATAGCCTCCAATAGGGAAGGAATTAGCTAAGACAGTGTTATCCCACTAAGAGGATCTCATCCTTTAAAATATGATCAACCAAGTTTTAAATACACTTGACTAGCAAAAGAGTAACAGATTGAAGTGCAAAAAGGATTCAAGCCACAGAAGATTTTTTAAAAACAAAATTCAGTAAATACTGTAAAATCATTAAATTGTAGGCTACTATAATGCTTGGAACTAAAAATATAATGCTCCTACACAGGTATCACTGGAAACTTGCAAGCAGTTTTTACATGAGACATGCCAACTGCATGGATGGAAATCTGCAGACACAACTGATACCATGAAAAAAAAAATACAAACTATTGACAAACCTGTCTGAAGTCTGATCCAAAATTTATTGAAACCATGCCCACCCTCACCCCCTTTCCCCCAGCTCAATGCCACCATTACCAACGTAAGCATCAGCATGAATTTGTCATGGCTATCCAACAGGAACTGTGATGCAGAATTGCCAGTGGGCATCCCCTCTGGGCATCCCTTCAGGGACACAAATACATGTGAAGAACTGAAATTCCTAAAGTAATGTCAGGTATAAGTCCTAAACTGGCTAGTGGTCCTCTACATAAAAATCAAGCTTGATCCATCCTCCTTTCCTTAGGATTTAACACCTAAATTTCTATGGTTTCTTAAAACAATGCTGGTTCAATCACAGCAGCCAAACTTCACCACTTCCAAGAATCACAGTTACTGTAAGTCAATAGTTACTCTACAAAAATGCATTGGTGGGTTCCCAGCATGGGTAAGCAGCAAGCAATCTCCTCATTGCATGGTAGTCCACGGATTAGCATCTATGATGTTCAAATTGAGATTCTTATACTGCCTTGCCAAATTCCATGTTTGGATCACAGAAGCAGGAGAACACATGTTAAACAATGTCAGTGGGTTACATAGCATTGCCACTTTGTAGGTGACAAACAGGCACATTTCTGAAGTATGTGGATGATGTCAATTGAGTTATGATGTAACCTAAATTTCATTCACCAGGAGTGATTCACCAACCAACTTGTGAAGTGGTTTCATTGTCCGGTCCATTTTGATATTCTTTAGAATGAGGTGTCCTGGTTAGAATTTCCCCACATGGTAAAAAAGCAATGAACCATTTGAGTTGATTCTGCTGGTAAAACTATGCAATCTCTTCCCATTGATTCAGACAATTTCAATAGCACAAGAGGAATGAACTTAGGAAGAACACAATATTGAAATTTAGTCCATGAAATGTTAAACAGGGAAAGCTAGGTTTTGCATTATTATTGCCCTCATGGTGTCTTTGAAATCCTCTGAAATCAGATGAGAAGCATGTAAAAGGACAACAATTGTCTTGGACACGAGGGGAGTCTCTGGTGAGTTAAGTATGCACATAAGTATACTGTCAAATGGGAGAAACGGTACAACTGCACATGCTGTGGAACACCAAGAATTTTATGACATGGCCTCACTGGAAAAACATCTGTCTCAAAAGTATCAAGTGATAAAAAAGAATCACAAGTACTGAAGCCTGTGAAAGGGTCAAGACTGTGCTGAACTGCCCAGATAGAAAACTCCTGACAGGTGAAGGGCACTTTGGTGGAAGTCCCACGCGTCGATACATGAACGGCCTGGACACATATGGAGGGGGCCCCTGTCTGCAGTATTTGAGCAACCACCACCCTGTCCATCACACTTGCACCACAGCATCTGCTCACACTACTTGCCGGTACCACTTGTACAATCAGGTACATGCAGCATGAAAGACAAATAACTAGCCTACCAAATGCTCAGCTACCAGGGATTTGTCAGCCAGAGCTGTTTTACTCAATTGTAATTTCAGAAAATATTGTCTGCTTAACTCTGGGTGGCGGAAAAAGAGCAAGCAAAAGGAAAGAAAAAAATAAAATAAACAACAATCTTTGAATACTTCATCGTCTGTAATTTGGCTGAAAACAACTCTTCGTTCTAGAAAACATATCTGCAGAAACCATCAGGAATTTGTCACAGATTGCTTGCTAGGAAAGTCTCTCTGCAAAGAAAGGAACACTGTTTTCAGATTTGTTGTGCTATATATGCACTCTTTTTTTTAAAATGTTCAGTGAGGGACAATGTACAGGCAGCTCAAAATTCATTACAAAAACACAAGCCTCAAGATTTATATAATGTTTCAGAGAAGGCCAAAAATGTTAAATAGGCTTGGACAGTTTGCTCAAGTCTCACATCTTTAAAATCCTATTTCTTTTGTTGGGCAAGATCACCTGGGTCAGGGCAATCCCGTGCACAAGTACAGGCTGAGCAGAGCCTGGTTTGAGACCAGCCACGAGGAAAAGACTTGAGGGTGTTGGTTGATGAGAAGTTCAACAGGAGCCAGCAGTGTGTGCTTGCAGACCAGAAAGCCAACGGTATCCTAGGCTGCATCAAAAGAAGTGTGACCAGCAGGTCAGGGGAGGTGATTCTGCCCCTCTACTCTGCTCTGGTGACACCCCACCTGGAGTACTGTGTCCAGTTCTGGAGTCCCCAATGTAAGAAGGACATGGACCTGCTGGAGTGAGTCCAGAGGAGGGCCACAAAGATGATCAGAGGGCTGGAGCACCTCTGCTATGAAGACAGGCTGAGAGAGTTGGGGTTGTTCAGCCTGAAGAAGAGAAGGCTCCAGGGAGACCTTAGAGAAGCCTTCCAGTACCTGAAGGGGCTACAGGAAAGCTGGAGAGGGACTTTTTACAGGGGCATGGAATGATAGGATGAGGGGGAATGGTTTCAAACTGGAAGAGGGTAGATTTAAGTTAGATATTAGGAAGAAGTTCTATGAAGGTGGTGAGACACTGGCAGAGGTTGCCCAGAGAATCTGTGGCTGCCCCCTCCCTGGCAGTGTTCAAGGCCAGGTTGGATGGGGCTTGGAGCAACCTGGCCTGGTGGGAGGTGTCCCTGCCCATGGCAGGAGGGTTGGACTAGAACCATCTTTAAGGTCCCTTCCAATCCAAATCATTCTGATTCTACAATAAGTAACTAAGGAGGTGGCCCCCTATACACAAGATAGCAGGCAAGTATCCTGCTAAGTAAGAGCCTGGCAAACAATAGCCAACCGATACAAGTATTTTTTGGTATGCTGTGTGATGATACAGAATAGAACTACAAGATTCTTTAACAATTATATATTTAAAGGGTCAACTGTAAAAATGGATGGCATAAACATCACAAATGTGATTCATAGAACTGTTTCTTTGAAAACCCTTCTAGTAACTTTTACCTGATCAGAAGACCGGAAAAAAACACGGAGAGTTCTTTACAAAGAAAAGTGTCAAACACAACAAATAAAAAAAAACCCCTACAATTTCCCAAGTTCATTCCAACAAATGGCACTATCTGCATTCAAACTTTATAGTCACAGCACAAAATACAAAATAGTGAAAGAACTATAAAAAAAACAGGTTAAGTATGTGGACTAAGGTTTTCATAACAAAGTAAATAAGGCACAAAGTTCTTAAAAATTACTTAATTACACAGTACTAGTCCTTTTAATTAAATTCTTATCTTAGTCATGAATTTGAGTTCCTCTAACTGCCCTGCTGCCAAAAAAAAAAGGCACTGAAAAGCCCTAAGGCTTTCCTGTTCCTTTACAAATATCTAAAAACCTTAGTCCCTCTTCAAAGCAGCACCCATCCAAAATAAGGACATAAGTCAGGCTGCAGACTGCTCTCAGGGAAAACCATCTACTGGAGAGAGGCAGGAAAGTCAGGACATAGGATAGCAGAAAGTGGAGAACAGACAGCTACACAAAGAGAACAGAAAACAGATTGAACAAGAGCACTGAAACATGCTACAGCAAAGAAATCTGAAAATACGCTAAAAGACGCCTCTGAAGTTCAGATGATTTTACATTACAAATGGGACTGCTGACCAAAGAACAGGACATGGTGTTAATATTGGCAACTACCTTTTATGAAAGCTAACAGAACACCACAGAATCCTACAAGAAAGGAAAGAGTAAGCAGAATTTCTTGTAAGCAAAGAAACAGGTGCTTTAAAAGAAAATCCTACACTGGTTACCTTCTAAGCGATGGCCTTATACAAGATGACCTTAATGCAAACAGAATTAAGACATCAGAAACCAGAAGAGAGAAGAGCATAAAGGAAGAGGTCCTATCAGTTTTTCCTAACCAGAACTGGTGGACACAAGCAGAAACAATGTAAATGGACTATATGGATGCACTGCACAAATTTATTGCAAATGGAAGTTAAATAACTGAAAACACTACTGCAAAATAACTAGTCTTACAAAGGAGCAGAGGTTTGCTAAATGGATGAAAACCGTACTTCCCATGTCTGCAGTTCCCATTTGTTCTAACGTATATAATGGAACGTTACTATGTTTGTGTGAAAGCGCAAAAAAAAAATCAGCTCATAATTTACCTTCAAAATTGTTTAGCCATAGCCAGGAAATACGTCTAGACACAGCTATAGTTAAATTATACAAAGAAAGTATTTGGAAAAAAAAATCAGATTATGCAATGAATATTAAATCTTTAAGTGTCTGCAAACTACTCACACTGAGTTAATCCTATATCAAATCACCTTGAACAACTTAGTGGAGATAGGAAGTGTAATCACAAGGTTATCTTGCACTTTCAATCCCAGAGAATGCTGGAATGCTTCAGAAAATTAATATGGGAAATTAATAAATATAAGAAAAATAATGAGGAAATATAATGAGATTTAAAAAAAAAGTCAGTCGCAGCAGATAGCTGCTAGTTCTCAAGCACTCTTCATAGGTGAGGGGAAGTACAGCTGAAAAAAAAAAAAACATTCCCCTGACTGAAAAGGGCTCTCATTACACAGTGAGGAGAACTCTTATTTCTGATCTTCTACCAGAAGGTGGGCCCACAAAACTGCATGGCTCTAACATTTTCTCTTACGCAAAAATGTAGTTCCTGAGTGACTTTATTTGTTAGAAAAAGACTGTCATAAATTATACCTGAGTGCTACCAAATCAAGAAGTCCTATTCATTCTTTACTTGCAAAAGGATAAGTTGTTGCTTTGCAAGACACAAAAACCACTGGGGCCAAGTGAAAATATTTCTCCTGGATCGACAGGAATAATTTGTTTCCGAGGAAGCAGAGAATGAAAGAGGGTTGCACCTCCTAAAATCAATGAATTTAAAGACCCTAAACCTATGTAAATAATCCCCAAATCCCACAGAAGTATAATATACAAACAAGTAAAACATTTCTGCATCTGGATAAGGACTCTGTGGGTGCGGATCTCAGTAAAGGCGAGTGGGGCAAAACCCGATAAGCTGTAACATTACTCAAGTTCATTGCAGCACTCCAGATTTCAATAAGCAAATACAGAGTAACACTTCACAGGATCCAGAGCAGATGTAACACTCAAGGAATATTTACTCATTGGAAACAAATGCAAGAGACTGTTGTGAAAACTATTTGTGTAAATTTAAAATGCAATGCAATGTCTCATCTGAGAAAGATCCCAAATTCATAAACATGTCTCACTGGAGATATATTTTGGTATGAATGAACTTTAGAAGAGAAGAAATAGGAGAATATCTGTCAGAGGTTCAGCTGGGTAGTTTTATATGAGCCAGAATACACTTTCATAAATTTGCAAAGCTGGAATCAGGACTGTTGCCCAATGGAAGCATTTAATTTTACATCTACACAATCTCTTTTTATTTAGTGTACTGGGACAAATGCAGTAGAGTTTTTACCTTTTGCTCGTGCTTTTTTACAAATCCATATATCAGTGTGCAACATCATCTTGCTCAGAAGTAACAAATGAATCTCAACGTAAGAAAAACAAATCAGGATTTTCTGCATTTGCTAGTAGAAAGTATCCAAAAACTCCTTCCCACACACAGTTGAATTTGCTCTCTGACAGATATAGAGAAGGAAAAAAATTTAAAAAGGAGAATAGTAAGTATTAGGGGCTAGGCTCTCATGGTTCACTCAAAAACTGATACTGAGAACAGTGTTAATAAAAAAAGCCTCAAAAATTGTATTTGTTAACATTCCTTTAACATGAGACATAAAACACTCCAGAATTCATTCTGAAATAAAACAGAAGTGTGAGATAAACCTAGTTTAGGAATTAGACAAAGAAGGCTAGAGAGCACAGGCCCTCAAGCCAGACACATACGCTACATTATTATTCTATTCTGCTCTCTGGTGTTTTCCTGCAGAACATGGGAAAATCCTGGGAAAGGGTTTTCTGATTCAAATGCATGATCTTGGTTATCTTGTGACAGAACAAGACAGAGAACAGTCATCAGAAATAAATAAATTATACTTCAGATCTATAGAAACATTTCCATGCACTACTTGAGATAACAAACAGGATCAAACCACATTTGATTTCCCTTGCCCTGCCCTCCCAGAAAACTTAGTGCAGAATATGAGGTAGACACTGTCTAGCAGTGTTCCCAAAGCTCCTAGCAGACACGTGATCCCCAACCAAAATAAGATCTCAGCAATCTAGGAAGATAGACCTAACTCTATTTATAGAGTTAGGACCATCATGGTGATAGCTCTGAAGCAACTCTTGCTCAAGAGCTCTGTATCTGTTCTAGGTATCTATCACTTGCCAGGTAGCATTTTCTTCTTAACCTCAAGGATTACTTTTAACTTGTCATGTGAGCAACAGTCCCTTCTGTAACTACTTTCTTAGTGACACTGTGAGTAATCGCAGTTTTCCACTAAAAATGTCCAGCTTCAAGAATAGAAAAAGGATCACAGAATCACAGAATCCCAGAATTCTGGGGTTGGAAGGGACCTCGAAGGATCATCTAGTCCAACCCCCCCTGCCAGAGCAGGGTCACCTACAGTACATCACACAGGAACGCATCCAGGCGGGGTTTGAATGTCTCCAGTGAAGGAGACTCCACAACCTCTCTGGGCAGCCTGTTCCAGTGCTCTGTCACTCGCACAGTGAAAAAGTTCTTCCTGATATAGGAAGATATAGGATATACAGGATAGCTGTAATGATAACCCCCCCCATATACCTACATGAAATACATTTGTTCATCTACTTTTACCTGAAGAAGTAGTCCGTCTTTGTATTTTTAGACATACAGAATAATATATTCTTACTACTGTTTATGCATGCTAGCACTAGTGAATTTATGGACATTTTTGGTTGTTTATTTTAGTACTGGTCTGATGTAAAGCATGGCACATCCAGTGCACTTTGTTGGTTTTTTTTAAATTTTACTTAGTAGCAACACTTGATAACATTGCCACAAGGCAATACCTGCTACACAGAGTTAAATCTGATTGAATTTATACTCATGCAAATAAAGATACAACATGGAAGCCACACATAGGCCAGAAAATAACGAGTGGTGGACCAACTGGCTCCCAATTTCTTCTACACTGGGGCCACTGCCTCCTCCTACCGCATTGCTAAACTGTTGAAGAGGAGTAGTTAAGACAGTCACAGGATCTTTGCAGCTGCTACTGCCTACCAGGTGTTTAACAGAAAACAAGGTGTGGTGCACCACTTGACCAACACTAGTTGAGATGACAGCACAAGACTTAGTTCATAGATAACCCTAGAAAGTTCCCATTCCTTTTATATCTTCTTTTCTTATGCTTAACCCAAATTAAACACCAACTTCTGGCTTTTCTCTTTGAAGGACTTTAATACTGTGTTAGTAGTGGCACCCAGAGGGATCAGAACCTTTGATTTGACCTTTCTGCATGCATTTAGCACTTCTCACTGTTTGAAATTACCTAGTACTAAGGATTACTTTCCACAATTCAGTCTGAAGAGAATCAGGTAAATCAAAGCTGATTATTTATAATTCTCTTACTTTATCCTCCCAATCTTGATCCACAGTTTGTGGGGAAAAAAATAGCTCAAATGCCACTGCAAGGTATTTCCAACCTCTCCAGAAAGAGAAAAGCAGGAGTGAGTGAGCTACACCTTACTATCATCTTCAACACAAAAAAACTTGGTTTAAAATCTTTCAAGGAAGATGCTGGCATTTAGTATTGGACTCCCACAATGTTCTTTTACATATGGGATCCAAAAACAGAGCAGACAACTGAATTTCTCAGGCCTGGGGAACTTCAAGGATGAGAAAGAGCATGGTTGCAGAATATGGTAGGGGGGAAGAAAAAGAAGATGAGATAGGTGAACAGTCCTCTATTTACAATTTCCATGCAGTATGCAGGGCCCTTTACTAAAGAAAAGCAATTTCCCTTTCAAATACAGGTCTGCTGATATCAGAAAGCATTTCTCAAAGATCTCCTCTCTAGTATGCTGCTCTCTAAGATTAAAAAAAAAAAAGAGTCCCTCGTTCCACAGAGTTTCTTCAACGGTACCTACTTTCTTGCTCTGGCTAAATAACTGGTAAAGTCAGGTGTCTGGATTCCTCCCAGAATAAACATCATTCCCCCTGCACTTCCCCAAAGGCCAAGAAATGATACAGCAGGCAAAGAAAGCAAAGACTTTCAGCTTTCCTTAGCTCAAACCTTGAAGCCTTGTGACCAGGACCCTCTTCAAACATAAAAAAACCCCCAAAACAACAAACTGACAATCCACACAGAACATTCCCCTTGGGGACACACACAATTAAAATTTTTACCAGAAGCTTCCCTTCAAATCTTTAAAAACAAGGAAAACTAAAAGAGATGCACTATATTGTTACAGCAGTTAACACTGTATGGAAATTCAGAGCACAGGCATTCTCCTTGTCAATGATTAAAAAAAAGAAAATCTAATTCTGTGCCCAACCAACCTGCTTACCTCATTTCTGCAATGGATTGTAGCACATCTGTTCACATGAAGTTATAAAAACAGTAATATAAACTCAAAGCAATTTGCTGTTTAACATCGAAGACCACACCTGGGTGGAAAAGAAGTACGCTTTAATCTGAAAAAGAAATTAAGATAACCTATACCTCAGAACTAGCCCATTATGATGTTTCTAACAATAAAAAGGAAGAACATACATTTTTGCAATTACTTCACTGAAGGAAAGAGACACATGCATATAGTTCTGTGGTCATGTGGCGTCATCTTAACCACAGCGGGGGGGGGGCAGCACCAAAAAAACCCCACAAGTGAAGTCAGTCTGTAATATTTTTTAGATAGATATCCAAAAGCATAATTTCTGTACTGGCAAGCATACACTGACATAATTTGCCACTGGCAATTATACTAGTGGAAGGACTTTAGTAGTGTTTATTCAGTCAGATAAATAGATAATTATCTTGAGTATCAAGGTAAACTATCACCCTTTACCTGGCTTGAACCTTATAATCTGGTTTAGAATCATTTCCTTTTCTCCTAACTTCTATGAATCTAGCAAGACTAGAAACTGTAATCATCTGTCCCTGAATGAAACAGTTTGCCTACCAGGGTCTTCTACAATATGCCCAAGTGCAGAGGCATTAAAAATATATGAGAAAACAGATGTTGCTACATGCTACAGTTTTCAAGTGAATAGTATTACACGTTTTGTAAAGTACAGTTAAAATGAATTCTGATCAGTGGAGGGGGGTGATCTGATCGAGCATCATGAAGACATTCTAGATGAGCCTGCACACTGAAACCCAGTATAAGCTGTAATGCTGGATGCACTTGTACTGTTTTGAAATGCCAACTAGACAACATGCTTGCATTAAAAAGAGAGAGGGGGAAGGGAAAAGGGGAGAAAGGGAAGGGGTTAAAATATTGAAGTAGGGAAACTAAGTATTTGAGTCTCTTTTGTCATGCTATCAACTTCCCCTCCACCCACCCACCTTATTCCCCACTCCCATGCTCAGTCTTCAAGCAGAATGCTTAAACGAAGGGAAGAGCATTAAGCTTGCTCTTGATACAGTTTTTGTGTTGCCAAAACCAAACCTCTGCTTGCTTCTCTTACTTCTGAAGCATTAATGATTATCTGCAAAAAGTATCTAGTGAGCCTACGTTGGTAAACTGTAATTATAAATCCCTACAAACTTTGAGAAACCATTGACCAACAAATATCCCAGTGCACTCTCCAAACACAGAAACTTTATTCCAATAGGAACTTTCAGTAAAAAATGATGTGTGAACAGCAGACACTGATGTTCACACAAGCATACTGCATACAACCCAGCAGGCGATTTTTCTGTTTTTTTTGGATTATGCCCTGGAGGTGCTGGCACAATGGAATTTCAATACCATAATTGCTTATTTCTGTGTGCCAGCCTCTGAAATAACAGGTAAAAGAAAAAAAATACACATAAAATAAACAGTCTCTTTTTTAAATTACAGGAATCACAAAATAAAGTGTTTTTAATTCTCTAGTTCAAACGATGTAATTTATAACCATGACACAAATAGAGAAGAAGCACAAAAGAAGGGAAAATACAGAAATAACATAACTTTCCCAAGGTTCAGTTTACAAGGACCTCACACAAAGTTGTTTCTTTTTTTTTTGCAACTCTTACTAGAAACAGTATTATTTGCTAAAAATGCAGTAGCTGCCAAAAGCTATGATCCATCTAAAGCAAACATGTTTAAGATGGAAATAGAGTGTTAATGCTGAAGAAAGACAGAATTGAGTATACAAGTTTTCTTTTAAAAGCGTTGAAGCAACTGCAGTGTAGCGTTAAGTTTTTCATCTTTCTGAGCAAAAAATTGATTGCATTTACAGATAAGCACCTAAATTAGAGAGAAGTACACTAAGACAATAACAGAAGTAATCAAATTTCAAACTTTCTAATTAAACCTCTTTTTCCTGCAGAAGGTTATTGGGAATTCAACACTAGCCTTGGTTCACATGATAGAACAATGGGAAAATTTTCCGAATGGTTGAACGCTAACCCTGACAAGTGTAGAGAGCCAACTACAATACATTATATGGTAGCATAACCTGCCACCCACGTTGCTGAGAGAACAGCTTTCAAACACATGCACCGAGCTGCAAAACCACAAAATCCCTTATTACACATTGTCCCGTACTTAAGGTGAAATACACTATGCCCCCCCTTTTACAAATCTTGGTGCTTTTTTTAAAACCTTCATCTCTGAAGTTTATTTAGCAACTAACTAGACTGTTTTTCAGACTTTTTTACCAAATGTCATTTTTCCTGTTTTGTTTTCTAACCAAAATAAAATCATGCTTTTATAGTACACAGTGAAGCCTGCTATGTCTTTCACTGTTGCTTTTTTTTTATACTACTTTCACCTGTGTGACATTATCCAACTTTTTAAAAGGAAATGTCTGATACATGACTAATTCATTTGTAAAGGCTTATTTCTGGAGTGAAATATTTTCCTTTTTTTAATAAGATACATGACTCATCACTGGTAAAGCAAAAAATGGTTCCATCACACTTTTCATTGGAGGACCAGATATTCTGTTATTTACTGTGATTCTCTTCCATTGTTACACAATTTGAATATATTCAAAAAGATAAACTGCCACAGTATGTGTGGTTATAGACACTGGCATTCATGTAAGTCAACCACTGCTGTAGAATGACAAACATACTCCACCCTCATTACAACATGCCGTGGTTACTAGCCAAACATCTTTGCTTTTTCTGAAAGGGGTACGTTATAATAAAAGCAGACCAGCAACACAAATAATAGAAGGCAACCCAAGATACGGTAAAAGTAATAACAAGTGTCAGAAAACATAACTCTGAATATGGGAAGTGAACTACTTAATGATTTTAGGAACACATAAAACTTCGTGCTACAAAAGATCATTGAAAAGTGCCGGTATATAAAACTTTCTTAGTTAATGATTCCCCCACACACACCTCCCCATTGCACATGTCTGCTGCTTGAATCATTGCATTCCAAGATAGTTAGGGGATATACACAGTTTCTTCAGAGGTTTTCAGTTGCAACTTTGCTGGCAATGGGAATTTTATTTGCAAGTGTTTCTATTCTACTGACAAGGTCAATTAGTCCAATGAACTATTGGTTGTTCTGTCTGATAGCTCAGTGTATTTATTCAAGCAAGCACTTTCATAACCCACAATTGAATTCAGACAGTTACCCTTGTAAACACAACTGTCCACAGGGATTTTCACTACATTTTGGGCACATAAAAGAAAAATATGCTTTTCTTCCCTCAGCCTGATAGCACATAAGTTTGATTACAACTTGAATTTCAGGCAGTGAAGGGCAGGAGGGCTACTGTTTTAAATATATATGATCTATTGTACCTAAATATACATATTTGGACCAAATCCTAGGAGCTGAAGAACACAGACATTTGATTGATCTCTCTAGGCGCTCTTAAAAATTTGGTAATGCTATCAAAGAGAGACAGATCAGCAACTCTGCTCTATCCAGGCATTAAAAAGAAAAAGCCACAGTTTAAAAGAAACAAAGAGATGCTATATGTAGCACTAAGGGTTAAAGGCTACATAAAATGCTCTCACAAAAGCCAGAAGCACAGAGGNCTGCAGAAGAGGAGGACTATTCCACAGCTCTAGCTAGAATTTTTGTAGGTCAGCAGCACAGCCATGCCACTGAGAAAATTTGTGAAGAGGAAAAACTACAGACCCTAGTCTCACAGAACCTTTATTCACACATACATGTACTGTCTTCACTCTCCATACAAAATCTTCTTCCAAAGAAGAGATTCTACGTTTATGCTCATTAGGAATGGCAAAGGGGCTAGTCTATTAGCACACTGCTCTTCAAGTCTTCCCTAACAAATCCTTCATGGAAATAAAGAAGGTAAGAACCTATCATGGAAAACCAGCAATCTTTCATGGCTTTATTCTTTGAGTATTATACAGATACTACAAAAATTGAAAAGCATACTGAAACCATCTGGGAAGTCTGTAGTACAGGAAACAATCACAGAGATAAGCAATAAGGAAATATGGATTCCATAAAGCAAGAATCTTGGTTAACAATAGAAGTATACACAGTATATTAAATCTCTAATAGCTATTTAATCAATATTAAAGCACCACTGAAAACAAATAGCTTTTCTGAAAAATGCTACCAAGAAAAATTGAGTAAATAACAAACGGATGAATAAATGGGAACAACAGGTTTTAAGGACTGGAAGGGGGAGTGCTTTATTTTGGCTTAACTGAAGAAGAAACTTTACACATGTGTGTATGATGCTCTACTTTGGTTTTGTATGCAATTTTTAGGTAGATGTAAGTTATACCAGTGCAAAACAGGAAGTTCTAGACAGAACTCACTCATTTGAACAAAAATGTCAAGCATTCACAATCTGGTACCGACGAACATCACAACTACAAGTTTCAATTGGTGAGGTATAAACTGGACACAACCCAATGTGGATTTTGACTTGGAATATTGGTTCAATAGCATGGATAATCTGCACAGACCACAAGCAAATAATTTAACCTCCCTACAAGATGACTAATACCATTCTACAACAGTATTATCATCCTACATACTTCAGAAGAGTGTTGGAGAATATGTTTATCTAAATTTGCAGTTGGTTTCCTATACTATTCTTGCTACAAGGCCACGATTCTATCTCTACTTTTTAAACAAACACAACATAAACAATTAAATTATTTGGCTCTCTCCCTCTCACACACGGAGCACTATCTGCAACCTGCTCCTGTCTGCCAGAGAAAGGACTGGCATTTATTTATAGTATTATAATTAAGAGTACACCAGTGGAGGTTCACATTAAAGCCCATGAAAAATTCCCCCATCGTATTGGAGGACAGTTTTCCTGCATTGATAAGCTTTTTTTAAATCTGAAGTTTTAAACCATACATACCAGAAAGATTTTAACAGAAGTAAAATATATAAAGAACAAGTTTTTTAAGAAATCTCTTCAAATCCTCCTACTAGAACTTCATGTACAGAAAAGATGAAGTCATGTAACCAAACACTCATTACAAAACAGGCATTACGCAGCATAACAGAAATTACTAGTGCCAAATCGATAAGTTATCCTGCCTTTTCTCATTGGCAGTGGATAGAGCAGTTCTTTCACTTTTATACAAAAAATCACACACATTTTCCAATTCCTTTTCCATGGTGGAACTTAGATCAAATAATCATGAAAAAGGTTATCATTCCAGATGAGGTTTTCAAATATATGTAAAAATTTGTGCTTCGATCAGTTCCTAGCTGCTATATACTTGAGTTCCCTTGAGGAAAGCTCTGTACTTCATCAAGTTCCTGCCTTCCATGGAGCTGTTACCACTTTCTTCACATGGCTTTTCCTCTGCTTCAGAAGGCAAAGTCAGACTGACAGTGTTAAAAATACAGGGCCTCTTTAATGTACCCTTGCCTAATTGAGTCCCTCTGTGGCAAGAAAAGGTTCCTTCATAGGTTTGTTTTTGAATGCTGAGATACAAAACAAGAAAAAATATCTTTCTACATGCAACACATGCCACAGCATAAAAAACAATGTTTAGTTTTCCTTTTTTTTTCTTCCAAGATGCACAACAGAACAACAGAAGAGATGTTTACTTCTCTTAAAATACCATTTCAGAGCAAAGAAAGATAAAAAAGCTTAACAATTTTATGTGTTGACCAAAATAATCTTCCACTCTTCAGAATTCTTCTAGCTCTGATGTGGATCTCGCTATCTGTACACACATACCTCATATGCACAAAAGGGTATTTCTGTAACTGCGTTTCTCATGACTGCATAGAAAGCTCCATTCCAATGTATTATCACTCCAGGGTATAAAAGGCAGGAAAACTTCAATCCTGTTCATTATTTCCACAGTTTGAAGCATATATTAGTTGATTTCCATAGGCACAGGAATGATGAGCAGGTCATATCATCTACAGTGATGATGACATTGGTAGGGGACAGTGATGTTGTATGTCAATAAATTAGTCTTTTGTAATGAGGGGTTCAGGTGAACGTCCCAGTTGGTGACTCACAAAATATCCTCTCTGCTAGAAGGTGGAAATATGGAGTACCAACAGCATCAAATAGATGCCTGCTTCCTAAACTTGATTCATACACTTGACATGAATCACACGGCTTCACAACTAACCAATACCAGTGGATCATTCTGCTCCCCTGCTTCGCAGATTTCCAGTACTGGCAACTTTTAGACATAAGGAATGATGGATTAAATCCATACCCAACTAGCATAACAGGAGGATAACAATCAAAACAAACAAATTGATGTGATGACCTCATCTGCAGAGCATCGAAGAGACAGACAAGACAGACTACAGTTTGAAATTCTGTAAAACTAAAGCTTCCTCAGTCTTTCTTAGCATTAAGTATAGCTTGCAGAAAGCAGACAGTATTTTTCATTGACATTCTAAACCCAAGGAATAATTAGGGGTCAGAAATGCATCTTTTCTTATATGGAAGAAAGAACACAGAGGAATGGTTTCTAACCGAAGTACTTGAAGCCGAGTCTGGAACCTAAATAAAGAGTAACAACTCAGTACTCAACTTCAGAGGAAAGCAGTTTAAAATGCACCCTAGAGATGCTTGATCAGAGGCTCAGAGGCAGTACAGTGTCTTGATTCATTACCTTGCAAAAGTTCTGTAACAAGCCAGCATCCCCCGAGGGTACCTAAGTTCACTTCACATACAGAAAACAGGCTGAGATTGGTAGCTGTTGAATTTCAGAGAGCGTCTAGAAAAGTCCAGCCTCCTCACTACAATCACTGGACACTGTCAGAGTAAAGAGATTACAATAGGGTCAGACTTTCTTCACTCCCTGTGTGAAAAGCTCCCCAGTTTGGGCATTCCTCGGGTTGACGGTTCCCTGCTCTAGTGCAAAACCACTCATCACAGAGCCACAGTGGCCCTGTCCGTGGTGCTTGGCCACCAGGGAGCCCACTCTGCTTGCCACAGCTCCGCAGCACCTGGTTACAACACAGCAAGCAAGACCAAAAGGGCTAGAAAACAAACTGGAAACAAAATAGAGAGCAATTCTACAAAAGACAACAAGAAGTTTAAACAAAGGACTCACGCTGTTGCCAGCAAAGATGTATTAAGATAACAGGGATTTCACCTGAGTCTTCAAAGCCATCTTCAGAACTGAGGCTTGTTGAAAAGGTTAAGCAGGCTTTTGTTCCAGAGGAGAGCATACAGCAACGGAGTTACAGTAGGCCTCTTCCAAAGCAATGCTTAATACTCAGTATGATTCTCTGATGCAAAGTCTGCTACATGGGACTGCCGATGACAAAGGTTTTTTTCCCCACACAAGGTATATCCATTGCTGCCCAGTGACAGAGCATTGCATATCTATAAAGGTTGCTAACCAGGGGAGTTACCCTGTTCTGGCAGCTTTGCTTCAGACTGAACTGCTTCCAAAAAAAAGTAAAGAGCAAACAACTTGCTTACCGAGGCTACACAAAGCCATGATGCTACCTGTCCGCAGACTTGCCCAGCTGCATAGAGCACATTCACGGCCAGAGGCTTCCTGCCCCCACCTTCATTTGGGGTATATCTGATCATTTCCTTTCAAGCCAAAACATTAATACCTCTTATCTGCCATGTGAATTACTACTACCTTTAAGCAATTTGAAAAGCAAAGTACGCATAGCAATGCCATGCACCAGCAATGGTTTGGTCCTATCACAATGCTTGCCAGTTTCGCTGAACCTCACAAAAAAACTAAATAAAAAACATGTCCTACTCTAAATCAAAAATCATGGGAGAGTCTAAAAAGTGTGCTGGAAGAATATTACACCTTCTAGTTGCATCTTACCTAGTTACAGCCGAGACATTTATGCCACACTCTGTTGTTGAGTCCCCTACAAGGCAGAGTAAAATAGAAGAGTTTGTCTCTTTTAGGAAGGATTCTGCCTCTTAAACCAACTTAAATTTTGGGATTAAACACCAGAGGCTTCTCAGATGTGAACTAATGTAAGAAGTGAGTAAATATTTTCAGGAAGTCTGACCCACACCTTCCCAGAGTGTCTTCTATATCCAAAGGTAGAACTGCTTAACAGGAGAGCTTACAGGTGGCTTGCTTTGCTGTGTAAAGTCCCTGCATTATAGGCTGACAGCAGAAGCCATTGAAACTACTGGGTGGATATAACCTGAAATCCTACCTGCACTTAGCCTCATAACACTTCATCTTTTCACGGCCAGATGAACTGTTGATGACCTAAGTGTCTTGGAGAGGTACAAAGGCAACCAGCAGGTGAGCATTATTTGAAGAGACCAGAGATCTCTTGCAGTCATTTCACTCACAGCCTTTGTGGTAGATTATTTTTATATCATGAGAAAGTGTAATAACTTAAATCATGTACTGAAGAGTCTGGATGCTGTTCCCAAAAAGCCTTTTTAGACTATCTTGTCCCTTCAGACTGTTTACACCATTATGTGGAAGAACTCCGAGACTAGAAATGAGAAAATATTTGCTCTCCAAGCTTGACAGCTGTGATAAAAAGGCAGTTAAGTCAGAGGAGAACGTTTACCGCACACATCTTAACTGTAGTTCCTCCAGCTGAGCAAGGAAATAATACTGCCAGATTATGACAGCTGTTCTCACCCATAGGATAGGGTACAAATTATTTGTTTCTCAGAGAGGAAGAAAAACAAACCCAAAAACTTTTCTTCAGAAAATAATTTCATCTTACGTTCCAAAAAGGACATGCCTACATAGCAGATCACAAACTAAAGCTAATGTTACATTTATTAGTGATAAAACCTAACCAAACAGCACATTGCATTGTTTTCAAAATTTAATCATCAGGAAGAAAACACATGGAGGCATCACAGGACTTTCATTAGACACTATGAGCTGGGCAAGCATCCATGGAAAAATATAAAATTATTTGGCTGGATTTTCCACCCAGTTAATCAGTCCTGAAGCCAATGGAATCATTGTATAATTAAGCAGATTTCTCTAAAGACTTTGTAACAGTTTACACTGCTTTAATAACCTGCCTATGTGTCAGAGAAGCTGAAAAAGAGAACATTTCAGAACTGAAGGAAAATGTAAGAAACACATTCGGAGTATCAAGCAGTTCAAGAAATATGGAAATTGATAGCAATATTTAACATCACAGTGCTGATAAAGTTAGTCACTAATATTTCACAGCATCAAAGTATTGTACTCATTAGTAAGCAGCTTGACCATATTTTCATCTCAGTTTTGAAGTAAAAAAGTATATGAGCATGTGGTATGCATAAGAATTACTGCTCTCATGTAATGTATTACAGTCATATTAATACACTATAAAAGATACTAGTAACTTATTTAATTCAGAAATGTTTTTTCAGCTTAATGCATTATGCATAGAATCCTGTGTTTAGCAAGAAAAAAAGCTTAAGAAATATTGCCTGAGAAACTGCAGAAGCCTAATATGCTTATTATATATGTTATTGTTTCTATAGATCTTCACTACATTTAGCCTCAAAAGTGGAATTTAACCACTGTATAAGAACTTAAGTTATTGTAGTTTCATGTATAATGCTGTACTAAACATTATTATAAAAGGATAATAGTTTAGTCATTGGAAGAGTAGACCACAAGCACAAAATCAAACTGCTCATTAAGGACAACAGCGACATCTCGTGGCCACTCGCAAAACAGACCCGGAGCACAACACAAGGACACGACCCCGCTGCTGCTACAGGGTGCAAACCCCAAACTGCTACCATGCAATTAGGAAGATTAAAAGACAAAATTTGAAACTGATGAAGTCAAGTTATATTGATGAGTCATTTCTTTCAAAAGAATACTTCATTAAAAAAAATAATCAAGACCCTTCCATTTAAGATTTAGAATAAAAGTCAAAACTTGAGAGAACAAACATCACAAATCACTGAAAAGAGATAGATAGCACCAATAGAGGCATACATGTTTACTACGCTTTCTATTCCCGCTTCATCTACCACCTTCTTATAAGTTGCTCTTGTTGGGGCTTCAAACATTGAAAAACAAAGTGAAAACAATAAAAATCCCAAAAGTAAAAATTCAAACCGCTATTTAGCGCCTCCCTTTACTCACATTCTGATCCTCCTGTTACTGTAACACCTGCCATATAAGGCAGGTAAGTTAAGCCTTCCCATTATATCAGCCAGTAGCTGCTGAGGTCCACAGAAAAGGAATCTGAAACATGAGGCTACTGTAACTCAAAACTAGCAAAGATACCTGCTCGTGAGCAACCTGATTAGTTTACAAGGTAGAGTTCTACAAAGATCATGGATTACTTTAAATTCAGTAAAATTATTTACTATTTGTCAAGAGGCTGGCAAAACTAAGCCATTGAAGCAACTCAAATCTGACCTCAGTTATTCCAAAGAAACTTTTTCTGGCTAGATGTGTCACCATGAAAAAATATTAATTTTGACTATTACACTTTTTAAATGAAAACATTAACAAAACACTACAAATCTGTCTCATTTGAAGTCTTAAAGATCAAATGTCATGTCTACAGAAATGGAAACTGGATTTTGCATCATATTGTTAAAAACAAATAATTCCAAAATTTCTACATCTTAGTGACCGTCCAGTACAAAAAAAGCATTGCAAAAGTTGAGAAACCATACTCAAAAGTAAAACATCATTTATGAACACATCTGATTGTAATTTGCATTAGACTCCCAATTTAAATTGGTATCTTGCTTGCTTTGTATATGATTTTGGAAAAGTTAGTGTTGCAATTCCCTTAGCTCTCACCATCAGCAGGGGCTACAGTCAGCTATTACCAAATACGCAACAGATTCTTACTTACATGAGGATTCTCTAACCAGTAGAACACAAAGAAATCTTTGCATAACTGATGATCAGGCCTTGTGTCTCAATTTCTTTATACCAGGGTCTCAAAGTGAGCTTTGAATCAGATGCTACTAGTTAGTAAGAGTACATGAAGCTTCCCAAAAATGAAATCCAGACTCCAAAGATATTTATGCACCACACACAGCCGTAACTGTAGTTTTAAATTCTGATTCCTAGTGAGACTCAATAGCTGAGCAATCCATTTAAAAAAAAAGGCATTAATTCAAGTTAAGTCTAAAAATGCAAGTGTTGAAAAGCAAAGTCTCCCTTTTGTGTATGCAATGCATAGGGTTTGCAGATATTTTAAGTGAGATCAAAGTTTAACCAATTCTAAACAGCCCTGTTCTGGAAAAGCCTACCCTTCATTCCATTACAGGATCTATATATCAAGTCTGTTAAAACCATGTTGGTAATGGAGCCTGCTAAAGACAGAAACCAGCCTAGTAAATTTACAAAATAAAAACTAAAAGCAAACACCAAAGTAAACCCAGCCGTTTTCCCCCTCCAAGCACAACGCTCTGTTTTACCTCCAAAACCAATTTTACTACATCAGATGTCCTAACGATAGAGGACTATTTTAAGACAGAAAGCAAAGCATCATTGACTTACCCGGATTTCCTGGAGATTATGAAAATTATTTCCTACTCTGACAGAGATTTTGCTTGGAGTGTAACTTTCATCAGATTTGTAGTCTGCATAAATACATAATGTCTTCACTGTTGTTTTTCTTCTGCAAGAAGCAACAAAGGCTATGTAAGTATCAAAGAAAAATATTCAGGATTAGTTTGTTGCTAGTTTGTAATAACTAAGGATTTAAATGTTCTAAAACTTAATACAAATGTGCCTAC
The DNA here is from genome assembly GCA_013398125.1 of Aegotheles bennettii. Taxonomy (NCBI): domain Eukaryota; kingdom Metazoa; phylum Chordata; class Aves; order Caprimulgiformes; family Aegothelidae; genus Aegotheles; species Aegotheles bennettii. Next base: position 418,992 of record VZRW01005917.1, read on the forward strand.
TGATTTGTAAGAGTCCAGCTATTAAAGCAACTAGGTGCTTTTCCACATTAATTCATGCACACAGAGTTGATTTTCACTGTTCTCCTTTGCCTGCTTTCAGAAGTCTCGTTATACCAAGAAATACAACAAAAGGCCAAGATGCCAAATAAGTACTTGTATGTGATGAAGCACATGTTTAGCTTATCAAATATGGGCTCTGTTACTATGCCAAAGAGTTCTCCAGAAAGCAAAATAGAAAAAGGTGACAAACATGTAATCTCATCTTAAGAGTCTGGTTCAAGAAAAAGGACTGAATGCATTCTATACAGAATAGAATAGGAAAGAGTTTCAGCTGTTACGTCACACAGGACTACTTTAAAAAGTCATCTACCCTTCAAATTGTACTCAAAGACAGAAAATCCGGACAAAAATATCACCTTGGGTTTGTAAACGTGAAACTGTTACAAATGACATATCAATTTTTTGTTGCTTATTTAGACAATCATTTTTGTTGCTTATGTAGACATTTAGTAACTACGACATTTGAAAATTTCATTTTTATCAATGCTATCTAACTGGCTTCTCACCAACTGGGTAGCAGAATTAACCCAGGAGTCCTTGAACTTCCAACACTCCTATCTTGGTGAATAGTAACCAACACAAAGTTATACAAAATAGTAACCCATATAGAGTAATGTTTAATACCTAAATTGGATGTTCACCAAATGAGGTTGTGATCCATCTGACTGCCAGTAAGTTTCTAGATTATCATCTCGTAACTGATCCACTCCAAATCCTAAGAAAAAGAAAAGGTGATAATCTTGAATATCCCATGTCCGTGATGCAGACAAAAATTTTCCACAGCTGTTGCAAACTGAAGTATGTGTCCTAAGTTATAACATGTAAGGAAATATTTCTAGATATCTAAGTTGTGCCTATGCTTTTGTGACACAAAATTGAAACAAGAATCTGTTAACCAAAGCTCAGTACTCAAGCACCTTTACTTTCTTATCTCCTATTGAAGTCTGTGGGGTTTGAAATCACTCATGTCCTGGAACTCCAAGTGGTTAAGCAGTGATTGATACTAATTGCAAGGACAATACTTAATGGTTAGACTTTTTCACCTGTCCTGTAATCTAACTGCTGAACTAAAGGGAATTAATTAGTAGAGATGATAAATTTACTATAAAATTTCAAACAAATATAATATTTTCTTTTTAAGTAGTGTCCCGAAATATTTTTACTTTTTCAAGCTAGTAACTAGAACAAGCAATAGATGCCAAATCAGCATTCTTGAAAGTTAATGCTGTCACATTTAAAGAAACAACTCCAAATCTTTATTTTTACATTCCCTCGTTATCTGTCCCTTTACTAATCACATCCTTTTATTGATTGCCCACACTAGCTGCAGTTTTAATTCAGCAGTTAAAGTTTAACCTGCAACAAAAAAAATATCTTCAATGTTTGAAGCAACTAACTTTTTCTCCAAGTAAGGTACTACGATATCAGAGCAAAGACATTCAGCTGGGGCACAACATTGTGACAAAGGGATCATTGACTCTAGGCTGCAGCGAGATATAAGATCAATTCCCAACAGATATTTCTGAAATAGCACCTCAACTACCTCCAATGAAAAGAATACATATTTCCAGATATTTTCAGCAAGTATGAGCTATCATTAACTGCACCTCATGACCATTTATGATAGTTTCATTTTGCCTGCAGGACTTTAGGGAGCTAGACTACAGTGACCAAGTCCACACAAAGTTTAGACATACAGGTTGCCCAGCTACACGGTTTTTCTTAGATAAAATCGAATATATCCGGGCAAAATACCAAAGCATAGAAACAGTTACACAGTGTTACACAGTGCTGGGTGTGTTTCTGCTTACATGGTTTAGTTTGTTCACTGTGCAAGTATAAAAACCAATTTAGTATAAAATCGGTAAAAGATCTGTTACTATGAGATATTTCTTCATTGTAGGATTTCTGATATAGTTAAAACTTCCATATTGCATCAAATATGGACTATGCAAAAATTATTTGTAGTGGCTACCCATACAGCTTACACACCAGCAGTTTTACTGACACACTCTATATGTTTGTCTTCTTAACAAAACATAAAAAAGTATATAATCTAAGAAGAGAGATGTACATTAAGCTTTTTACATCATCCTTTGTGATTTTACCTGGCTTGCAGGATGAAAGAGACCAAACTGCTTGTGAGCCTATTTCTCTAACAGTACCAGTCCTCTCTAACTGCTTCGGATCAGCACCAGGTGGTGTCTTGTTTGGGGTAGTCATTTCTGGTAAAAGAAAACAAGTGAGTTAGTTGATACATTTCTAGCTTAATGGAAAAATTAAAGGGTTGTGTTTGTTCAAACAGAAGCTTCAATTCTTTGGCCTCACACATACATAGTAGCCTACAGAGTATGCACTTTATACATATACACTTATGTATATGTATATGTATATATTTTTGCATGTCTGTAGAACCTTTTATTTTCATATATATAATAAAATAATATAAAGTAAAAAAATCTTTAAAAGATTCCACATATGTAAAATTTGTGTCCTTAAAAATTCAATACACACTCGGAAAAGTGATAAGACATACTGTACTTTTATTGTTATAATTCACACATACAGAGCTAATCAGGGTTTCAGAATTATTATTTTAAGTTTTGTTTGTTTTATAAGGTATTAAAACAGACCCTGTTAGGCTAGCAATACAACTTCATTCCCCCACCCCCCCACACACACATTTAGAGTCTTCTTAATCTGCAAGTTCAGAAGCCTATTCAGAAGCTAGAGCAAGCCTGGCCTCCTGGAGATACTTATCCTTAAAAATAGGAAGTGAGAGTTTAAATAAATCGTACAGACTCTAATTTAGCAGGGACTGGTTATTGCCACACTTATCCATTGTCTATTTCCTTAACTTCATGACTTCATCTGGAATCATTAACCTGTGACTTGCACTGCTCAAGTAATCATGTTCAGTCTCAACACCTCAACTACTGCCATAAATACTACAACACAATCATGTTGGGTTCTGTATAGTCTAGAGCACCTTACTGCTTCCTAAGCAAATAACTTAAGACTTTAAAAAAAAAAAGATTCCAAAGAAACACAAGTTCCAAGCAAGGAACTACATTACAGCTTAAAATTAAACGTAAAGCACTCAAGAGTCAGGGAATTACAGGTGACTTCTAATCCTTCGCTTACATGCATGACATAGGCTCTGCTAATCTCAGAAGAAGTCTTCCAGTACCTCACTCGGATGGCAAACGAGGCACTTAACTGGGCTGGTCCCCACAGGAGCCTGACCTTACCCACCACAGAAGTCATACAAGGCAGAGGCAAGATTTGCTCTGTAAGAATAACTCCGTACCTAAAAGCTCTGTGCTGGACTCAGGAAATTTGAATTCTGTCGTGTCCATCGCCCTCCACACCAAACATTGGCCTTTGGCTATTTTACTTTTTAAATTTTGTTTCATTTTGCAAACAGACTTGAGACAGCCTTCTAGGCTTTCTTGCTACTTTCTCATATACAAGACTGCAGTCCTGACCACCATAAAAAAATCTCAAGAAATAATTACATGTGTAAAATCTAAGTACTGACAACAGCAATTATCACAAAGGGCCACAAAGCCTTGTTCAAACACCACCCTCTCAGAAAAGTGGGTTGGACACTACACAGCTAATCCTACAGCCATCACATATATATTGGTATAATTCACAAACAGACTAATCCTAATGCCATCCAATTAAAAAAAAATCATGCACAAGATGTTTTACAGTCCTTGCCCATGCAAAAAAGTTTACTTCAGAAAAATAACAATCTATTAGAAAACAAACAAACAGGTAATCCACTTAGCCATTCCTATAACAAGACACTGGCACATAATGCAGTGCTTAAATAGTGACTAGGGAAGCCTTATTAGTTTTAAAACTTCTATCAGATTATTTGCAACAGCTTCTTTAATATGTAGCTGTTCTCTATTGAATTAGCTACACCATAGACCTGTGTATCTGTAGAATAGATTATAGACTAACACAGAAAATAACTCGCTCTAGTTGCTACTTAATACAACTTCAGATGTATTGATAGTAATTTCAACAAAATACAACATCACAAGTATTCTAATCTTCTTAGAATTTAAAACAGTCTTAGAAAAAAATTATAAAACACTTAGTTCACAGCTATTGAACGAACTTTTTTTGCAGAATCAGAGTGGTTTGGATTGGCAGAAGGGACTTTCCAAAATCATCTAGTCCAATGCCCATTCTGCACCAAAATTCAAATTCACTGAGGAGACTATTTTCCTGAACTCTCAAATTCTAAAGCTCAACTCACCTACTAGTCCAAACTCTGCACTATTTTGTTACTTTTGTGACATGGAACTAACTAGGAGATTGAGTTGCATTCATTTTAATTCCCAGATTTATATAGAAACCAATAATGCTGTTCCTCCTCTAAAAATATACATAGAAAATGCAACTCTAAAGCAAAGTTGCTCATTTGATACAAAGCATCTCTTGAATATCATCACCAGCAAGTCTTCACACTCCTTTATTATTTCAACTTCAAGAGAAAATTAACAACAAACTCCAAACCTAATAATCACATCTGCATGTTTAGAAATTGCTATTGTCAGATTAATGAAAAACCCAACATTAAGACATAGGGACTATGCAAACATTGCATCAAAACCCACCAAAATAAGGTAAATGACAGGAATTACATTGTTCATTCAGATTATCTCAAAGTTGATTACAAATGCTTTTCAGAAAAATTACAAGAATTTTGAAGTATGCAGAATCCCTTAAGACAACAATGTTGACATTTCTTACAAGATTCAGCACACACAGGGCAGTTCTAAATAACTTAACACTGCCAAAATTTGTATTGCACTGGCTCACAAAAGTCTGAGGCATTCATTTTGGGGGTCTAAAACATACAGCAAGAAATGCCATCCAAGTTACGTACTGTCTTAAACAAAGGTCTTTCTATCTAGCAGGCAAAGATCCAGATTTCAATTCCAAAACACTGCTGCACGTAAGTCAGTCACAAGTTGTAAATTAGCGATGTGAAAACCTGAAAATCTTTAATGTTTGAACTAACAAGTTGCACTAATCAAGTCACTTCTTCATGACAGAGCTCCTCTTTAACCAGCTTAATAACAACACATCCTGGAGAGCTTTGCTGAAGCTTCCTAATACTCTAAGAATTTTAAAAGCAGAAAGACAATAGAAGTACTAAGGAAAAATAATAAAGCAACAGGTCAGTTCACTCAAGTAACACTTTCAGATATTTTACTAGCAGACTTTTGGACATTTTACTAGCAAAGTACAAGTATCTCATTTTGGACGAGAGGCAAATACTTAACATCAAAAGTAACTAAGTCACCAAAAAAAATTTAAAAAAGGAAACAAAAACATTTTCTTCGTCTAAGAAGATAACATAATGAGAATTTTTTTTCTTATTTTTCTCAGGCTGTGTGAACACAAGTAATCTGTCTAGAAGTCCTTCTCCTTGACTTGTGCTGAAAAAAATGAAAACACACACAGCGTCTATAGACGCACTGGCTGGAAACATCTCCAATTTTCAAATTCAGTTACTCCAAAAGATCATTAATAAGCTGCCATTTCCTTATTAACAACATTAATATATTAATGTCTTAATGACCTGATGAACACACCTCCAGTTTGCCACTTTCCACTATATGGTGTGTGCATACTTCGATCAAGACAGGAAGGTGGCTAAGCTTTTCCTCCCCCTCCTTCAACTCTTTATCCCTCAATATCTTCCTTAGACAAGTTTGCTCTTTTCCAGAGTACATCCCCATGAAGTAGCAGCCATTAAAGACGTTTTAACAAACATACAGTTAATAAACAGAGTGAAATGGATTTAAATGGTTCAACAGTCTACCTTTCACCATCAAAAACAGACAAGTCATTCTCAGTATACCAGTGGAAGACACTTAAAGTGCGTACCTGAAAGCAAACCCTTCACTGAGCACACACGTACCCTCCCGCAGCACACTGAAGGGATAGAGAAGGATACAGCGTAGTCCTTTCCTACTAAACCTCCATAAAAATCCAGGCTCAAGGAAACTTTTGCAGATTCCAAAGCAGTTTTCTCCAATTAAAATTTCTAATTCCATCTTGTTAGCACACACAGAACTGCTTAAATGCACACCTGCAAGGACATTTGAGCACTCAGACTGTCTCCTCACCAGATGCTTGTCGGCCATTTACTTCTCCAGCAAGAGAGATTTCACAACCTTTGTGGACAGTCAGCTTCAGTGTTTAGTCAACCTAAAAGCCAAACGTTTTGCTTTAACATCCAACCCAAGTATTACCTTCTAAAAACAAGCATGATTTCTTCTCTTGCTCTACAGAGAGTTCAAAGACCGGTTAATCACTCGCCTCTACGTTGCAACCCTTTTACAGAGGTGAGGGAACTCATCAAATCTACTCTTAGATTCTTCTTTTCTGGTGTGCCTATGCCTTTCAAGTCCCCCTCACAAACCAAGTTGTATAAAGCTAATATTCTTGCAGATGTATATACTGTGGTAAAAAAAAATAACCATATCATTTCAGCTAAGGCCCTTCTTCAACAGAGCAGTCACTTCCCTTGTCTCTCTATTTAATCACGCCTGTTAACATGCTAAAATAACACTTGTCTGGTTGAAAGGACATTGTATTACCAATTAATATTTAATTTACTATGCACTACAGTACTCAAATGCTTTTTTGGGATACTGTTTGCTGTTCAGCAATATCCTTTCCACTAATTACACCTTTGATTTTTCCTCCGTGCTCTCTTCCTCCCTCAGTTCTTGTTAACCGAGCTTAATTACACAGACTTCCAATCAGCTACCAATTCCCTCAAGATCAGCCTGAATTCTGACCCCAAGCTGTACAGTGCTTGCAAACCTTCCAACTTGGCAACACACCTATTTTGTGTTCACCGTTACAGAAAACAATGGAAATACATTCAAAACAGAGCTCCCCAGGAGGGCACTTCATGACATCCCTGTTCAAAAGTGAATTATTTGAAAGTCAGCTTCAGGAGCTATTTTTCAACCAGCTGTACAAGATCTCAGAAAACAATATTTTAGACCATTTTCCAGGTTTCTTTTTAACACCAACGCAGACAATGGCAAAAAAACTCTGTAAAACTCAAGACAAACCACTTATATTCCTTCCTCATTAGCTCCATTGGTTACTATTAAAAAAGGTTTGATCCAGGCTGCTCTTAAAAAAACAAACTATTCCATTTTCTGTTTGCACGTTGTTTTTAGTTATCTTCTACTTACTGACAAGTTCTCCTTCCAAACCACTCCCTCAGAACCTTTCAGGAGATCGAAGCCCAGCTAGCTTTGCCTCTTTTTCTTTTAATTATTATGATGGCACCATGATCAGAGTATCATTTTATTCAGCTTTAGCAAGTATCTGACCTCAACTTTTCCAGCACAACTGAACAAAGGCTGCACTGACCACTCCAGCATTTTTTGCAACACCCGTGATTTATACAACTGCTTTTCCTAACGGGATGGGATTCCGTACTTCAGATTCCCTGACTCTCATAGCTGCACGACTCATTTTACCTCCCAAGCTCTTTTCCCCCACTCCCATTTTCTTTGGACAGACCCTTGTTGGTTTAAGGCCTTTAAAGATGTCAAGATATATCCAGAAATCACTCTCTTATTATGCTTCCTATTTTTCATTCAGATGCAAGACCAAACCGTAACACTTAACTTTCAAATTACTAATGTTTAATTAATATTTAACGACAACAGTGAGCATTCAGCAGCGACCTATTTCAACAGCCAGCTCACCTGTACATTCAGCCCCTCTCATTATTCTCCCAACACCTATTATTTTTATTCTGCCTTCAATACACTGCTGTAAGCCGATCAGTGAAAATTACTGAAGTCTTTCATTGCCACAAGCACAAACATATTCCACTAAAAATGAAGTCATTCGAGCAAACGCACAGGAGAATGGCATTAACGATTTTTATGCGTGTATCCCTGAGAAAGCTGATCTATATATCCTAACCCAGTGTATTTCTGTGCAAGCCCCGGCTTCCCCCGGCACCCAGCCAGGCTGCGGGCTGTCCCTCACAGCCCCCGGCCACCAGCGCCCGCAGCCCGGTGACCGCTGCTCCCGCCCCCAGCAGCCACCTCAGCAGCCCCCCCGCACCTCCCCGCACGGCTTTGCGGTGCAATCCGCTCCCTGCACAGCGCCGCAGCGCGCCCGCGCCCCCCGGGCCTGCAGAACACCTCAGTGCTGGGCACAACCCCGCACGGCCGCCTCACGGAACCGCTCACCCGGCTGCGCTCACCCGCCCGCCCCGCCGCCCGCTCCCGGCCGGGGCTGGGCGCACACGCTCCGAGGGAGGCC